>JANZLX010000006.1:15081874-15097650 GCA_025531955.1 Erythroxylum orinocense | reverse complement strand
TCATATTATTGATAGGATAATAATAAGGTAGGATTATCGAAAGTAGGAAACATGCTTAGGGTAGGAATTCTATTATTATAAGGAGACTTGCCTATTTAAAGGCAATCAGAATTAATAAAGAGCAAGTCAGAATTTATTCAAATAAGAGATCAAAGTTCTCTCTATCGAACTCTAAGGTATCAGCCTTCCTTTGAAGAGCTGAAATTCTACTCAAGATAGGTCGACCAAAAAAACAATATACTCGCCCCGTGACTCGATCCCAAACGCGGGACCATAACAGAAACATAAAACAATTGCAGTCTCCACTCCACCCAAATCCCGACTTACCCAACTTTTTGCTCAATCAAAATCAGATCAGAAAAAGGAATGGGCAATATCAGGTGTTCCTTTATACCACAGGTGGGAGGGGAGGTTAATATGTTTCCTAAAAAGATCAGCGGATCAATTGTGAGACAATAGGTCTACATGTTCATGAGTCATTAAGTACATCAAAAAACTGTACAATATGTGAATAATACTTTGGATATTACATTTTTTCAAATGTAAGTTACAATCCACTTCTATGTGCTTTGTCCCCTCATGATAAATTGGGTTGGATGTTGTGAGCAATACTACTTATTATCACATATCAGGTTTGTGAGCTTCAGTAGAGCAGTTTAGATAGATAAAAAAATTCCATCTTTTGTAGAAAATGACGTGGCTGTATGTAACCATAACATCCAACATGTTTTGCTCTGAACATCATAACACAAATAACATCAAACATGTAAGTGAGGTCGTGTGAAACATATGGGATGCCCAATTCCATATAGCATGACATAAGGTTATACATGTTCAAAATAAACAAACCTTGGTGGTGTGGGTAGAAAGCCAACAATAGAGCATCATGTTAGGAAAGATCTATATTAGACGTTAGGGAAGATCTATATTAGGAAAAATATGATCTCTTCTTTATTGCGTGATTTTCTCTTTATTCCTAAGATCTTTTCCTTGTGTAATTGGTTCTATATAAAGGCTACAAGGGTCTTGAGTTATTATCCAGCCCTCAGTTAACTATTCTCTAACTTTCACATGGTATCAGAGTAGAGTTAATTTCCAAACCTCAAAATCTACTTTACCGTAAAACCCCAACATCTTCTAACCTATCCAAAACATTTATCTCAACTTACCAAAACCAAATACATAGAAGCATTTAGGAGGTGCCAACGACCACCACAATACCGCCAATGTCGCCGGAAAATCACCTACTCGCCAACGCGTGGGCATCAAGGGTAATCATTTGGCAACCACCGGCGACGGTAGCTTGATGGGTCAACTCACCTCTTTGTCCTGAATGGAGTTTTGGTCTTGTTTTATGTCAAAACTAACCAAAACATGGGTATTTTGATAGTAGTAAAGTCTTGTATATGTTTCGAAACATCGTCAGTAGTGTCACTAGTGTCAAATATACCTGGGAGATGTCAGATTCCAGTAGTAAAGCATTGATAAGTGTTCCGACAATGGGTTCCTCAACTTTGTGAATCACCAAACAATGTTTCAATGGTACTAACTATTCTTTCTGGTCTAAAAATGTAGAATTGTTCTTTAGAAGTCAAAGAAAGTTGTCACATCTTACATATGATCCCCCAACTGATCAAAAAATGCTAGAAAATTGGCAAAGCTAATGATGCACAATTACTACATATTCTTCTTGATCCTATGGAAACTGAAATCTCAGTCCTATTCTCCCATGTTAGCACTTGTAAGCAAGCTTGGAACTATGCTAAGCTTCTTTACTCCTATAATATGGTTCGCATGTATGATATTTCTGTTGACTTATTTCAGTCCAAAACCTGAACCTACATCTGTTCCTGAACCTATCCCAATGCTTATTTCATCTCCTATAGAGACAAATCCTAATACAGAAATAGCTATACCTGATCATACACTCAAGGTGTATTCTCGGAAGAAGAAAGCAAGTAGTACACTTCCTATCCCTGAAGCTATACCAATCTCTAAACTAGTGCAGGTCCCTATCGAAGAAGTTCAGAGTAGTAAGGATCAAGAAGACAACACAGATTTAGAACTGCCAATTGCCTTACGGAAAAAATCTAGATCATGTGCTATGCACCCAATTGAAAGGTTTGTCTATTATGATGCTCTATCTTCTCAATATAAAGCTTTTATTGTTAATCTGGACAGAAATGACATTCCCAAAAATATTCAAAAAGCTCTTAAAGTTCCAGAATGTAGGGAAGCAGTTTTCGAAGAAACAAGAGCACTTGAAAAGAATAAAACGTGGGAAGAAGTTGATCTGCCAAAAGGAAAGAAACCCGTGGGGTGTAGGTAGATATTCATAGTCAAATATAGGGCTGACGGTTCCATCGAGAGGTATAAAGCGAGATTGGTAGCAAAGGGCTATACTCAGACCTATGGGATGGACTACAAGGAGACATTTGCACCTGTGGCAAAGCTAAATACTATCAGACTATTGTTATTGGTAGCTGTTAACTTTGACTAGCCACTTCAGCAACTTGTTATCAAAAATGCCTTCTTGAATGGCCAACGAAAGGAAGAAGTGTATATGAAACTTCCTCTAGGGTTTGATGAGGAAGGAGGAAACAGAGTAGGTAGACTAAGAAAATCCCTATATGGGCTAAAGCAATCACCACGAGCTTGGTTCAAAAGATTTGCCAAAGTCTTAAAAACAGAAGGATACACACAAGCTCAGTCAAATCATACAATGTTTTTCAGAATTAGAAAAGGTAAGAAGACAATTTGGTTGTGTATATAGATGACATTGTCATAACTGGTAATGATGCAGAGGAAATTACAAGACTCAAGACAGCTTTAAGGAAAGAATTTGAAGTTAAAAGACTTAGGAGAAATGAAGCATTTTTTGGGCATGGAAGTAGCAAGATCAAAGAAAGGCACTTACATCTCACAAAGAAAGTACATTCTTGATCTCTTGCGAGAGACTAGAATGTTAGGATGCAAACCAAGCACCACTCCTATTGACAATACAAAGTTTGTGGATGAAGAGGATAAACTTGTTAACCGTGAAGAATACCAAATACTAGTGGGAAGACTAATTTATTTGTCTCATACTAGACCAAATATTGCTTTTGCCTTGAGTGTTGTAAGTCGCTATATGCATGCACCAAGGAGGAAGCATTTTAAGGCAGTTTATAAGATCCTACGGTATTTAAAGGGTACTCCTAGAAAAGGACAACTATTCAACAAGGGAGATCAAAGAACAATTGAAATATATACTGAGTCAAATTGGGCAAGTTCTGAAGAGGATAGACAATCAACCACTGGGTATTGTAATTTTGTGTGGGAAAATTTGGTCATGTGGCAAAGTAAGAAGCAAAAGGTGGTAGCCAAGAGTAGTGCTGAAGCTGAACTAAGAGTTGTTGCAAAAGGGATGTGTGAAAGTCTCTGGTTAAAGAGAGTGTTGACAGAATTGGAAATCAATTTTGAGACACCTATAAAACCTTATTGTGATAACAAGGCAGCCCTAAGCATGGCACACAATCTAGTCCACCATGAAAGAACAAAACATGATGAAGTTGATCGACATTTTATCAAGGAGCAGACAGAAGATGGGAAAATATGCCTAAGTTATGTCCCAACGAAGAAGCAGACAACTAATGTGTTTACCAAAGAACTTCAACGACAAGTGTTTGAAGAATGTATCAGCAAGTTGGACATGATTGATTTCTATGATCCAACTTGAGGGGCAGCGTGGTCAAGATATGTATTATCTCATAATATTATAATTTGATCATAGCAATATCTTAGAGATTAGATAGCAGTATCTTAGAGATAGACATTATCCTAGGATTATATCCTGTATCTATATATATATTATCTAGCCTATTCTGTAATCCTATTCGTGTATATATGTACTACAGTCTCTAAGAAAGTAATATAGAGCAAATTAGCTCTGATTCACAACATTGTTATAACTGTAGATGATAAAGTAGGAATCCAGTCTTTAAAGTCAACCCTATAGACCAAATTTCAAATGAAAGATCTTGGTTTACTAAAATATTTTCTGGGTATCGAGATAGCAAGGTGGAAGATGGGGATTTATCTATCTCAAAGAAAGTACATCCTTGATCTTCTAGAGGAAACAAGTTTGTTGGGAACAAAACCAGTTGATAGCCCCATGGAACCAAATGTGAAACTTAATGCTGATAAATGAGAGCAGTTGGAAGATCCAAATAGGTATCGAAGACTTGTCGATAAACTGAATTATTTGATTGCTACTCGTCCAGATATCTCGTTTGCTACAAGTATAGTGAATCACTTTATGGAATCTCCGCGAACTAGTCATTGGGATGTAGTTATTAAAATTTTGAAATATTTGAAAGGCTCTCCAAGGCAAGGTCTCTTTACCAAAATCATGGAAGCATTTGGATTCAACAGTATACAGATGCAGATTGAGCAAGCTCTTATGATCGACGGTCTACTTTAGGCTGCTATGTATTTTTGGGTGGAAAGATGGTGTCATGGAAAAGTAAAAAGCAGTCGGTTGTTGCACGTTCTACTGCTAATTCTAAGTACAGGGCCATGGCATATACTACATGTGAGTTGATTTGGTTGAAGCATCTTCTTGAGGAACTTGGTTTCGAGCACTTCGCTCCAATGAAGTTGATGTGTGATGATAAAGCAGCCATTCATATTGCCTCGAATCCAGTCTTTAATGAGAGAATCAAACATATTGAGGTGGATTGTCACTTTGTTCGTGAAAAGCTTCAAGAAGGATTGATTGAGACACCACATACAAGCTTGGAGCTTATGATATGTATGCTCCAAATTGAGGGGGAGTGTTAGGAAAGATCTATATTAGACATTGGGAAATATCTATATTAGGAAAAGTATGATCTCCTCTTTATTGCGTGATTTTCTCTTTATTCCTAAGATCTTGTCCTTATGTAATTGGTTCTATATAAAGGCTACAAGGGTCTTGAGTTATTATCAAGCCCTCAAGTAACTATTCTCTTATTTTCACACATCAATGCAAGTTCAATGGGATTACTTAGCAAGTGAGACATTAGAGAGGACAGTGAGGTGATTCTCAATCACTAATTATGAAACCATGTAATTACTGCAGTAATAAGTTTGCGGTAGTCATCAGGGTGGCAAAAAACTTTGGAAGAAAAATACTGAGAGAGATACAGAAGACAACACTTGTGCTGAGAAGGGTGCAGAGGAGGGCAAGGTCGTTCTAGAACTATGAAATAGTTGCAGTCTTTTCCTTTTGGCTCTTACTAAATCCTAATTAAGAAGATAAAGCAATAGAAGTTGTCACTAAAGGTGGTGGCACTAGGCAGCCTAAAGATGGCAAAAGATGTAGGGTCAAAGGAACATTAGAATATGCTGAAGAGGATAACACTGACAGTTGTTGCTAGCGTAGAAGAAATGATGCTAACAGAATATGCTAAATGACTAAAATACTGTTATCATTATCTAGTATAACACTCAACACTGTCAAATAGAAGTAAACTTGCATGCAAAATAATATTAAATGTAGCTTCCAATATCAGTAATGACAGATTGTCCACATACATATTAAGTAGAAATAAAGTTACCAGTAAAAGAATATTAAATGTTGCTTCTTCTTTAGCGATGTATGTCTCAATCTCTCGTTGCATATTTGGATCTGTATGACGAGAAAATTAAAGTTGAAAATTATGCCATCATGAGGTAAAAGGTCAACAAGAAATTCACATAATAAGTTTTTATGGTGTTTATCAAATGAAAAAAAAAATAACCAAAAGAGTAAAGAAATGAAGGCTTAAAATCAACTTAGAACCTTTTTGAATTTGCTCTATGTCACTTGTCAAAGGTAGGGAATAAAATAAAATAAATAAAAGACTAAGAAGCAAAAGGATAAATCAACTTAGAATCTTCTTTGATCCAAATTCAAAAGAAACAGTGTCCAATAGATTAATTCAAACAGATGTTGAATGCTCTTATTGTTCTGCAACATAGATTAAAATGTTTCCAAAATGCAGAGGAATGCCATAGGCAAAAATCTCAATGTTTCAGTCATTCAAGAAGTGGGGGCAGAAAGCAAACTGTTACATTAACTCTACTTGCTGGCTTGTACATAAAGCCAAGTAGCATAAAAATAATTTTCTGAACAAAAAATAAAGAAATAGAAATGAAAACAGGAGCTTGTTATACCTTTTAGTTTAAGGCAGAGAAAAACCTTGAAGTTTAACAATATAAAGTATAACCAATCGCAAAAATGAGTATTTAAGTTTTAAAGTAGTGCATGTCAAGCAAGAGCATGCCAACTGCCAATCATAAAAGTTTCTTAAAGCCACAAATTGAATTTACTTTAGAAAAATTGCGGAATAAAAATAAAAAATAATCGTCATCAAGACCGGTTTAATGTTGTAACCAAGATTGCCAAGAATCTTAATACCCCACAGATACTGATCTGTTTCTAACACTTACCACATCTTATTTTATTCTGATCATTTGCGTAGAGCCTCACCAGATCTCCCTAATAAGAATGCACAGAGAGACAAATGTAAGACAATCACCTAATGAGAAACTTATCTCCGGTTTCCTTAGCAGAGATTCCTTAACGCAACAGAAGTTATAGATACCAAAAACAAAGAACCTAAATTCCCAATAAATTGGTTAAATTGGGGCCTTGGTGTGACACATCTTAATGTTCAATATTAGAGCTTATCTACTACAAGGACCACTAAAATGTAGTATGCACACCCAGGTACATATATATGAACAGTTTTATGTAAAACATGTTACACATCTCCCCTAACAATGTCAAAATATTGGTTCTGCTTTTGTTTATAAAATACTGTAAGCATTAGTTCATTTTCATTGCTGAATTAGCTTTTATCACATAATAACACTAGAGAATGCTTACTAAGTTGTAAAAGAATCATTATTCAAATAATAACCTGTCGGCCTTGCTCATCCATTGGTATACACTCAACAGCAATCAGCTTATCAACATCATCGGCAGTGACAGTATATTCCGGGTTTGTAGCCCCTAAATCAAGCATTTTCAATTACATTATGAATATGTATACATTATTAAACTAGAGATTACTACAAGTAAAAATTTCCAAAGTAATTACCTTCAATATACTGTGTAGTTCCATCTTCAAGATGGCGAACCCACTGAAAGATGCAGAGAGAAGTTCCACGTACAGGATATCCACATCCAAGCAGTTTCTCTCCAGGAGTAGCATCGCCAATAATCTGAAAGCCCTCTATACCAGGACCCTCTGGAATTGAGAAAGATGAAGTAAGTTTGCTACACATCACTGGGCTCATAACCCAATTGATCATGATCATATTCAGTTTTAAGATACTTACCTTCAGAAACAGAAGCGATCTTGTCATTCACATTGGATTGATGAAGCACGTCCATGTTTACTTCTGCTTTGGCATTTGGGACACCTTTATCTATAAATCTATTGGAGGTCAGATCAGGAACCTTCCTGCAATACAACAATTTTAAGAATAAGACAGTATATATGGCATAATAACAAAAAGGTATCACAGGAATTAGACAAGACCAATATCAGTGACCAGCCATGAATTAAGGCATGAAAAGAACACATTGGATTAACCATATCAGAGTTGGTATGAATTTTGAGACTCAAGCTTACAGAGGACATTAAGAAAAATTTTAAGCAAACCCAAGGACACAAACAATTTTAATCAAATTCCAGGTTGAATGATTTGAAATCACAGCTTGCAAGAGACATGTAGATCACGAAGATCTAATCTATACTCACATTTTCATAATTAAGGATAAAATTTAAGCAAGGAGCTGAAGCAATTCAAGGTGGTAGCCAATAATCATACAAATCCATAAGCATTCAGTTCTTTGGGATAAACAAGGTAATGAAAACAGGGATGGAGAAATATAGACAGATTCCAAGAAATATAGACAGATTCCAAGAAGTGATTCATGAAGATGGAGGAGAACAAAAGTTGTTCAAATTAGCTCCATATAAAAATAATGAAAAATAATTAAATTACAAAATGATTGAGATTGTATCTCCTACAGTTCCTGTTTCATACCCTGGAATCCAGTAAAAAAAAAAAGTCTCAAACTTGAATAGACCCCACATAAATCACAAGATTGGGAAAATATGCGAGCTTCACGTTATATTGCAACTGCACCAGTAAACTGAGTAACTTACTCGGACCTAGCTAAAAAATATCTATAAGAAGTAACTATTCATAATAATCCAATAATTACATTAGTACCCAACAAAAGAAAACTATTTAAGTCATTCAGCAGAAATAAAGATGTAGGACCAACCACCCATCAGGATTGAAAGAGAACTCTTGCATGCTGCTGTTGTATAATTGCTGTGGCATCTCATTTGGAAGTATTAAACTTGAATTCTGCCCAGGATGACTATCAGGCATATATCTTGGTACATTGTGTTTTGAATCAAGATGACGTTCGTCTCTAATAGGATTACTAGGAAAATTCATCTGCTGACTCTGTAGTAAGAGAAACAGTACATCAGAAACTGAAACACCAATGACGATTATAAATCCAAGTTGATGCGTGATTTAGAGTTCAAGAAAAAAGACAACAATGATATAGTAATTGCTTCGACTACATGCAAGTACTACAATGAATTGATGTGAAACTTGACCCATTATTGTACCAGAATGGTTGTGGCCCATATCTTGAGATCACTCTCATAGGGGGCTCCTATCATAAACGTTAACTCTCTGATTTTATACTGTGATGAGAATAAGGCCATGTGCATCATCATTTCAATTTTACTCAAATAAAGTTTACAATTAACCTTGACACTAAAATTCACAATGTATAAGGACCTTAGCACAGTTAAGATCACACGAAAATAATGTTTGAAAGTCATTTATGGACAATATACAGGTGAAGGTGGGAAGCAACAATGTTGCAAGAAATACTGGTGTGGGCATGGAAAAATAGCATAAGCAAGTATGGCGGTGACTTGTATTAATAAAAATTCCTTATATTCAAACAAGTGTAGTAGTGAAGGAGCAGCATCTAAAACTACACACCAAGGAACAATGCAATATTATATATAACAGTTTGATAAAAGCATTAATAGAAATCAAGTTGCATTTGATACTTTTGAATTTGCCAAGCGGGCCAGTTATGCGACTAAGAAAGGAAAGACTTCAAATGCACATAACGACATTGTGAAAGAAGTGGCTCCACTTTGGGATCAAACCAAATTGAAGGACAGCATCGGCTAATTTAAGGTTAGAGAACACTTAGACGTGAACACGACCCCCAACACGACCATGTACAAGCCTGTATAACTTTATGAAAAAAATAGTTGTGAAACACAATCTCCAGTATAGGCATACCATATCTATTTTCACAAAGTTATACAAAGATTCATGATCTCCAACACAGGCATGCCTTAGACCATACCCAACTTCACAAAGTTACAGAAGGATCTACAATATCAGCCACAATCGTGTTCACGATCGTGCCCACTAGCATTAAAATGTTTGTAACCAACATGATCTAGCAAATGGCCATGTCCCAGGTCGTGCCCACTCAAACCCTAATCTTTTTTTTATATTTAAGTTATGTTTCTTATCAGTTGGAACAACTTTAAACATCTTTGTTATTTGAGAGTGCTTCTTTTTCTTGTTCTTCATTAAATTTCGAACTAATGAAAGAAATCTTTCTTTGTACCATTCAATTACTTTATGAATGTGGTTCTTGATTTCTTATAATCAATAAGTCAATTTTCTTATATATATGTTTTACGTTTCTTGGATTTGATTCAAACTTATTCATAGGTTCTGTATGGTTTATTCCTAGGTGGTTGCATTAGTTGATAACGATGAACTAGTCAAGGAAGAAAACAAGTGGTGTGGAGAAAAGCTAGATATTTAGAGTGAAATACGAATGAATTGAATGAAATTAATCAAGAAAAACACATGAGACAATGTTATAAGGTTGCTACTAACATTCTCTTGCAAGTGGAATCATGTCTGATCAGGGAAGAGTTGAAAAAAGAAAGAAGAATGATATGTTCATGCTTCAAGCTACGTAACAATAGTTTTGACATGAATATGATGTTTCGCAAGATTAGAGATCAATTGGATCTGTAAGATACTGCCATAGTCAATTTGCACAATCACCATAAGCTCCTAATATATATACATTGACAATGAAGGCAAGTTCTCTAAGATGATTTTGATAACAATGAAAAAGGGCATGTCTTGCACGATGCTTACCAATTACAAAGAAATAATATGGCAAATCTGCACATTGAGGTTATTGGGAAAATAAAAGCCATTAAAGGAAGCCTAGGAGAGATGACAACCTTACAAACTTTAGAATGAAGATTCCTTCATTCCAATGGGGAAATGACCATAAGGCCTACTTAGAATGGGAACAGGACCTAATTTTCTCCTGCCACCATTACATAGAATAGAAAAAAGAAAAACTTGTTATGTAGTTTATTGTCTATATCGGTACTTAATGGGATTTCCTTGTGTAGGCAAAAAAACTATGAGAGGCTTATTCAAAACTAGGAAGATATGAAAGCGATCATGAGGAGACGCTTTATCCATAATCACTATTACAGAGAGTTGTTCCAAAAATTGTAACGCTTCAATCAAGGATCAAAGAGTGTACGCGAATACCATAGGGAGATTGATATTATCATGATCTTAACTAATATAGAGGATTGAGAAGCCACCATGGTTAAATTTTTAACTGGATTTAATGGTGATATTGCTCATGCGATAGAACTACAACATTATGTGGCGTTGGAAGATATGGTTCATATGAGTATAAAAAGTAGAAAGGCAACTAAAAAGAAAGGGAAATGATTCCAAACAAAATTATGGTTCATCCTTATAGAAATCAAGTTGTAAACATGATGACAAGGCTACTCCTAAAGCCAAAGTCAAACCACCTAAAGAAGAAAGACAATGTCAAGTAAGAAGGTAAATATGAAACTCAAATTCATACTCGTGATATTAAAAGCTTCCTTTGTTTGGAAATAAGGCACATAGTTTCACAATGTCCTAATAAATGGACAATGATCATGAGAGGTGATAGGGAGACTAAGATCAAAGGTGAAAGTAATAAGGATTCCATGCCGCCATTAGAACTGTGATGATAATAATGTTGAATATTTGATGGACGGGCAAACGTTTGTGATTAGGCATACTATGAATCTCCAAGTCAAAGACAATGATGTTAGTGAGTAACGAGAGAACATCTTCTATACGAGATGTCACACCAACAATAAAGTATATAGCATGATTATGGATGGGGTAGTTACATGAATATAGCTAACACTACCTTAGTTGAAAAGTTGGACCTCCCTACCATGAAACATCTTAGGCCATATAAGTTTCAATGGCTAAATGAATGTGGTAAGATGAGAATCAATAAACAAGTGATGATTCGTTCTTGATTGGTAGATACTATAACGAAGTGTTGTGCGATATAGTACTTATGCATCTTGGTCATATTCTCTTAGGGAGATGTTGAGAATTAAATATAAGGACCATAAAAGATGGGTTTACACATAAATATCCTTTTGCCAACAACAATAAATTCATTTCTCTTGACCATTAATACCTAAATAAATATGTGAAGATTAGCTTAAGTTAAGAACAAAGACTAATAAAAAGAAGAGTGGGCTAAAGAATGAGGGTGAGAGATTAAAAAGAAGAGACAAATAAATTTAAAATAAAGAGATTATTGTAAAAAAAGAAAAGACAAAAAATGAAGGAAAAGAAAAAAAGAATGTTGAGAGAAAAGCAAAAAGCAAGTGAACTTTTAGGTCAAGGATGGCTTTTTATTCTAACCAACCTATCATAGTGCTTTTGTTTAGGCCTGTTTTTATAATACTAACAATCTTGACATTTCCTTGTCTAGTGTTTTTGTTACTTTGTTGCGGGATTTCTAAGATGTATTTTCCAACGATGTTTATAGAAATTTACTACCAATAAGGTAATAAAATATCAAATTAATTTCATAGTCTATGCTACCATTCTTAATTGACTAGTCTATAAAAGTAACCTAGAGGATCTAAAGAGCTTTGAAGGCAACTTGAGGAGTTTTTACTAAAAGACTATGTTGGAGAAAGCAAGAGTTCATGCATTGTTTCAGTCTTGCTTGTTCCTAAGAAGGATGGGTCATAAAGGATCTATGTTAATTTTCGAGCTATCAACAAAATAATGATACAATATTGACATCTCATTCCTAGATTAGACAAAATGACTTACACAGTTCTTTGTGTGTTAATGATAGAGATGTTAACTTCCATAACTGCTTTCGAAAATTTTTGTGTAAAGAGTTGGAAACTAATTTGTTGTTTTCAACTACTTGTCATCCTCAAACGAATGGACAAACCAAGATAGTACATAGGACTTGGACTACTTTATTATATGCTATCATTCAAAAGAATTTAAAAGTTAAAAAGAATCTGTCATTCATTAAATTTGCATATAATAGAGTTGTTCATAGACTATTGGTTATTCACCTTTTGAGATTTATTGTGGCTTTAATACACTCAGCCTATTGGATTTGGTTCCTTTACCTATTCATGAGAGAAGTAGCTTGAATGGTAAAAACAAAGTTGAAATGTTCAACAACACATTAAGAGAAAAAATGAAGAATACGCATCCAAAGCTAATAAAAGGAGAAAGAAAATTACCTTTTAACAAAGTAATTAAGTGTGGGTGCATATGCAAAAGGAGGTTTCCTAGATCAAAGGAGATCTAAGTTGTAAGCAAGAGGAGATGGGTTATTACAAATTGTTGAACGAATCAATGATAATACTTATAAATTAGGTCTTTCAGATAAGAATAATATGAGCACTACTTTTTTGGATTTTTTATTTAGCTCCTTTTGATGTAGGTAATAATTCATGGACAAATCTTTTCAAATGAAGGAATAACAAAAATCATGTTGTCTTTCTTCAACCAAACTTTGTCATCCTTCTTTCAATCATAGGGCATTATACATGACTCATCATGTGTTAACACATCTCAACAAAACGGGGTAGCTGAAAGGAAAAATGGGCACTTACTCAAAACCACCCAAGCCCTACTCTTTCAAGGGAATGTCACTAAATCCTATTGGGGAGAGGCAATTCCTACTACCACATACATGATAAATAGACTTCCATCACGTGTGTTAGACAACAAAAGTTCCATAGACATTCTTAATAGTTTCTATCCACACTTCAAAACATCACATGGCCTAACACTTAGGGTATTTGGGTGCACTGCCTTTGTTCATGTTCATAGCCAACACAGAGACAAGCTAGACCCTCGAGCCATCAAATGTCTTATCCTCGATTACTCAACTACTCAAAAGGGATACAAGTGCTACAATCTGTCATTTAGAAAATTTTATATCTCTACAAATATCACTTTCACATAATATATACCTTTTTCTCCAAGTCCTCTCTTTAGGGGGAGATTTTACTGATAGAAGATAGCACTTGTGAATCCTTCAAACTACCTAAAACACTTGACCTTCCTTGTCCTCCAGCTCGTATTGTTGAAACAACCGAGCCTTCTGAACCAATTACATTTGAGTTTCCCAATAATACTACTTAACCGGCATCATCCCGCATCCCAACCAGTGTTATTCAGGTGTATTCAAGGAGAAAGGCCATTCCATAACTAACACAGGTCCAAGAATCCAACTCAGACTCTGGAAATGAAATCATGGTAAGATCTGACTTACCTTTACATAATATTTTGAACCCATTGTTGTTAGGAAAGGTGCAAGAGAATGCAATAAGCGACCACTCTATCCTCTATCTCACTATGTCTCTCTTAAGCGCCTCTTACCAACCTACCAAAAATTCATTGTGAGTTTAAACGCCATTACTACCCCTAACATAGTTTATGAGGCATTGTCAAAAAGGGAATGGAGGGATGCTATGAGCATGGAGATGAGTGCATTAGAAAAGAATAGAACATGGGATATTGTTGATAAACCGAAAGGGAAAAACACTGTTGACTATAAGTGGATTTCATACCGAAATACAAGACTGATGGATCTCTTGAGAGATATAAAGCTAGATTAGTAGCCAAAAAGTATACTCAGACTTATGGAATTGACTATCAAGAGACTTTTCCACTAGTTGCAAAAACGAATACCATGAGAATTTTGTTATCATTAGCTGCCCTTTTAATTGGCAGCTCTTATGATATGATGTTAAAAATGCATTTCTCCATGGAGACTTAGATGAAGAAATCTATATGAACATCCCACCAGGATTTGAGGGGGGCATCGACAACAAAGTATGCAAGCTAAGGAGGCCCTTTATAGGTTAAAACAATCTCCTAGAGCATGGTTTGGGAGATTTTCAAAAGTCATGAGGGAGTCTGGGTATAGACAAAGCCAAGGTGACCAAACTCTGTTCATTAAACATTCGACTATAGGGGGAGTTACTGCTCTTCTAGTCTATTTAGATGATAGTGACCGGAAATGATGAGAAAGAGAAGCATGAATTGAAGTTAAGACTAGTAAAAGAATTTGAGATAAAGGAACTGGGAAAACTAAAGTACTTTCTCAGTATTGAGGTGGCATATTCCACACAAGGGATTTTCATATCTCAACAAAAGTATGTGATTGATTTATGGGCAGAAACAGGGATTGGGTGTAAACCAGTATCTACACCTATGGATCCAAACCATAAGTTGGAAGAAGCACAAGAAGAACCAATTTTTGATAAAGGGATGTATCAAAGATTGGCGGGTAAACTCATATATATTGCTCACACTCGGCCAGACATAGCACACTTGATGAGCATAATCAGTCAATTCATGCATCATCCAAGAGAATCTCATCTTCAGGCTACTTACAGAGTGCTACATTACTTGAACAATCCGGGGAAAAGAAGTTTGCTCAAGAAAAACAGTACTCTTGCTCTAGAAGCCTACACCGATGCTGACTATGTAGGTTCCCTAGTGGGTATTTGTTAGACCCAGGACACTTAGAATAATATTTACAATATATATATATATATATATATATATATGAGGTTAGTTACGGGGAAGGGTTGTCAGCTAACCGATTCTGTTATTCCTAACAGAATCGGTGTATAAATAAGCAGCAAATGTGAGGAGCAAGACATTGCGTATAGTGTGGAGTGAGAATTTGAGCCTAAGGCTGGAGGTTTCTGGTCCTCGAAACCAGATATCTTGTATCCGTTTTATAGAAATCTATAGCAAATACATATTTTTTCCTCACTTGTTTCTGGGATTCTAACAGTATTGCACTTTTCTTGGAGGTAATTTAGTAACATGGAGGAGCAAGAAGCAGAATGTGGTGAAAAGGTCATTTGCGGAATCAGAATTTAGGCTATTGCTCAAAGATTGTGCGAACTACTATGGCTGAAGATTATTCTAGACGATTTGAAAGTCAAATGGGACTACCCTATGAAACTATTTTGTGACAATAAGTCAACCATCAATCTTGCTCATAATCCTATACAACATGATAGGACAAAGCATATTGAAATTGATAGACATTTCATTAAAGAAAAATTGGAACAAGGGTTAGTATATATGTTGTGGTCAAAGATATGCATATCTCATAATATTATGATCTGATCATAATCAACTTATTTAAATTAGATATCAGTATCTTGTAGATATGTAGGATCCTAGGATTATATGTCCATATCTGTAGGATTACATTTCCATATCTGTACAGATTTCTTTCCTATACTGTAACCCTTTGCATGTATATATATACTGCAGTCTATAATGAAAGAAATATAGAG
>JANZLX010000006.1:15056663-15066936 GCA_025531955.1 Erythroxylum orinocense | reverse complement strand
AGTACCCAATTTGGGTATGGAATTCCGCACATGTGTTTTAAAAAGTAATGTATCGATTTCTGATTGAGTGGTTAGCATGCCACCTTCGCGGGGCACGGACTCGGATATCACTGTAGATGTCGGGCTCGGGTCTTGCGGGAGTGGGGTGTTACACCAATGCTCTATATGTCAATGGCTAAGTCAGGGCGACCAAAACACACATTACTGTCACACCGTCACTATGGCCCATCAGCGACAAACTCGAAACTTCTCTTTAAAAGATGAGCAGGGACTCATGCAGTCTGATACGACGAGTATTTTACGACTCGCGCAGACCTTTCTTGAACAACTCTACTCTTAAGACCGTCCTACCTTTAGGACTTCCCAACTTCCTATCAAAATTTCCCAACTCTCTCCCCCAACCATAGTCGCTTTGCAACAGCCTCCTAGCCCTGACAAAATCAAGACTGCTTTCTTTGATATGGCTTCAAACAAAGCCCCTAGAGTCGACGGCTTTACCACACAGTTTTATCAATCCCAGTGGGCCACGGTTGGGCCGGCTCTGACTTTGTTTATACAAAAAATCTTCTACCATGAAGTATGGGACACTGCGCTCAATCGAACAATTATGGTCCTCATTCCTAAGTGCCCAAAGCCCACCCTAATCTCCCAATTTAGGCCCATAGCTCTTTGTTTTGTTCTTTACAAAGCCATCACTAAACAAATCGTTCACCGACTAATAGCTCTCCTTACCGATTTGATAGCTCCAACTCAATGCAGCTTCGTTCCGAGGCGTCAGATCATGGACAATATCATAATCGCCCAAGAGGTCCTCCACACTATAACCAGGAAAACCAAAAAGATAGGTTTCATCGCGATTAAGGTAGACTTAGAGAGAGCCTACGATCGCCTCTCTTGGGATTTCATCTTAGATACCCTTTTTCATATTAGCCTCCCGGCCTCACTGATAAATTTGATCATGAAATGCCTATCCTCGATTTCTATGCAAATCCAGTGGAATGGGACCTTAGGTGACTCCTTCTTGCCTACTAGGGGCATTCGTCAAGGGGGACCCACTTTCCCTTTACATTTTCATTCTCTGCATGGAAAGACTCAGCCACTTAATCCACGAGTCGTTCGATAAAGGAAGATGGAAGCCGATTCACTTAAGCAGGGGCGGCCCTCCCATATCTCACTTGTTTTTTGCTGATGACCTTATTCTTTTCGCGAAAGCCACCAGTGGTCAGATACAAGAGATACGAGACATTTTAAATTCATTCTGCACTGCGTCTGGCCAACGGATCAGTCACAACAAATCTCGTTGTTTTTTTTTCGTAATATCTCAGCAACCATGGCTCACTCGCTCAACGAGGACCTGGGCTTCAAGCTGACGATGAACTTAGGTCGTTACCTCGGAGTGCCCCTTTTACATGAGCGGGTGACTAGAAAAACTTACCAACACATTCTGGACAAGGCCTAACAACGTCTCTTGGGGTGGTTTGCTAACATGCTTTCGCTTGCAGAAGGACTCACTCTGATCCAGTCTGTCATTGCAGCGATCCCCACTTACACGATGCAGACTGTCCGCCTGTCTCAATAGTTGTGTGATAACCTAGAGAAAATCATGCGTCAATTCCTGTGGGGCACGACTTCTAAGACGAAGAGGATTAGTTTGCTCAATTGGGACACAGTTTGGATTCCCAAAGAAATGAGAGGTCTTGGCATTCGCAAAATCAGAGAATCCAATGATGCTCTCCTGACCAAACTCAGCTGGACCCTAGTTTCCAAACCTGACGCTCTATGGGTTAAAGTTTTATCTGCCAAATATCACTTTGATGCTAATCACCTCCCACTTTCCTTTCCTATTTCAGGTAGCTCGGTGATCTGCAGGAGCATCAAAGCGACTTGGCCTCAAGTGCTACAAGGACTTAAATGACGAATAAGGGATGGAGCCTGAACGAGATTCTAGCTCGATCTGTGGGTCGAGGACTGGGGGCCCTTTGTCTCTCATGTAGTGGCCCCAATACCCTAGGGACTATAGAACACCGTGTGCAACACTTCACGGACTCCACTGGTAACTGGAATTGGGCCCTTTTTCAACATTTGCTCCCTCTGACACTTTGTTTGTCTATTGCAAGTATCCTTCCTCCGTTGTCAACCCTCGGGCTGGACAAACTCATATAGGGATGTATGGAGGACGGCCACTTTACGACATCTTTTGTATATTCTATGATACTGCACCACGATCCCCCCTACATCCTACCTCCTAGCGTCCTATTTGGAAGTGGTAGGGACCTCCACGCATCCGTGCCTTCCTTTGGATACTTTTGCATGACAAGCTCACTAATCAATAGCACGCTCACCAAGTCTTCACTTCAGACAATACCTGCTACCATTGTCACTGAGAGGAATCCTCTCTCCAAGTGGTGAGAGACTGCTCCCAAGCCCGATCCTTATGGAGGCAGTTTCCCTTTGAAGTCATCACGGCTGACTTCTTTTCCATGGACCACAAAGCATGGCTCAATTCGAACATAATCTCGCGTAGGGTGATAGGGGGCTTCGACTGGGCTATGATCTTTGGCACAGCCTGCTAGTTTCTCTTATCCTGGAGAAATCAGGCCATCTTCGACAACTCCTTTTTCTGTCCGACCTCACTGGAGCAGCCCCTCTTGGAATATGTTCACCGCATCCACTTGGCTGCTAGTTGGCATCATCGGACTCACTTGACCGTGGGCACACGACGGACTGTTCATATGGAGCAAAACTGCTCCAGGCTAGGTAAAACTCAATACTGATGGTGGCTTCAAAGGCTCCAGCAACTCTGCCACAACAGGAGGCCTACTGCACGACTGCTCCGGCACCTGGTTGAGAGGCTTTGCACAGAACATTGGTGGGTGTTCCCCCCTGACAGCATAATTTTGGGGGGTGCTTTCAAGCTTTCAACTACCTTGGTTTCTAGACTACCGTCACAATCTTGGAAGTGGATTTGCGCCCTATGACCGATCTGCTCTCTTTTCCGCAAGCGCGGGCTACTTCCTTAAACCCTATCGTGTTGAGCATTCACGAACTACTTTCCTGCAACTGGGTTGCTCTAATCAAGCATATTTACCGCGAGGGTAGTCATAACGCAGACTGGCTCGCCAATCTTAGAGGGCAGTTTTCTTTAAAAATCACTACTTTTGAGCACCCTCCTAGGGATTGCATCCCTCTCCTAGAAGAGGATGAGTCGGGGGTCTGTCACCCACGATACGACTTGTAATTTGTCTTTACCTTTCCTTTTTCTAAAAAAATATAGGATGAATAAGTCACGAAATATTCCATAACAAGAGACTCCTTATGGAACATTTTTACAACCAACCGATGCACATTATAATGCCAAATTGCAAATGTTGGTACAAAAGTAGATTTTAGGATGAATTATACGTCATTTCCTTTTAGAATATCTTGTTTCCTATCATTAACTTTCTTATTTTATAATCTTTGATGGTCAATTCACATTAGTGACCTTGGGTATTTTGTAACTTCATTTGATATGCCTTTTAAGGCAAAATATAATTATTCTTAAAAAAAACATAATGTGTGCTAGTACTTTTATGTTATATTAATGTCAACTCTTAATAAAACAATGATTAAAAATAATTTAGGGGTAATACATAGATACAATATGAATTTTATAATTATAATCTCATTATAATTTCGTTTGCAATTTATAATTATCTCATTGACTTTATCATATACATCTAAATATATACAAGATAAATAATATCTTTAAATAATTGTCTTTAAATTATAATCAAACTGATTGGCTCTAGGGCATAAACAACAGTTATGTCCATTTATACAATATTTAAATTTTAAACCACCCTATCATACAAAAAATTATATTATATTATTACGAGTTTTAGTTTATTTTTATTTGGTATTAAAGTCATGCTCTTTATTTATATTTAAATTATATTGTTCCACGATTCTACTTCATTTTGTTCTCTTTACATATTATCATTTAATATGTTGGTTTATATAATATTAATTTTTAATACATTTTCATTTATAAGAATAATATATGTCAATTTAAAAAATCTAAAATATTGAAATACGAAAAAGTTATTATATGATTTTTACCTAAGGATTTATTTGATTAATATATAATATTAGTAAATTTGTAATTTGAACTATAATTGCATTCGCCTTCTATTTGCTAAATTATTTAAAAAAATTTATATGCACTGTTTGCAATATTTTTTTCCCTTTCCTTTGTATAAATAAGGATCGAAACGAAAGATTAAAAAAGAATCGTCCGTTTTGAAATGTGAGAAAACTGTGAAGTAAAAATTATATTATATTATTGGTTGGCTGTCTCTCCGGTCCAGACTCTCCAGTCCTCTGATTTCTCCCAGTCCCCAGTCCCCAGTCCCCAGTCCCCACCCAGAGAACGCATGGAGAAGGAATGAAATGAGCGAACAGCAACAGTTGATGAGTAATAATAATATTCCAGTCAACGAAGCCTACTGGGCTTTGGTTGAAAAAGCTGATAACAAGTTCTCCAAGATCAGAGACTTGCCATACTATGACCGTAACAGGTTCTGTCTAACCGTCTGTCTATGTATTGATGTCTGCCCGTCTTTTCCGTTTATGGGTAATCAATTTTTCATATATTTATCAGGTATGACACATACTTCTACAAGGTGTTCAAGGTGTACACCCATTTGTGGAAGTTTCAGCAGGAGAATCGGCACAAGTTGGTGGAAGCAGGGGTCAAGAGATGGGAGATTGGGGAGATTGCTTCTCGAATTGCTCAACTTTACTATGGCCAGTACATGCGAACCAGCGATGCGAGCTATTTGTCCCAGTCCTATATCTTCTATGAGGCTATTTTCACTCGCGAATATTTCAAGGACGCTTTGTTTCAAGATCTCAATCTCGCCAACAAGCAGTTGAGATTCTTCGCTAGATTTTTGATGGTGTGCTTGGTTTTGAACCGCCGAGAAATGGTTCATTACTTGGTTAATCAGCTTAAACTTCTGGCTGATGATTGCAAGAGGGCATTTCAGGTCTTTCTTTTCGCTCTCTTTCTTATCTCTTGTTTTAACATTGTGATGTCTATAGATTTGCCAACGTACATTCCTTTTGTGTTTTCCCTTGTGTTTAATTGGTTTCCTTTGAGAAGATTTGAATAATTGGTAATGACTTTCAAATTTTGTTGCTTCCAGGAAACTGATTTTAAAGAGTGGAAGCTGGTGGTTCAGGAAATTATTAGATTTTTGAAAGCTGACTCAGCTTTTATGAATATCAGGCCCTTGAGATATAGTCTTGTACTGGACCCTCATCCAGATTCACTACCACATGTTGCAACCAAAAGAAACTTGAAACTACGAGATGCAATCCTCAGCACTTACCATCATAACGAGGTAAGCTATTCATGTCCATTCCTTTTCTTTCTTCTTCATATATGTAGGACAAGAACCATGCTGTTCTCCACTTGTATTATTGCTATTATTTACCAAAATATGGTTGATTTTTCTCCGTCACTGGGTTCATTCTTTTGATCAGGTCAAGTATTCTGAGCTCACCTTAGACACATTCAGGATGCTTCAGTGCCTGGAGTGGGAACCAAGCGGTTCATTTTACCAGTCGAGTAGCAATAAAATGAGTCATAATGGTGGTGCAAGCCCTGCTCGTCCTAACTATGCCCATGATATAGCTGATCCTACTCTACCTCCAAACCCACGAAAAGCTGTGTTGTATCGTCCATCTGTGACACAATTTTTGGCAGTGAGTATATGTAATGTCAATGTTTTAAGTTGGTTGTGTGCTCCATAAATCTTTTAAATAATAGGCTTTCCATGTAAGTCTGGAGAGATTTTGTTTCAGGTGGAGCAAAAACAGTGCTGAGTAGATAGAGCATTAAAATAGTTGCTTGTATTGAGGAACTGTGATATTATCAGCTGCAGTGACTCCTGGGAAATTAGTAGATTCCAATTGCTTGATAACCTAAACTTCGCTTATATTATGTGGATAAATGGGTTCCTTAAGACAGAGAGAGAAAGAGAGACAGAGAGCAGTAGGTTCTTGTTTGATGTAATTTAAACATCTTCATGAAGGACTGATGTTCACGATTCTGTGGATTTTATTTGGTCCTTTGCTTGTGAGCTTAAGTTTATGAGTGTGTAACTTAAACATCTTCATCAAGAGAAGCAGTCCATGTGCTGTAGAGTTTGCCTCGTAAAAGGTGTTAAGAGTTCACGGACGGGTGACCATGTCTTGTCACAGGGTAATGATAGTATATCATGCTGTAGATGATTTCTGTGTTGTCAGGCATAGTGGAAATACATCTCTTGTTTAAGTAGACCACTGAATGAATACCTTTCTCTGATATTATTGACGGTGCAAGTAAATTCAAGTTTAGAAAACACTGCAGGAGGGAAACTGCTATTATTTAGGATGGTTTTGTTAATAAACACAATGTGGTTGTGCTCTTATTATCACCCTTGTCAACATGTTTACACTTTTCATGCAGGTTCTGGGTATGATTACAGAGGAGTTACCACCTGATGGAGTTCTCCTAATATATTTGTCAGCTTCAGGTGTTAAGTTTTCTCTATTTTAAGACTCATGATTTTCCTTATTTTCTCACTTTCCTATTGGACAAATATGAAGTTGATACTCATCTTATCTTCAACTTCCTTCAGGTAGAGCTGTAAATATTTGTAGCTCCATCAATACAACAGAGAATGTGGGGAGAAGCTTTCAATCTGATGTCATGTGTCCAGATGGTGCCTGCACCCCCCCCTTCTGCTCACCTAGTAGTCCAAAGCTTTGTTTCAGGCAGAGTAAAGGGGAATGCTTATATTTTGGTAGAACTGAAAATGGAGGTATCAATTTAGATACTATACTGAACTTTCTTTCAGTCACTAATTTTCCTGCCAGACTTTACTTTTACATTAGCTCTTATCTTCGGTCTTAATTATTTTTTGTTATTTGATAACCCTTGCCCCTCTATACTGCACCCTGCAAAACAATTTAGTTGCCATGTACCACATTCTTCATCTCCCTATCAACTGTCGCATACTTTTGCGCCTAATAACATTCCAGGCAGAGTCATGTGATTCCTAAACAATCTGGTCCGACCATGTGATTTGTAAACCACCACATGTACATGTACCAAATTCCCATTTTGCCTTGCAATGTAACAGAAGTTGTCAACTAGCTTGAGGTTTTTAGTTTGCAGTTCCTGTGTAGTTGGAATCTCTATTTGAAGAAGTTTGGAGCTTTGCATTTCTAGATGCATAGCATATATCATTCTTCTTTTGTTTTTCCAAATTATTGAAGTATCAGTTGATGCGTTATAATGAAGAGTAATGACTATTTTCAATTAGAGCGAACATGTGATCTAAATCATTCTGGTCATTACATTATTGTGTAAAATTTTCGTTACATCTAATTTGTTCTCATGCTGAGTTTTCCAGGAAATAGCAGCATTTATCCAAGTGATTTAATTCCATTTACAAGGAGACCACTCTTTATAGTTATTGATAGTGATGGAAGTGATGCATTCAAGGTGAATATTCAACCCCAAGCCTTGGTATTAGTTTCATCATTGGTGTAGTCTTTCATATATTTACTTGATAACAAAAATCTAATCTAAAGCTATTTTTAAATCTTTCAAGCTTGATTCTGCAATTCACCTTCTTGGACTCCTGTCTTGAAAGTTGAAATAAGCTATTGATTTTTGAACTTAGATTGCGTGCGATTAAGTTCAGCCGTAGTTCGTGATAAAAGAACTTTGTTTCAACAAATACTTCTGTTTTTTGTGTGCTTCATGAGTTGCAAAAGTTAGCTTACTTCTGGACAGATTCTCTTTTGAGAGCTGCTTTTACTAGTGATGTTGTTTTATAACAAAAAGTAGGACCCGTGATTTTTCTAGATTTTACTTAAGAGGATAGATTTGTGCAGGCTATAAGTGGATCTGAGAAAGGAGAGCCAGCTGCAGTTCTCTTATCGCCAAGTTGTTCAGTTCCTCTTCATATTGGTGAATCCTCTCGATACCAAAGTGGAAGTTTGTTCACCATTTTTCTTTCAACTCCATTGCAGGCATTCTGTCTGCTACTTGGTTTTTCAGGCTCAGATATTGAAATGGTAGAGTGTGAACTCCATGTTTCTCCATGCTTAAAAAGGCATATGCTTTTTATGGTAACCTAACGAGCCTGAATGGCCTTCAGGATACATATAACAGGGCAGAGAAGTTACTTTCTTCATCACTAGATGAGTGGGGGCTAGCTTTGGCAACTTCAAACAACCTTCATCGAGTTTGGGCACAGATTTTAGGGGATCCTTTTCTAAGACGACTTTTGCTGAGGTATTTGTTGCCTTCTTGCGATGCGAAAAGTTTTGGAGTTGTATGAACCAGTTGAAAGAATTTGTTTCACTTCCAACAAATGTTTAAATATATCTTTTTACTGGATAAGCCCTTAGTTGGCACCACACAACGTCGTGTAGATTTGGCCTTTCAATCACTATATGAAGCAGCAGTTTTTCTGATGAGCGTGTAGAGTTGAGCTGAAAATGGGGCATTTTGAAACTTCCCACTTAAAATGGTGGTTTGGAATCCTTAAAATTCGGAAGTTGAAAACTTTTTGTCAAGTGTCTCATACCATCATTTAAAAAAAAAAAACATAACAAGGCAGTAATGTGAGGCATCGTACCATTTTTGCACTAGGATGATCGAAGTAAGCATTATTGTTATATATGCTTCCTAAGATGTGTAGCATTTGAATTTGGTGTACATTCCAAGTATTCTATTTTCATCTTTTAAGTATACGAAAATGGCACAGAGCTGCCAAGATTGGATCGCCATATTTTTCATAAGCTGGTATACTGTGGGCATGAAACCATGGACAAGATGAGAAATTATTTGATAGGTTGTGATGCAATATTAGCTGTCTATGTTTGCAGGTTCTTATTTTGTCGGGCAGTGTTAACACTGTATGGACCATCATTTGGCAAGGAGGAGTTCCATCCTGAGTGTATACCTTCTCTTCCATCATCTTTATTAGCATCTCAAAATTTGGTTTTGCAGATGGCCAAAATCTTTGGTGCAACCAAGAAATTCATTTTCTCCGAAGGGACTCTGCTCCCTGACTATAAAGATTGTGATTTAAAGAGTGTATCATCATAATAAAGCACAGATACATATGTAATACAGCATGGGAAATTGGAATTTGAAATCTGTAAAGTATGTGAATTTGCTTTAGATTGATTACCGTGTGATGGATTTGTCCTTTTTCATTGGTCAATCCAGTTTTTCTTGTTAAAAATTTGAATCAATTTGAAAATGATTATCTTTTCTTTCGCTTGAATTGCGTAATTAATATTTATAGCTATTATAAGAACATAGCATAAGAGTTGGGAAGTTGTGGGATGCGCGGGCTTGGACTGCACATTGTCACTATCTGCATGTTTGAAGAGGTTTGATTCAAAAGAGTTTTCTAAAATTATCTTCAAAATTTTAGAAGAGGAAAAGAAATTATAGAAATTTCTAGAATGTGGTGGAGTTTGTGGAAGACTCTGGAATAACATTGAAGTGCTGCATGAATCGTCCGTAAGAGGTTCAAATCAAGTCCAAATCCTTGACAACATGCACCTTATTTGGGGACAAATGGAGATTACATGGCAGATTTAGGGGAAACCTCCGTAATGTTATTGGCACATTGCATGCCTGATCTCTGTTGTTCCTCGGCGGAACTCGGTCTTCCTTGAAACATGTATAGTTAAAATTGACAATTTGAAGGTCTTTGACTGACCACATGTTTTACTTGATCAAGTTATGGGACGAGACTTCAGGTGCTGAATCAGTCTTGCGAAATATTCTGAAGAAGAGACCAAAATTGTGTTGAAATTTGGATGACAGGCGACAACCATTACCTGTAAACTGCAGAATTTACTTACTTTCAGTAGTACATAAAGACTAATTATAAGAACGGAGCACGATCATTTATCCTAATAAAGACTGGTCAGGTTGGCTGTGCCAGGCTCAGGCCCATTTCCACATTTCCACGGCTCATCAGGAGCTAGACTCCCATGCAAATACAAAGATCTACGTAAAGACTTAAACCTAGCATCCATGTCATATATAAGGTACTATTCTACCATGATACAGGTACGACGAGACAACCCTAGCTTTTTCTCTTTTCTCTGCGACCACCTCCCTCTCAAAAAGACTAACGTGAGCGTCGGAGAGGCCTTCCGGGAACCAACCTCCGGCGTGCCTTTATTTGTTTTGCAGGTGTTCCTTATC
>JANZLX010000006.1:14999242-15011867 GCA_025531955.1 Erythroxylum orinocense | reverse complement strand
ATTTCAACATACATTGTCAAATATTCACCACAATTCAACATTTACAAATTTAAAATAATCACATACACAAATAGGGCATTTGCCCATCACACAACAACCATAAAAGTATTACCCACTTAAAAGTCGAAATCCAAGCTCAAGATTGCCCTTCCTCTCTCTCTTGAGTGAGGTTTCCTTGATTCCCTTCAACCTATCTAGGCTAGAAACCAAAACCCTAACTTAGAAATCCTAAGACCAATTAGGTTTCATCCTTCTCTTCTTTCTTCCTTCATTTCCAACACAAACCCTAACCTCCATTTAATCCCCTTTTTTGAATCTAGCATAAGAAAGATGAAAACTTACCTTTAAAAGCTTGATTTCCTCTTCTTTTTCTTCTTCCCTCCAAGCTTTCACGATTTTCCCTCCTATCTTCTTCTTTTTCACGTTTTTTCCCACTCTTCCTCTTATGTTCTACGACAACTTCTCCTTCCCCTTCTTTTAATTTAACACACCAAAGCCTATTCTTTCCAATTTTACCCTTCACTTCCAAAGACTTTCCAAATTTGCCCTTATTTGTCTTTTATGTCTCTGCACTTCCATCTAATACCACCTAACTTAATTCTAATTCTAATTTCTAATTCTCATTCAACCTTGCTAATTTAAAGAATCAAAATAAAATGAAATAAAATAAATAAAGAAAACAATTAAATCAAAATAAATAATAAAAAAATAAAAAAATTTTGGGGCCTAACATAATTGCATCACCAGCTAGAAAAAATCATGAAACAAAATGGAGTAATTTTCTAAACAACTTTCACTACAACTATCTATTCCATATAGATGGAAAGAAACCGAAGAAAATACAGAGGGGAAGAAACAAGCAAATACCAACAAGCTGAGGATATAATCAACTAGTTTATATCCATAACAATTTCCCAGAATGCTCATAACAACCTATCTCT
Organism: Erythroxylum orinocense; assembly: GCA_025531955.1. Lineage (NCBI taxonomy): Eukaryota > Viridiplantae > Streptophyta > Magnoliopsida > Malpighiales > Erythroxylaceae > Erythroxylum > Erythroxylum orinocense. Next base: position 15,010,926 of record JANZLX010000006.1, on the reverse strand, counting down.
TAAAATGAAGATCAAATAGAACTTGTAAACATATAGAAAGTTTTTTTTTTTTTTGCTTTTTTTGTCTTGATTAGATAAATGTTGCAGGATCTGGGTGAGATTGTTGTAATGTTGTGATATTGAAATAGCTTTACTATGGTTAATGAAATATTTATTCATTTTCTTAAAAAAAAGTGCACATAGTAGTTGTATGTACCACTGGTAAATACGGGTTGATCCCACAAGGATTATAAGTACTAATATTAACCCTTTCTTATTATATAACAATCTAATTCGGTTGTGAATTTAATCAGAAATTAAACTAAATAAATTAAAGTAATTTTTAAAATAATAATGAACTAGGATGAAGAAAGCACTATGATTACACAATATTAAACAAATAGTACCTAGGTGATGAATCCCCCTAAGATATCTTAAATTTTAACCTTTTATCATGCAATTAAATTATTGATTATAGGACCATGGAAACTCCTACATTATGCTAATATCTTTCTCAAGAATATTAACAACTAACCTTTGGTTGATTAATTGAAACCTCTTTCTAGTTAAACCCTAAGATTGCATTCCTTGATTTGTGAATTTCCTATTAGGTTTGATCCTAATCTAGGCGATTTATATTAACCTATCTCTAGGTTTGCATGCAAATATGATGTGTGCTTAATTGTTTATACATTCACTTCTTAACACTTAGTGATTATGTGAAATTCTTAAGATACTCATTTTAGTTCATATTTGATTTTAGGTACAATTTGGAAGCATAAAAGCTAAAATTAGTTAAGAGTGCATTCATTAAGCCAACATTTTGATGTTCAAACTCAATTACCCTTGCGGAACAAGAAGGAGATGGAATAGGGTGAGGATTGGATAAGAAATCACAAGAAGAACAACAATTTAGCAAAACATGGGAGATACATGATTGTTTATATACTTATACGGTCATGTATGCAATTGGAAGATGTATTTTGGACTTACACAGTTGGATATAGGTTCGTGTATCCAACTGTGTATACTCACAAGTTTCACATTTTTTGACTTATACAGTTTGATAAACAACCATGTATCAAACCATATACATGCCTAGAAATTTTTTTTTATATAAATATAACATTTTGATAGCAAATGAAGGTAGAATCAACTTGGGACTTTGTGAAGGGTAAAAACTTAATTTTTCAAGACACCTATGGAGGGCTAAGCTTTCCCAATCTAATTCGGAGGTGAAATAGACGTCGAGGAGTGCATTTAAGCATATCGTCTTTGTGTATCGTTATTCTTCTCCTATTTAAGGATTGTTTCTTTTATTTTGTGTTCATTGAATTAGGTATTATGTAAGAATGATTGAATGCTCTATTTGATTGTTTCTATCTAAAACCATTGCTAAAATCTTAAATATGATACGCAATCATTGTGTTTGGATTCATTTGTGGCAATTAATGACATTGAATCAATAGAGATAACGTAACATAGGCCAAATAACCAAAACTTAAGTGGTTATTGCTTATATTGATATGTTTTCCTAATCATAATGCAGCTGTCTAACTAAATCTAGAGAGCTTGTTCTAGGTTGTTCGATAGTTAGGTGTAATTAAAGAGCTTCTTTTAATTAAATGCAATTTAAGGGAAAACTAGGATTAACAGAGCTTGTTGTTGATTCATGATCAATAGTTCTAAGAGAGGTGTGAAAACGATAGTGTAATGACATATATTTATTTGTGTTTAGGCTGAGATTGATCCGAGAACAAAATCTAACACATTCTAACACATGCAATGACATATGTGTATTTTCCTTTCATATGTTCAATTTTACTTTGTTTTCTTAATTGTATCAAACCAAACCCTTTATACATATAAATAAAATTTAGAAAGGTGAATTGATTTAATCTCTATAGGATTGGCCTAGACTCATCACTAGCTATAGGGTTAAGTTTAGTTATTTTGTGTAGTGTTACGATGTGCTACCAATTTTGGTGCTATTATCAGGATTAATATCAATTGCTTTTATGAATATATTTATTTGTTTTATTATTATTTTTGATTAATTTATTTTCTTTTTAGTTTAGTTACAGTGCATGACATGATCTTCTTACATGGGTGAACTGAAATTTGACCCAAAAATTAAAAAAAAACTCTTTATAAATCAAAAAGAAAAGTTGCTCAAATGTGCAACGATCTGTCACCATCTGATAGGAGATTTAGTTTTTCACCAACAATTCAAATTGTCGTAGATTTGCTTTCTAATTCTTCTACTGATTCTATTTCTAAAATATATTCAACATGGTAGAGCAAAATAATGATCACACTTTTATGCAGTTGATTGCTCCTAATCTTAACCATCAACCTTTGTACATTGATTTTCCTATTATATTAATGTTGCTTTTAAGCTTAAATCTGTTCTAATTCATCCTTTGCCTACTTTTCGTGGTACACTAGGTGAAAATCTTCATAAGTACTTCAAGGAGTTCCATATGGTCTATTCTAGCATAAAGCCAGCTGAGGTCCAAGAAGAGTAGATTAAGTTAAGGGCATTTTCTTTCTCATTGGGGGACACTTCTAAAGATTGGCTTTACTACTTACCCTCTGGATCAATCACTAATTGGAATGAGATGCAAAGACTTCTTCTGGAGAAGTACTTCCTTGCCTCTTAAGCCACAAATATTAAAAAGGAAATATTTATAATTAAACAACACCATGGGGAGACATTATATGAATTTTGGGAGCGTTTCAAGAGGTTGTGTGCTGGTCGCCCTCACTATGAAATCAGTGAAAAGTGCTTGATCCAATATTTCTATGAGGGACTTTTACCATAAGAAAGAAGTATAATAGATGCAGTAAACGAGGGTGCATTAGTAGATAAGACACCTATTGAAGCCAGAAATATGATTTCCAGTATGACTGCAAACTGTTAACAATTTAACATACGAGAGAACCCTAGACCATTAAAAATCAATGAAGCTAATACTACCACATTGGAGCAACAAATAGATGAGTTGACATCTTTAGTGAGAAAAATGACTACAAATGGTACTGGACAAGTAAAAGCATGTGGAATTTGCACAATGGTAGGACATCTAACTAATATGTGTCTAACCTTGTAAGAAACACCCATGGAACAAGTGAATGCTTTTGGAATTTTTTTCGGGTTAACCATAGAAGAACTATGATCCTAACTACTCCCAAGCACACAAGTCCGGATAGACTTGTGGGACAATCTCACTATTGTTTTCTTAATGGATATTTATGTTATAACCAAATTGTGATAGCTCAAGAAGATTAGGAGGAAAAAAAACCTTCACATGCCTATTTGATACATTTGCCTATAGAAGAATGCCTTTCGGACTTTGCAATGCCCTAACCATCTTTCAGAGATGTATGGTAAGTATTTTCTCCTACTATGTTGAGCACATTATTAAGGTTATTATGGATTATTTTACTATATATGTGGATTCAGTTGATGCTTGCTTAGAAAATATGAATTGCGTACTTGAACAGTGCATTAAAACTAATCTTGTTCTAAATTTTGAAAAACATCATTTTATGTTTGAACAAGGAATAGTTTGGGGACATGTAATTTCATCTAGAGGCATTAAGGTTAATAAAGCTAAGGTAGAAATTGTGCAAAACTTTCCCTATCCCACCAATGCGAGGGAGGTTCATTTTTTCTTAGCCACGTAGGATTTTATTGCAGATTTATCAAAGACTGCAGTAAGATTTCAACAAATCTTTGTCATTTGTTACAAAAGAACGTGCCATTTAAATCTAATGAGGGATGCAAGGAGGCCTTTGACAAGTTAAAGGAATTTTTGACTTCAGCACCAATCATTCAACCACCTAAATGGAGTCAACCCATTGAGATTATATATGATGCTAGGAATTTTGCTGTGGGTGTTGTCCTCATTCAAAAATGTGGCAAGATGACTCGTGCCGTTTACTACGCTTTAAGAACTCTTAGTCCAACACAATACAACTACTCCACCATAAAGAAGGAGCTTTTAAATATTTTGTTTTCTTTATATCAATTTAGACGTTATTTGCTTAGTTTTAAAGTCATTACATATTTTGATTATGCAGTATTAAGGTATCTTTTATCAAAAAAAGGAGTCAAGGCTTATTATATGGGGCATTGATTTTATAGGACCATTTCCTTCTTCTTTTGGTTTTGTTTACGCTTTATTGGCTGTGGATTATGCTTCTAAATGGGTGGAAGATAAATCCACCAGGACTAATGATTCTAAAATTGTTGCAAAATTTGTCAAGTCTAACATTTTTTCTAGGTTTGGAACACCATGAATATTTTTTAGTGATAAGGGTACTAATTTTTGCAATCGATGATGAGAAATCTTTTAAATAAGTGTCATGTCACTCACAAGATGTCTACGACCTACCATTGATAGACAAACGGGTAATCAAAAGTGTCAAATAGAGAAATCAATTCAATCCTTAAGATGTAAAGATTAGAGCCAACGACTTGGTGATGCTCTTTGGGCATATAGAACCTCATATAAGACACCGATTGACATGTCTCCATACCGACTAATTTACAAAAATCCATGTCTTCTTCCAGTGGGAACTGAGCACAAAGCTTTTTGGGCAAATGCAATATGAAGATGGACGAAGTGAGTGAATAAAGGAAATTGCAATTGCAAGAATTGTAAGATCTTCAACTTGACTCTTACAAAAATGTAGATATTTACAAGGAAAAGACAAAGTTATTTCATGATAAGATGATTGCTAGAAATAATTTCATTGTTCAACAAAAAGTTCTTCTCTATCATTCACGACTTAAGCTTTTCCTAGGTAAATTGCGTTCCCGTTAGATTGGAGTATTTGTCGTTACTAATGTGTTTACACATGGTGTAGTTGAAATTAAAAGCCTATAGACTACAAATAGTTCAAGGTCAATGGTCATCGATTGAAACCCTTTTGTAAAGGATTCCAAGTGAAAAATGTGAAAGTGATAGGGTTAGAAAACCCTCATTATATAGTTTCTGCATAAATTAATATGGAGTTTTTACAAAAATTAAATTAGGGAGTGCACTATAACATTGGATCTGTAATTTTTACTATTGAATCTATCATATATATGAGAGAGAGAGAGAGAGAGAGAGAGAGAGAGAGAGAGAGAGAATGAAAACATGGCTACTAATTTCTTTGGTTAACCTTTTATGTTGAAAAATTCCCAACCTTTGACCTTAGCCTCCATTCAAATAAGAGATAAAACCCCTTAATTCATGTGTACATTATAATTATTGGATATTTGTTGTCTTAACAAGCTTATATTAGTGCATATGAACTAAAAGAACATAAGAGAAAAACTTGGACCATGAAACATTATAGTAACTAGAGTTAATCCGTGAGGAAATTTATTAGATTTTTACGTTCATTTTTTTAATGAAATTATCACGTGAACTTTTGTTCATATTTTTATCTAAGCTTTAACTATAAGATATTGCTATTACTTGAGTCTTAATTACTTTTATATCATATGGTGTATAATTTTTTTATCTCATAAGGAATGAATTGAAGGAAGCTTTTTTATTGTTATTTACCTTAGGAAGTAAATTTTCCTAATGAAGAGTAAAAGCTAAATGTTGATCCAAATATCTAGGATCAAGTTTTTTCAGTATAAATAGACCATAACTAGTTGCAAAAATAAGTTTTAGCATGTAGTTTAGTTTATATGAGTTAAAGGATGAAATTTGAGTGTATTCATATAAGTGAACATGAATTTAACCCCTAATGCATTGATTAAACAAAGAGAGAATTCTCTAGTTATAATATTAAATTATGAGACCAATTAAGTAAGAAATTGTATTATAATGGTTGCTTTTCATCTTTGACAAAGAAAGAGTTATAAAGGTTTTGTTTAACCCTTAACAAAGAAAATCTACTAAAGGTTCCTCTTAACCTAGCAAGAAGATATGTACAAAGTTCCTCGTCACCTATCAAATAAGGTGATAGTTAAATTTTTAAATTCAATTTAAAGAGTAGATATATATCAAAGATTATTAATTGATTTATTATTAATCAATTTTTCCTATTCATTATATTCTCTGTATTATTATTATGTTTCATGTGATTATCTTTGTTACATTGAAATAACCATTTATTATTATAGATAATTTGTTGAATAATTTTTCAATAGATTAAAACTCACAAGTACAATTTATCACTACTTTCTTATGTTCTTATTTAAGAATATCAAATTATAGGTTTCATTCTTTTTTTTCCCGAAAAGTAGAATTATTTCATTCTAAAAGAATTAATTGTACAACCAGACTTCAACAAGTAAATAATGCAATATATCCTTTAAAATTTACAATCTACAATTCCTTCTAAGTGACTAAACGGAAAGAACAAGCTATTAACTCACTATTAATAAGTTATTTTAAGGAATAGACCATTTCAAACCTATCCAAAAGTCACAGGAGGAATGTAGAATGTTGATGATAATTTTCTCTCTAGCTCTTCTAAATATGTCTTGCATAACTTGAACATAGGACTTTTCTTTCCTTTTAAAAGTCATTGAATTTCTTTCACTCCATATCAAGCTGAGATATATATGGTTTATGCTTATGAAATGTAAAATCCATAGCTCCTATATTGTTCTCCAAATTTTGGTTGAGAATTCACACTTATAGAAGATATGTTGAGTAGCCTCTTACTGTTTCTTACCAAGGCAAAACATTTGGTTGGTGTTAGGGAAGCTTAACTCGTCCAAGGTACCTAGTCTTTGCATATTAAATTCTAAAAGAAAAAAAATTTTAGGTAACAACTTTTTACACTAAAAAAATCCCATAGCACTTTATTATTTATGTTGAAGGAGCCAAGAATTTCCTATAAGTGGCATTTTTGTATTTAGTAAAGGAATGTTTCATCCAGACATGTAGTTCCTCGCTAGATGGGTTAGGGAGTAGTCATGTAATAAGTTACCAGGCAAAGATGCATTATATTACCAATTTGTTCCCCTTAGTAATTGCACTAACTTTTAAAGAAAATAGAAACATTCCTATGAGTGTGGTGAACATATTGTTCTTGTAAAGATGGCCATTCTTTCTTTAATTATCAAACATGGTGATGCTTCCTTCTTATTACTTCTTATTTAGCCAAAACACATTTCAAGTGGCTTTTTTAATTTGAGCAACCAAGAATGTGAAGATGAGCTTCTCATTTCCCATAAGCTTTTTCTTTTGAGGAAGTATATATGAACCTATTAGACCTATAAAGCTTCCTTATTACATAAAATTTTCCATATTTTCCCTAATAAAAGATATTTTTTAGCTAAGTTAACATAAATGATACCTTATCCACCTGTTGTCTTTAGTTTACAAAAATCAAACTATTTGACTTTGGCATATTATTTCTAATTCCCTTATCCTAACCATTAGATGCTTTTTAATAGTCACTCAACATCCATGATCAATCCCTTTTAAGGAATTTATAAGAGGATACGTATAGAGGGAACTTAAAACTAAGTTAATTAAATTAAACGTAGCTAACAAAGGGATAAAGCTTTGTTGCCCCAATTATTAATCCTTCTTTGAAATTTGTCCTAAAAAGTGTGCGATCAGTAAAGTTTAATCTTCTTGTAGTGATAGGGATGCCAAGATAGAGTATACAATCTTTGAATTAAATGCTAATGATTGAAGAAAACTATAGGGAAATATCTATAGCTCCTATAGGTACTCAAATATAGTTTTTTACCATGATTGATTGTATGCCTTGATACATTAAGGTTATTTCCTTCTATGCCATTTTCCCTCTTATTTGTTACTATAAGTGTTGTGATTCCCCTCATCCTTGAGTTCTATCAGATCTGTCTCCTTACCATACTGAAGTTCTACATTAAGTTTATTCAAGCTTCTGTTGCCCTTAGTTTCTGAAAAGTTCAAGATGCTATAGAAGCTAACTAATATTAGTCAAGAAGTATTATTTATGTGGTATACGCTTCTAATCATATTCCGTAGCTCAGTATTTTGGAAGGCCAAGTTTGCACCATAGACAAAGTGTATTACACAAATAACCTATTTAGTAAGTAAAGTGAAAAAAAGATGAATTATCTAATTTTTATTAACTGCTAGGGTTACTTGGATCTATTAGGATCATAAGAAAGAAAAATCATTCCATTATGATGAGATGGGTAATTTTTATAATAATGCACTAATGGTCAACTATGAATTTAAGTCTTTTACACTTTTCTTTGCTAAGCTAGGATTCTAATAAGCATATTAGTAAAAGCTATATTTCTCTTAATTTGTTTTGGGGCATCACCTGCTTCTTAAGGCAGTTAATACCTCTTAAGTTCCAATATAAGAAAGACATTTAATGAGTAAGGCTCTTACAATGTTTGTTAAAGACATTTAATCAGTAAGGCTCTTGCAATGTTTGTTCGTTGTCTCTTCCTTATACTTCTACAGGTTTTTCCTTGTTTATTTTTGGTGAGCAAGCTTGATATTTAGACACTACATTACACTGATTCTCATATTGCTTGGCTGCTTCCTTTTTCTATTGGAATCTGTGATATATATTGGCTCTTATAAAGGTGTTTGAGTCCTCTTTTGCATTATTTGAGTTTTATTTCACATGTTTTGGAGTTTGAGTAATAGAGTCTATAAAAGTTGTTAATCTAATGAAATAAGGTTATAGGATTTAACTCCTATAGATTAGGGACTGTTTAAGTTTGCTTCCCTAAAGTGGTAGGGTCATAATAATCTTCCTCCTTACTAATTTCCTCATCATTTAAATTAGTCTTTATATTTAAAAGCTTAATATAACCACCCCTTTCAAAGAGTTTACTTGTTAGTTACCATATTTGGCCTTGCTTTGCTAGGGAAGGTCTATTTGATATGAGACCCTTATTAAATTAGCATAAAGCTAACTCTTTAGTGGACTAATATTATAGTGGTATATTGTGAATATTGATCCAAAGGGAATCTGTATAATCATTATTGATTCAAGTTTGTTTCCTAGCTTCCAAAGTATGTCAAGGCCCCTCATCTAAATTCTTTAATGCAACTATGCCAAGGCCCTTCATCTAAATTCTTTAATGCAACCTCTTTAGACAAGAATTTAAATAGGAGCATCTTATCTTCTAAAATCTAAATAAAAATTTTTAATATTAAAAATAGTTTAGTATTGATTTTAAAATATATAAGTACATTAAAAAATACAAATCACACAAAAAGTTTATTTCTTTTATCATTTTTCTATAAATTTTATTTTCAATTATTCTTTGTAATTTTCATTATATCCTCACTTTGAATGTAACATATGTCTATTAAATCTTTCTTTAATATCATCATCATCATCATCACACCTAATCTGAAGTCCTGCAGTGAGGCAGGGTTTGGGGAGGTCTTATAGTACGCAGCCTTACCCTATAAAGTAGAGAGGATATTTTCCTGTAGACCCATATGCAGATGTGATAGGTAAAAAAAAAGATGCTGAATAACAGAAGCAATAATTAAAGAACTGGCACGCATAAAAATTTAGTAACTAGAATCGCACTATAAGACAAACAAGACATACCTACTGGTTGGCCAGATCAAAAGGAGAAACTAGAACTTTTGCCGTACCCTTTATAAAGACAAGCTCTAGTCGTCACTAGTTGCCCTAGAAGTCGACCCTTACCTACCCTGAGGAAAAACACTCCTACGATTGTAAGGTACGAATTTTGGGTCTACCCTTAACTACGCTTGACCTGAAAGCCTTGACCAACAACTTACTACACACAAAGGTGTAAAGTACATGGGGTTGTACTTCCTATCGTTTAAGTAAGAGACGCGAGGACTATAATGGGTGTCGTTTACCTATATCCGATCACGCCGGACTTTCCTAATTCTAGCAACTGCCTCAGTGAGAGCCAACTCTGACATATCGTTCTTGATCACTTCCCTCCAGGTCCTTTACGAACTTCCTTTCCTCCTTTTATAGCCACTAAGGTTTATCATCTCACTGCCTCATACCGACACATCCGAGGGCATCCTGCGCACACGCCCAAACCACCTAAGTCTTTTCTTGCGCAACTTATCTGCAATACTAACAACCTGGAGTCTGGCCCTCACTACTTGATTTTGGACCCTATCCCGTATGTTAATGTCACAAATCCACCTAAGCATACGCATTTCTGCTACCAACAACTGATGCATATGGCTACGTCTCGTAGGCCAACACTCTATCCCATATAACATGGATGGTCGAATAACCATTTTATAGAACTTCCCTTTGAGTTTTATAAGAACCTTTTTATCACATAAAACACTTGAAGCACCCCACCATTTGGACCACCTAGATCTAATACGGTGGAATATATCAGCATCTATGTTACCATCACTCTGCATGATGGATCTTAGGTATTTAAAACTCGACTTCTGTGGTATGATGTCAGTGCCAATCGTTACCGCCACCCCTTGTACCATCTGACTACCTGAAAAGTTGCATTCTAAATACTCCGTCTTGGACCTGCTCATCCTAAAACCCTTCGATTCTAACATTGCTCTCCAACATTCTAACTTGGCATTAAACCCCTCCCTGGTCTTATCTACTAGGACAATATCGTCTGCAAATAGCATACACCAAGGTACCTCTCTTTGAATATGGTGGGTAAGCTCATATAATACCACTGTGAATAGAAAATGACTTAAAGCCGAGCCTTGGTGTAGTCCAACACTAATAAAAGATGCTTTCGTATCACCTCTTATTGTCCTTACGCTAGTTAAGGAGCCTTTATACATATCCCTAATCACCCTGATATACGTCCTAGCAATGCCCTTTACTTCCAAAGACCACTACAAAAGGTCTCTAGGAACCCTGTCATACGCCTTCTCCAAGTTGACAAAAACTATATGCAGATCCCACTTTCGTTCTAGGTAGCATTCCATCAATCTCCAAAGTAGATGTATGTTGGGACCCGATCTAAGGAACCAAATCCCAACCGAAAAACGGAAACGGAAAAATGAAAAGCAAAACAAAGTGCGAAAAGTCGCGAATCGAAATACGAATAACAAAGCGGAGACAAGTGCTCACATTCCGACATCCCGTAGAAACACAAAGTATAGAAAACTTATCGCGCTGGATAACCTAGACTAACAATCCGAAACCGGTATAATTTTTTTTCCATATTCATTCCTTTTCTCTTTAATCAATCGCATTCAAATCATAACCAATACATACAATTTCCTTTTTAGAAACTCATCTTCGCACAAATTTCAATTCACTTAATTCTTCTTAATCATTTTCTTATACAATCATATAAATCCTCAAACTCATTTTTTAAACCCATTTTACCGAAATTTCGGCAGCATAACGGCTGTATTTTGACAGCCCAAAAATTTTTGCAAAGACAAAATACACTTCTAATATCACAACCCAACAACACAAATCAATATCGGACCTCCCGTCCGGAATCCAAACACCAACAACAACGCAATCCTATGTCTAACACTTCAAAGGTCTCAAACCATAATTTCATACACAAATCCACAATTCAAGTCATAATCATTTTTCAAAATAATATACAAATTCATAATCAATCCCAATACAACCCAATCATCTTCATAAATCAAAACCATACACAAGTTTATACCTCAAATTCAATACATAATCTTCATCGTCCAATCCCAACCACATTCAATATCTCAAATCCATATGCAAAATCCTCATTCAATATCCAATTACATACATAAAGCATA
>JANZLX010000006.1:14975492-14997919 GCA_025531955.1 Erythroxylum orinocense | reverse complement strand
TGCTCACAGAATGAGCAATAATATTATAAACATAGATTTATTGTTAAAAAAATAAAAAGAAAAAATCATTTTATAATTATGTACAAATTTACGTTATGATGATTATACCCTTAGAAATCAAATTGCATTAAACATAAACACCGAAAGAAGTATTGAAATAGCTATAAGTTTCCAATAATTTCAAAATTGAATAGCTTAAGAGCCAGTCAATCAGCTTTATAATTATGAATAATAACGATAATAAAAAATAATAAGAAAATTAATTTTGTATAATAATAATAATAATAATAATAATAATAATAATAATAATAATTAATAATAACAACAACAACAATTAATTAATTATTATTATTATTATTACAAAATTTATAATAATAATAATAAGATAATTAATTTAGTATAATAAAATAAATAATAAAATAAATAATAAAAATAAGATAATTAATAATAATAATAATAATAATAACAAGTTTAAAATTTATAATAATAATAATAATAATAATAATAATAATAATAATAACAATTAATAATAATAATAATAATAATTAATAATAATAATAATAACAATAATTAATACTAATAATAATAATAACAATAAGTTTAAAATTTATAATAATAATAATACTAATAATAATAATGAAGAAGATGATGATGAGTTTAATAATATAATTAAAAATAAAAATTACTTATGTGGAAGAGAGGTATAAATAGTAACCACTAGATTGGAATGAAAACTTGATACCCACCCCTCTTGGAGGGTTTAGTAGATTCCTAAATTTAATGGAATAATTCCATTCCCTTGGAATTAAAAACTCCAAAGCAAACACTATCTTTTGCAATTATTCCATTCCTTCATTCCTAAACCCTAAAACCAAACGCCCGCAATCTTCATACTAGACCCTCATCCTGTTCTCGTCAACTTTCTGACCATTCTGAGCACCCCATTCCAAATTCTTGGGTTTAGGTGGAAGGCGACTTCAAACCTGTACTAAAGTTGAGCTGCTGCCCCCAAGTGAGTCTTTTGCTCAAAGGATTGTATCTCCACCTATAGATCTCCTTTAAATAGGTGCTTAGATATGGAATTCCACGTTGCCTGGATTTTTCTTATATAAAATAGCTCTATTTCTTATCATGAAACAATGGACTCTAAACAACTAGAAATAGCATGGATTATAATAACATGTGTTAGTCAACAATGATGATGATGTTTTTCTCTTCAATTTCTTCTGCCCTGAAGTTGTAAAGAATATTCTACATGCTTGCCCATGGCATGTTTATAACAAACTGCTTTTGCTCCAAGCTTGGCGCCCTAGTATAAATATAGAAGAGATTATAAAAGAGCAAACAACAACTCAAATTTGTATACATACTGTTCCACTTAAATATTAGACAATAAGTGGCCTCAATCACTTAACAAGCTTCATTGGAAAGCCAATATATATGGACTAAGCCACTGCAGAGATCAAAAGAATCAACTTTACGAGAATATGCATCTTAGTAATGTCAATTGCTAATTTACCTGAGGTAATTGCAATCATTAGGCTTCATGAGTACATGGAGCTAGTTGAAGATCAACTAAAGGTGTCTGTCTTATGCTTGGAAGCCCCATTCTAAAAGCAAAAAGGTCTGGCAACCTAAAGGTCTTTTAAACTGGTGAATATCAAGAAATCATGGAACTGAACACCATGGTCTCTTTTTATTTATGCTAATAGCTCTTATCAACGGCCCTTATTATAGAGCCTACTCAAAGACAACATCTCAATCCCTTCGCTCTTAATTGGAGACTTTAACTCCATCATCAGTTACAGTATGAAGAAGCTGAAGGAATAATATTTACAGGAAATTCAAGTCCTAATATGAGGAAATGCTTAGCTAAAGCTTAACTAGCTAATCTCCCTTCCCCTTATGGTGTAGTGTAACCACGTCTTTGTTAATATGTAACATGTTATGTGAACTCTCCTAATGGAATCACTTGAATTGCAACTTTCCTTTGTCTACTTTTTACCTGCCTTTTAGGACTTAATTCATTGCTTATTTCTGGAAAAAAAAAATAGCAACATTTTAATAAAATATTAAAATTAATATTTTTTTTATTTAACGAATGACCTATTCTATCGTTCTTCATTCTGGGTCCCCGTGAGGCCGAGGATAAGATCTCTTCATTTTCTCCGGCCTCGCTCAGTCGTCTTTGCTTTATAGTTACTCCTCTCTCCATTAGTATGCTGTCGAATCTCCACCGAAACAACGTAACGAATCAAACTCGAAAATCCGTTTGTTAGAGATGCCAATATCTTCAATTTCGTCCATGAACACTTGCTGTTACTGTCCTTTACTGGTTAAACCCACCACCATCACTTTCGCCACTGCAACTGGTGTCTCATTAAACTCCAACTTCCTTTCACCGCCCACCATTAAAAGCCCATTTCATTCGTTTTCCCAAACCCCTCTTTCCACCCCAAGAAACAAAAGATTTGGGCTTGGTGTAGTGGCAATGAGCTTTGAGGCTGGCGTTGGCATGATGGGTACCAAGCTTGGAATGATGAGTTATTTTGAAGCTGATGGGAAGGTTGTACCTGTAACTGTCGTTGGTTTTAAAGAGGGGAACATTGTGTCGCAAGTTAAGAATGAGGCTACGGATGGCTATGATTCTGTTCAGGTGGGTTATAGGAGAGTTAGGGATAAGAAGCTGACGAAGCCTGAGTTGGGCCATTTGGAGAAGGCTGGTGTTATACCCATGAGGCATTTACAGGAATTTAGGCTTCAGAGTATTGATGGTTTTGAGGTTGGTCAGAAGTTGGCTTTTGAGGAACTTTTCAAAGAGGGTGACCTTGTTGATGTCTCTGGAACTACCATTGGCAAGGGCTTTCAAGGTTAGAGCACCTTCTTGCTTTTTTGTCCATTTTTTGTCTACTTCATTTGAGATCCTGCTCATTTAATCAGGTTCATTCTGCTTTCTGTTTTTGTGATTTGCAATAGTTTCATTACAATTTCGTTGTGGAGTCTGAATACAAGAGAGAAATTTCAGTTTGATTGTTGTCCGGCAATGTCAATCGAACCAATCCCAATAAGGATAGCACCTGTTAATTTTTGCTCTGTTTATGTTTGTCAGTTTTTGAAATTTATATTTGATTTGAAGGTTTTGTTTATACCCTCAGAGAGATCTACCCTTAAAAATTGCTAGAAAGCTGCAGTTTAGCTGTTGCTAATAAATACTTCATGAAAGCAATATAATGAAATTGTAGTATGCTTTTATTCTTGAGATTTACCTGAAAGAAGTCCACATTGCACCAATTGATTTAGATATGAATATTTGATGATAATATGACTATCTAATGAATGGCAGGAATTTGAGGACATAGAAAAGACTGTTGTTGTACTTGTACTTAAAGTAAAGAGCTTCCTCTCTGTCTAGGGATCATAATTTTTCAATCCAAAATTTTGTTAATGAACCATCATTTACTTGAAGGATTTCGACCAATCTTGAGCTGCATTTGTTAATAGTATTTGCTAATCTGTGAATTCCTTTAAGATGGTTCATGGGCTCCAGCTTGTTTTAATCCTTGGCATGGCGGTTTTAAACCTATCTTATAATATGTTCTATAAAATCAAAAGAAAACACTTGTTAACTTGATAAATGTATGGAAGGAAAGCTGATAAAAGCCTCTCCCATTTGTTGAAAGTTTAACTGAAATAGAGTCACTGCCTTCACTTAAAATCTGTTAAAGTTCAGCATTATGAAGCATCCAAAGAAGATACATGTGATGTGAAATGACGCGCATCTTGATTTGAGGGATGTTTATCTTCTTGAATCTATCATTTGCTTCACATGATTCTATCTCCTTTTTAGTTACAGCTAATACCGGATGAATTAATGTGTAGAAAGTAAGTATGGGAGTGGACCGGGCAGGGCCCTTAACAAAGCCCGATTGGGCTTTAGTTTTTCCCTCATCTTTGCTATGCTGGTTTTTGCTGCTCCTTTGTTACCTCTGTATTTGCTCTCAACTTTGATCTGCTCTTATTATCTGTTATGTTTTCTTTTTAGTGCTCATTTCGCCTTTTATTTTTCGCTCTAGTAACCACTTTTTCAGCGCGAAGGAGAATGAGAATTTTACTCCGTCACGAATGTACTGGGGATCCTCTCTCTGTCTGCTTCCCTACTGGGTTCTAGCGAGAGACCCTGGATTTATAAGGAAAAAAAAAAGAAGTTCCTTGTCCTCTTCTTGTTTTTTTTCCTTGTCCTCTTCTTGTTTTTTCCATCTTTATTTTTTTACCATCCCCAAAATAATGCCAAGCTATAAAACCTTACAAATGTAGTAAACAAACACAAGATTGTAGAAAATCCAGTATGATGAGAACATCTGAAACTGTATCTAACGGACCTAAGAAAGACGTAGCAAATGCACGGATAAAAAAGTGAAGCTTGTGTCGGTCACAACTCAGGGGAAGGAGCAATGCGACAGAAACTGTAGATTAATTACAAATAATCTGCATTGTCTCTTGGAGAAACCTAAGATAAGCAGCCAACAAGAGGGTTGAATGATGTCGTTTTACCTAGTGTTTGCCAAGCCTAGCAGTTTATCTACGATAATCTTCTTGCTAGCTCAGGCCCGGCCCAAAGCTCGAAATTAAAAAAAAAAAAGAAAAGCTTGGGTCTGCCCTGGAACTTTGTCAAATTAACTTTGAGCCGGGCATGGCCCGAGCATATTTACGAAGCCTAGTGGAAAGATATATGATAAGTATAGATAGCTCTCCCATAAGCTTGAAATGAGACCCAAACATCTTGATGAGTTGGAATGCTATGTCCTTTACAGTTTTGCATTAACTAATTACCTCATTTTGAAGTTCTGATGTTGTGCTCCTAATTATGCACACCCAAAGACATTCCTATTTGATGCTGTTGCATGTTAGATTTAGGCCGCGTTAACTGATTTTCAATCTACAGTTAACTTCATTCATTTAGGTTTAAGCTGCGTTAACTGATTTTCAATCTACAGTTAACTTCATTCATTTAGATTTAAGCTATGTTAACTGACTTTCAATCTATAGTTAACTTCATTAATGTTCTGCACTGTCCTCTATTATGGTTGTGTATTGTGTTTCTTGTGCACTAGTAGATTTATGTTCCTTAAGCTGGATTCTGATTCTGATTTTATCTCTTTATCCCACAGGTGGAATAAAGCGACACAATTTCAGAAGGGGACAAATGACCCATGGCTCTAAAAGTCACAGAGCTTTGGGGTCTATAGGTGCTGGAACAACACCTGGTCGTGTATACAAAGGGAAGAAGATGCCAGGTAGAATGGGTGGAACCAAAACAAAGATCCGAAAGCTCAAGATTGTAAAAATTGATAACGATCTTCGTGTTGTGATGATTAAAGGTGCCCTCCCTGGTAAGCCTGGAAATCTCCTACGCATAGCACCAGCCAAGATCGTGGGGAAAAATATACCCAAGAACTAGCAGCATCGTCATAGCTATGTTATGTAGCCTATATATCGCCCATGACTTGAAGCTATGAAATATTTCCATTTAGTAGTTCTTTTGGCTTCATTCTATGCGTGTCATAATTCGAATGCATCGATTTAGTGTCTACAGTTGGAAGATTATGGGTTCTGTCTTGCGCCTATCGTGACCTTTGAAAATGAGCTTTTGTCACGATCGAGACCCTTAAAAATAGCTTCAATCACGATCGTGGCTCATTCAGTCATGATCGTGGCCCTTGGCTAGATCACTTCTATCACGACTATGACTGAAGATGTCATGATCATAGCTTGGCTCTTCCTTTAAACTTTCTCCAACTTCACTCTATTTTTGTCCGATTTCAAACACTAGCACATCAAATACCTCAAGCGTATAAAATTAAAGTCCAATAACATGTTCTAAATCAATAATACTCAAAAATATAAACACATCATTACATGACACAATTCTAATTGTAAACATCTACAATTCATTTCATCAACACCTAAAATCACATTAAAATATCGACCAAAGCATGATATAAATTGCAACTATGAATAACTAAGTACTTAAACTTTTGCTTGTCTTCAAGCAAAAATAAAAACAAAATATAAACTCAAATAAACCAAATAATAACACATATATACACACATATGTAGTAATGATACAATAACATCGAACTTCAATAAACTAATTTAACTTTAAATACAATCCTTCAAATTGTTCTAACTTATTAAGTTATGAAATTTATGGCTAAGCACTTCATACTAAATATGCATATTAACCAAGACCTTAAAGTCATATTCACTCACCCTTAACACTTGCGCACACATATTGATAATTAGTTAGTCAATTGAAATTATAACTATCCTTAAGTAGTTTTTCATGAAACATCATGCTATTCACAAAGATAGGTATGATTTATTTATGAAAAATACTATTTTTGTTAATTTTATTTGACAATGACCTAGTCTTTTGACGCGAAGACAAACATTTGTAATGAATGTCTCTTAGTTACTCAACTAGGTCCTGTTTTATTATATTGGCTTGGTTGGAATGTCATTTTAGCCTTTTGATGCGAAGACAAACATTTGCAATGAATGTTCCCTGGATACTCAATTAGATCACATTTTCAACTGGTTATTAGTTCTATGTATAACCCGAAGACTAACAAAATAGGTATTTGTTAACCATACACATTTTCTTTATTACCTACATTCATATCCTAATTAACATGCATATTTAAACAAAGATACCTAGAACATGAATTTCACAAACTAATAAATCTTTACAACCTACAAAACTATGTTCAAAGCTAAGTTAATTCCATTAAGTCCTAGCCATTGATACATTGATACCATTCATACTATGAAAACCTAAGAAAAACTAACATACAATATGCAAAATTCGCACTCAACATAAAAATAACAATGCACACCTCCCTATACTTAGGTAACACATTGTCTTTAATATGAGGAAAACAAACAACACGTATGGTGGGAATTAAACAAAATGACAAGAAAGACATAAGAACAAAAGGAAAAAAATAGAACCCGTCACGATGGTTGAGGTGGTAATGGTGATGGTGTTAGAGGTGGGATCTTTACGTTTTAAGCAGCAAATTATTTGTAAATTCCTTGGATGTCTTGGCATTGTCGTATTTGCTCATTTGCTATCTCCTTCAACACTTTGGCATTATATGAAATTGTGTTGTTAGGCATCATTCCTTAGCTCCTCCAACTCTTGCAATTGCAACTTCCTAAAATTTCCAGCCTCGTCACAGTTTAAGTTGCATTGCTTAATGACCCAAAATGTTTTGTACTTAAGTTTTATTGGAAGGTAACATGCTTTCCCATAAACCATCCTAAAGGATGACATCCCTAAAGGGGTCTTGTAAGCTGTCCGATAAGCCCATAGTGCATCTCCCAATCTAAGACTCCAATCCTTATGGTTAGTTTGCACTGTTTTCTCCAAAATAGACTTGATCTCATGGTTAGAAACTTCAACTTGGCCACATGTTTGAGGATAGTATGATGTGTTAGTTCTATGAAAAATGTAGTACTTTTTCAACCTGGCCTCAAAGGATCGATTGCAAAAGTGGATCCCCCTATCATTAATTATTGCTTTACGAATGCCAATCCTGTCAAATATGTTAGCCTTAACAAATCCAACAACAAACTTAGCATCATCAGTTTTAGTTGGAATAGCCTCAATCCATGTAGATATATAGTGCACAACAAGCAAGATATAAACATAGCCATAATAAGAGGGAAAAGGACCCATGAAATCAATACCCCAAACATAAAAGATTTCACTGAAAATTAAGTTAGTTCACGGCATCTGATCACGTTGGGTTATATTACTAGTTCTTTGATATCTTTCACATGATTTATAGAAGTGGAATGCATCTTTAAACAATGAAGGCCAAAAGAAACCACAGTAAAGCACCTTATGAGCTGTGTATTTTGCACCAAAATGACCACCACAAGAATAAGTATGACAGAAAGCAAGTATAGAATTAAACTTATCTTGTAGCACATATCTCCTAATCATTTGGTCAGCACAGAACTTCCACAAATATGGATTATCCCAATAATAATATTTAGCATCAGCATGGAATTTATCTCTTTGCGATTTAAACATACCTAAGGGTAGCCCATTAGTAACTAAGAAGTTAACTAAGTTAGCATACCAAGGTCGTGGAGTAGCATGGAGGACAACATACAACTCTTCATCTGGAAAGGTTTCCTTGACAAAGACGACATCAACTCCTTTGGTATTAAGTCGGCTCAAATGATCAACAACTAGGTTTTTAGCTCCCTTATTATCCTTAATCTCAAGGTCAAACTCTTGTAAAAGCAAAACCCATCTAATAAGGCATGGCTTGGACACCTTTTTCTTTAAAAGATACCTAAGAGTTTCATAATTAGTGAACACAACAACTTTTGTACCAAGTAAGTAAGGCTGAAATTTCTCAAGTGCAAACACAATAACAAATAACTCCTTCTCAGTTGTATGGTAATTGCATTGAGCCTCATCCAATGTTCTAGAAACATAAGCTATCACATGGAAAGCTTTACCAACACACTGCCCGAAAATAGCGTCACTGACATCACATATTATTTCAAAAGGATGCTCCCAATCAGGTGGTTGGATGATAGTTGTAATGCCCCAAATTAGGGGTTAGAATATTAAAAGAAGTTAGTATAATGCATGTGTGAAATGTTTTGATTTGTTTGTCCTGTCTTGGGTGGCATCCTCATACCCTTCCAGGGGGTATTTGGGTGTTACAATGGATGCCATGGTTAACTTGTTTTTCAACAAGTCAAATGCATCCTTGCACTCTTGGGAGAAGATGAATTCATCATCTTTGGCTAGCAACTTGCTAAGGGGTGAGACTACCTTGCTAAAATCCTTGATAGACCTTCAATAGAAACCTGCATGTTCAAGAAAAGAATGTACATCACTCATAGAGGAGGGGTAAGGCGAGGACAATATAATATTTATTTTAGCCTTATCAACTTCTAATCCACGTTCATAAATCACATGCCCCAAAACAATCCTTTGTTTTACCATAAAGTAACATTTTTCATAGTTCAAAACAAGGTTAGTATCCATGCATCATTTCAAGATCAAAGACAAATTTCCTAAACAATGATCAAAGGAATCACCATAGACAGTAAAATCATCCATAAAAATTTCAATGATCATCTCAACATAATCAGAAAATATGCTCATCATGCATCTTTGAAAAGTAGAGGTGTATTGCATAAACCAAAAGGCATTCTCCTATAAGCATATATACCAAATGGACAGGTAAAGGTAGTCTTTTCTTGATCCTCAAGGTAATAACATTCTGATTATAACCACTATAACCATCAAGGAAGCAATAGAAAGACTTACCTGCAAGGCATTCAAGCATTTGGTCCATGAAGGACAAAGGAAAATGGTCCTTCTTTGTTCCTAAGTTCATCTTCCTATAATTAATATACATTCGCCAACCATTTTGCACACGTGTGGGCACCAACTCATTCTCAACATTCTTCACCATAGTAACGCCCATCTTTTTAGGAACCACTTGGATAGGACTCATCCACTTGCTATCAGAAATAGGATATATGACACCTGCTTCCAAGAGCTTCAAAATTTTGTCCTTCACTACCTCCATTATGGGCGAATTAAACTGTCTCTACATCTCCGTTGAAAGCTTGGAATTATCCTCTAAAAGTATGCAATGCATACATATAGAAGGACTAATCCCCTTAATGTCAGCTAAATTTCATCCAATGGAAATCTTGTGGTCCTTTAAGATTCGCAAAAATCTCTCCTCCTTTGCACCTATTAGATTCTTTGCAATAATCACTAGAAGAGTATCATTAGATCCAAAAAAAGCATACTTCAAATGATTAGGCAAAGTTTTCAATTCTAACTCAGGAGCATGCAACATAAAAGGTAAGATTTTTTTTATGAAAAAGAGGTAAATCAAACAACACATCTAGTTTTGGCACCCTATAAGTAGACTGCAATGCCATAATAGCATCAATCACATGAGGTTCAAAAATCATGGCACCACTGATGTTAGCATCATAAGAGGAAAAGAAAGAACACATGAGAGTTAAATTCATGCCATCATCTCCACTAAAAACACAAAACTCATCCACCAATATATCAGTGATATCCAAGTTATGTAATTCATGCACATCATTATTATATTTCATTGCCTCATTAAAATTAAACAAGACACGTTCATCATCAATTCTTATAGATAAAGTGCAATCATCACAGTTAATCACAGTCTTGGCAGTCCTAAAAAATGGTCTCCCTAATAAGAGAGGTGAACGTGTGTGAGGGTGATCATCACAAGTCTCAATGATATAAAAATCACAAGGGAAAACCAAGCCACCAACTATCATTAACACATCTTCCAATAAACCCAATGGATATACAAAAGACCTATTAGCAAGTTGAATGATAACAAAGGTGTTTTTCAAAGAACCAACACTAAGAGAATCAAAAATGGATTTCGACATCACACTAATTGAAGCTCCTAATTCACACATAGCCTTATCAAAGCACATATTTCCAATTACACATGGTATAGAAAACGCACCTAGGCCTCCTTGCTTAATAGGTAATTTCTTTCTAACCTTTTTGGCTCTCTTGGTGGTGCACATCTCCTAAGAAATTTTGCATACTTGGGCACATGTCTTATTGCCTCCAACAAAGGTATGTTAATTTCCACCTTTTTAAACAACTTCAAGTTCTCTTTCTCCTTATCCCCCGTCTTTTTCCTGTTAAAAATTAAGGGGAAAGGTGGAGTTAGCTTGAAATTGAAATCCACAAAGTTAGGAGATACCTTAGATGAAGAATAAGGTTGTTTGGGTTAAGAAGAAGGTTCGACACCCTTTAAATCAGAGGGTGGTGCCACTGGTTCTCGAGTGATATTTTTAGCTTCCAACTCATCCTCCTCATCCAAATCAGTCAAATTTTCTCCAGTTTCCTTACCACTCCTTAGCTTCACTAAGAAAGCACTTTCCTTGGTTGGAACCCCATTGGATGGGAATTTACCTTAATTTTGAGCCTCCATCTTGCCAAGGTTTGATGCCAACGGCCCCACTTGCCTTTCAAGGCTTTGGATGCCAGACCTTGTCTCTTGCTGAAAAGATTTATAGTCTTATTGAAAAGACATGAAATTTTATTACATGGACAAAGTGGTAGATGCCATAGTTTTCATCATATCCATAACTTCATTAAAAGAAAGGTTAGATGAAGAAGTGTTAGAAGATGGCAGCATGGGTCCGGGAATATTCGGCTGAAATTGAAAACTAGGGGGATTGGGTGCTCTTGCTCCATTTTGCATGGGTGGTTGCTGAGGATTCCTATAACAAAGGTTAGGGTAACCTTTCCATCCCAGATTGTAAGTCTGAAAGTTGGGATCATATTTTCTCTGTGGGTTAGAATTAAAAATACCATCAATTGCGTTGACATGATCATAAGCATTATCTTGCATAGTAGGACATGTATTAGCATTATGACCATTCATGGAACATATAGAACAAATAATAGTTTGCATATCACCACTTATGACTTACCTCATTCACGCGTCTATGATCAGCTCGGGTGCCAAATTGCTTAGAAGTTGTAGCCATATTAGAGATCAAGTGTCAAGCTGCCTCTGGTGTTTTTTTCACCAACGCCCTACCATTAGCTGCATCAACAATATTCCTATCTTGGGTTGCTAATCCCTCATAGAAATATTGAATAAGTAACTACTCAAAAATCTAGTGGTGGAGACATTGGTTGCAGAGCTTCTTGAACCTTTCCCAATACTCAGACAAGGATTCACTATGAGCTTGTCTTATCCCACATATCTCATTCCTTATGTTGGCCGCTCTTGAAGCTAGGAATTACATCTCCAAGAAAATTCTCTTAAGATCATTCCATGTCCTAATTGAGCCATATGGGATTGAGAACAGCCATTCCTCAGCTGCCCCTTTCAAAAAGAAAGGAAAAGCCTTCACCTTGACATGCTCCTCCTCCACACCATTTGGCTTCATTCCATTGCAGATCATGTGGAACTTCTTAAGATGAGCATGTGGATCTTCCCCTACAAGACTATTAAAACAAGGAAGCAAATGGATAAAACCAGGTTTAAGCACAAAGTTAGCATTCTCAACATTAATGCAAAGAGGGTGGTTCTCTAAATTAGGAGCGGCAAGCTCCTTTAAAGTCCTTGGTTGTGTAACTACCATGTCTTCTTGGTAGTGGTACGTGTGAATGATATTGGGAGTAGGAGATGAAGATGAATCAAAAGCGTTGGGGTCCTCGTAGACACCGGACGGTGATGAATTGACAGGTTGTGCATGTGTAGAAGATAACTCCTCCTCGAAATTGGATTGGAAGAGTGGATTGAAGGTTTGGCACTACTCAAGGATGATGGGATCATGCAACGGTGTTTGAAAAGGTATTCAGTTGGAATTGATCAAGAATTCGGTATAGAACTAGTCTAACTTGGCTTATTCTTGATTTGAGAGTTGTTCACCAAATGATTGGGACATACAACCTTCAAAACAAAAGGTTAAACTCACCAAATCACAAAAAAGAAAGAAAAATAGCAAGCCAGCTATAAAAGAAAGCTAAAACTCAATACTTTGATCCCTGAAAACGGTGCCAAAAATTTGGTAGGTTGTCGTTAGCCTACAAATTTATTCCTTGATATTATGTGTAGTGTGTAAGCAATTGTATTGTTGATTTTTTTTTATCTTTGACAACTTTATCCAGTTGGATGCTTTTAATGCCCAAAATTGTTGGACAGGTCTGACGGGTGGTATGTTGTCGTTAGCCTACAAATTTAATCCCCTACTTAAATTAATATGTAGTATAGATGAGAAAGGGTATCATCCCACAGAGTTCAAGACACAAGAAAGAAATCTAACTTTCAATCAAAGTTAAGCGTGTACATGCTAAGGGAAAATAAAAATTAAATGCAAATTATAACTAAGATAAACAAATGCAATATTTTATTCTTAAGATGCTAGATGCATGAGGCATACAAGACCTAGTATGATTAACTAATATGTATGAATGTTAGAAATATTATCTATATGCGGCAGCTAATCTAAGATGAATTAATTAGATTAATCTAAAGTTTGCATATGTATTTGACGTAGAAAGAAGAAGAGAAGGTCAAGTGCTATGTTATGACTAAAACACCTGACTCAGTTAAAGATTTAGAATGCAAACTACCCTTTAGTGCAAACCAATTTCACGCATGAAAAGGATGGCAAAGAAGATGAAGCAGAGACATGTGATTTATGATGTAAAAGATGCATGTTTGGTCTGATTACTATGATGCTAAATATGTGCAGATCAAAGACAGTGAAAGGTGAATTACGTGATAGGTATGCAAGCTAACATGCAAATGTCTTATATGCATGCAATATGTAATTAATTATCATGCAAGAAACTAGTACTAATCTATATGATGCAGTCGAATTATAGGGGGGTTTGCTTATGTCAAATTAACAAGAAAAAAAGAAAATCGTGAATTATAAAAAGAAAATTTGAGAAAGTGCCAAAAATTTCTAAGATGAAAATTTGCAAGAAAAGTTTGATAAAAATTCAAATTAATTAAAGATCAATTGTAAAGGCGTTTATTAATTCCCTATATTGATTTTAATCATTGAAACTAAAGATTTTTTTAGCCTATTTATGATCAAAATTTGGATTCACCATATAATATTCTTTGCATCCATGACTAATATGTAATGCAAAACCTTTTCATGCAAGCATCAATTCAAAACTAACATGAACAACACAAACATGAAAGCATTAAGATTAGATGGCTTTGATCGAACCTAAAATTATTCAAAGATGACTAACATACATTAAATAATTCTATGCTCAAGAACTATCCTATTAAAATTCTACATATACCTTCAAACTTTAATAGATTAATGCCACTTATTTAATCAAATTGATGACTAACAACTAATTCAATTAATTGGCAAACAAATCATGCAAGATCAATTGAATTCCAGACTTCAAAAATATCTAACATAATTCGACAATCAAGCATTGTTCATAAGCACATAAATTCAACCATAAAATAGCAAGATTTAAACACAAAATCTCATAACATCAACCCATAAGAATTAGCTACTAACTTCCACAATTGAAGAGAAAACTTAGTTCATGTCTAGAATTAAAGCAAAGTCAAAATCTTGTTCAAAACCATGGTATAATATTCAGCTACAAAGAAGAAAAGAAGAAGAAGAAGAGAATTAGGGTTTTTTCGCTAAAGAAAAAAAAACCAGAGAAAAGGTTATTCACGCTAATCTTAAAACAAAGGAGACATGTCTCCCCTCAAAATCAGACTTGGGATAGGACTTATTCTTCGTAACATATGTTGTGGAAACCTCCTTGCATACATGTATACGTTCCTGCACTTCAAACTTGGATTTGAGCCTGTTTCGGGCTTTTTCATGGGCTAAGCTACTCTTGGATTTCTTTTAGGCTTGCTCTACATTGAGATGGGTCTCTTTTCAAATCTTCTATGGATTAGTTCGTCGCTACAAACCATCCAAAATTGGCCTCAAACTCTGATCATTCTTGGACTGGTTATGCTGGCCCATTTTTGGACCAATTTCGTCTAACCATAAAAAATAAAATATAGAACTTGGATGGTTAAAAATTGGTCAACAGAAAGATCATTGAGTCAGCTTTAATTTGAGCTTTGGATTGCAGAAATCTAGCGGTTGGATCATGATATTCAATTTGAGCTCCATTGTCAATTGGATTAGGGAAATTCTACTAGCTCATGATATTCAATCCAAAATCAGTCAAAAAAAATGAAAAGTCTATGGAAGATCTAATGTTTTGTGAATTGTATTAGAGTTAGAAAATGTGTTTAGTAAGGTCTGTATGGCTTAATGCCAGCCTTGTTCTCTTGTCATTTGTACTTTGTTTAAGCTTCGCTCGAGTTAATAAAATTCACTCATTTTTTGAAAAAAAAAAAACCTCCACCTCGGGAATGAATAACCAACAAATAGCTTATTCAGACCATCTCCGTGCCGTCGTATGATTGGGTATCTCGCCAGCTTGCAGTTAAATTTTAAGCATCCTGTAGATGTCATTAATAGACAGACCTGATCTTAAATGCAAGAGACCAGAAACTTGTTATCATTCTGTCAATATGGAAAGCGGAGGAATGTAGGCATGGAACCTCGGAGCTAATAGATGTTCCCCATGGTTCTTCCTCCAGATTGTTGGTTTTGGGCACATAAAATTACACTCACAACATTTTGTTTGTTCCTACAGAAAGTGCTATACTGAACACGTTTCCAAGGTTGTTAGGAATCGGAAAATGTTTGACGAAGATGTAACCCCCCATTTATATTCAAACTACCTTGTGTGTCAGTCACGCTGCAATGATCGAATCCATGTTCATGTGTATTGCATGGTCATCTTTGTTAATCCATTTTCTATTACTCGACCTTACGGAAAAGCTTTGGATACAAATTGACGTAACTATCAATGACATTATAAAATTTCAAGTCATATTTAAACAAAGGGTTCCCAGAGGTTTCATTCTTCATAAAATATATCTCCTGATTCCCTTGTTAACTAACATTTATTAGAATAATGTTTTGCTCTTGGAATTAGTTGAGGCCTCCCATGTAAAGAAAGAAATTATAGAAAAGGATCAAATGCCATAGGTAAAACAATCATATATATCCCGAGAAAAGAATCAGACATGACATCTGCAACCACAACAAACTTTTTCAGCCTCCCCTGACCCTTGAAGCAGGAGAGTGTTGAAAGAAACGATGTGGAAGACAGGGCCATCTCCTGTTGTTCCTTTTCTAATGGTTGGAGTTCTAGGATTGGTGGTCCTTGTTCCTACCCTCAGGTCACTTTTGGAGTATGCTCAACCTTTGATTCAGATGCTTAAAGGAGGCTTTTACCCTCTTATGATGATGCTTCCTCTTCTACTCTTGCTGCTCATACAGTTGATTGCTTCATGCTGTCCCACGTACGGCATGGGTTCCTCTACCAGGCTACAATCAAGTAGTTACGGTTCGGATGCTAGTGGTTTTGGTTGGGGTTCATTTTTCCTTCTCGTGCTTTTCTTTATTCTGTACAATATTTGGTGAAGTGACAGGTTTTACATATGATATTCCTTTTTCTATGTAATCTTATGTGAAACCATCCTATTCCTTCCACTCATTCCCAAACGCTTGACTACTGTAGTGTCAAATGTTTTGTCTGCAGGGATCAATGAAGTTTATTCTACAAACTTCCAATTACTTGATATGAGGCTCATCCGATTTTCCCATAAAAGGGAAGTGAAATAATTACATAAAAACAGAATGCTCAATATAAGCAGTCATTTGTCTATTCATTATTTTTTCACGGATTTAATAAGCCATCTAGAAGTGGGAAGGAGGAAGTGCGCACGTTTTTATTCTTTTTCTTTTTGTCTACTTCAGATGAGGCGATAAGTGCTATAGTCGGGCTCTTTCTTCTGACAACATTGATGTGCTCAGACGCCTAAAAAGGAGTATGGCAGTTAAACTGAATCTATGCGTCATGTGTTTCCTTCTCAGGATAGAGATAGGCTCCACACTTCCATCTTTCTACTTTCAACATGTTTGGTCAAAAACCACCTAATTAACCATATTAAAGAGAGCGAAAATTAGTAACTCAGAAGCATAAGTATGCAGATACATCACGATCGTAAGTAAGGAGATTCTCATCTAATGTGATGTGATGATTTGAACCGTAACATTGTCATTCATACTCCAAGTGACAAGCGAGACCAAGTAGAATGACACTCGACAAAAATTGCTTTTGGCATTTTCGTTCAGTTCCAACTCTATTGGTGACTTTTTGAGGCCTTTGTGTAGTTGGGGTAGATTATATGCTCGAATTTGTTCTTTCGAGAAGGCTCTTTGAGGTTGGGCCAAAGCAATTGATGACAGTTTTTTCTACGGTTTTTCCATAGTTTTTTCTACAGTTTTTGGAATTTACTAGGATGACTTTTAGGTCTAATACATGTATGTGATGACTATAAATCTTATGAACACCAAAATCATACCAATCTAATAGCTTAAGGATGAATTGTTTGTAAAAAGTTCAATCTTGGATATATCCTCAAAAAATGAAGGTAACAAAATCTAATATATCTTTGACTTGAGTTTGCGGGTATGATATCCAGTTTAGACTTTAGAGGGCAAATTATATTCAATAAAATCCTTGACTTTAGTATTAACAGTAGTTCTTCATAACAATCTTTTAAGTAATTAAAAATAATAAAATTGTTGACAATTTTTTACTCCTATTAATAATTATTTTGCATTTATGTGATATCTTTATTGAGTATATATATAAAGGCTCCCGAAGTATATCTTTAAAGAGACTCGTTCATCTTAACATCAGAATGATCATAATCTATCTTTGAAATATTTGTAGGACACTTTTTAAACCTAAAGGAATTATTAACCATTCATAATGACCTTGTAGAGTAGAGAAAACAGTACAACGTTACTATCCTTATTCATTTTTATTCGTCAAAATCGACTCTTATGAACAAATTTAGAGAATATTTCTTTTCCTTTTGTTAAATTTATAAATGTTTCCTTGTGGATTAATAAGTATCTGTTAGGCCCCATTTCCAAAGCCCAACAATCGATCCGGAATCAAAAACATAAGCGGGTTTCTAAACTCTTTAACCCTCATCGAATAGTCCTCATTCTCATAACATCTCAAGCCACAAAGGCTAGCCCACACAACAAAATCACAACAATTACAATTGACTTCTTCAAAATGGTAGCTCTTAGTCTCTAATTTATGTAGAACCAAGAACCACCTCATTCGGAGCTCTATAGCTCAAGATATGATTAAAAACCCAAAGTATGTTCATAGCCCAACCATACTCTCCCAACCGACCCCTCATTTCCTTTCTATCAAACTTTTTAAATTTAACTCCAAAGGCTATCAATTTTTATAAGAAGGTGGAAAAACATGTTAGGAATCTATCACCTCAAGAATCACCTCAATCGGAGGTCAGATGAAGAAGTTATGGCCAAATGAATCCGACATGTTCATGAACTCACTCACCTTGAATATGCCTTGGCGTGATCACCATAACTCTCACTATAGCTGTCGGATTGACTTCGATTTAAGACGGTTGGAAAGAAGACATCTAGGGCTACAACTTTCGTGAAGATACAAAATTGAAATTCTATCATTTAGAGGGTCAAAATATACAGGCCGTGTGATTTTACAAGAGCAGGTCGTATAACCTTCTGGTGACAAGAAATTTTCACCCTCCCAAGACCCCTCCAAAGGTTTCTAAACCCATCCTAACATCCCCTTTCCTTATACTCTTCTCCAATACCACAAAAACTACTTCAAATCCATTTAACAACTACAAACATCATTGAAACTCAACTCCAAATGATTCATCACACACATTCTTCCCATTCTTAACATGTTCTTCTAACACTAGCAACAATTTGAAATCTCAACCAAGGATAAGCGCATACATCATTCTCAAACTTTAAAGAAACATAATCATACAAGAAGAACTTCTCAATTCTCATTCTCATTTGAAAACAAAAGCAATATTTGAACAAGCTTTACTTACATATCAACACATACATCAACTTAATACAAAATACAAATGATGCCCATGTTTGATATGCTTATAAAGCTAGCCAAATGTTACTAAATACAAAAAACTCCTAGCTATCTTGGAGTGTCCCAAATACCTTGCAAGGATTCACTGATCTTCTCGATCTGCACCTGAGGAGTGGGAAAAATATTGGGTTGAGCTACAAAGCTCAGTGGCTAATATATTTATAGCCATTAGCGATGAGCCACACAATCAAACATACATTTACAAATATCCATATAGACCAACAATGAATCTTAGCATTCACAATTTCCAAACACAATCTCATAATTCAATACGTCATCCCACTAAACACAATTGATGTCATTTCTCATCCAAGCATAACACACAATTCACATCATAACATAACACATCAAAATGCAAATGCACATACAATTTGGCTCGAGGGTTTCGTGAACAAAACAGAGAAACCGAAGTTTATTCTGTGAATAAAACGAGTCCACTTTTTGGATCTCGTGGGTCACAAGCGGGCAACCGAGAGAAGGCTTGATGTTGACGTGCATGTGACTAACGAAACGGTTCCTCTCTCACCCAAACACAATCAAATCTCCTACTTAATTCAATCATTCACAATCTCACATTCTCATGCTTAATTCAATCATTCTCAAATTCATATTCTCATGATTTTTCTTCTTTCTATTCAATCAAAATTCCATGATAAAAGGCATAGCATAATCATGCTCGCAATTCAATATTTGTCAAAATGTCATACATCTTTCAATGTATAACATAACATAAAACACATCATAGCAATTCACAATTTTTCAATTTAAGCATATACATACACATATATGCACACACAAGGCATTTTGCCCATTACACAATAACAATAAATAAATTACCCACCTTATACTCTTGAATATCCAAATGCAATGGGTCCCTTCCTCTTGCTCTTGGGTAGGTTGTCCTTGATTTCCTAACACAACCAAAATTTCCATTTAATAACAATTCAAATGGAAATTTCCCAAATTTCCATAACTACAACAGAAAGAAATTAACCCTAATCAAGCTCAAATTCAACCTACCCATAGTCCATATAGGTTAGAAAACCTAAAAACTAACTTAGAAACCCTAAAACCAAATGGGTCTCTCCATCTTCTTCTTCCTCCAAGCATTCTCAACACCAAGCCCCTTTCTCTCTCTATAACTTCTTCATTCACAACAAATCAACATATTTCTTTACTAAAGCAAGAAGAAAAGATGAAGAACTTACCTTTAAAAGCTTGATTCTTCTCTTCTTTCCACGATTTTTCCCTCTTCTTCCTTAGCTTTTTTTAATTTTTCTTCTCTTCTTCTATTTCTCTTATGTTTTCTCCCCCCTCTCTAAGTCTTTCACGAAATTGCTCCTCTCTTCTTCAAATTTAAGACATAAAATAGCCAATTCTTCCCATTTTGCCCTTCATTTACATGGACTTTCCCATTTTTCCCTTTTTTGTCTCTTATGTCTCTACACCTTCATTCCATTAACTCCATATTAACTCTAACTAACTCCCAATCTTTCCAACTAACTCCCAATCTTTCCAACTAATTTCATACTTTATTTAAGCCTCCTAAATTAATGACCCAATTCTAAAAATAAATAATTAAACAAACAACCAAACATGAATAAATCATTAAGCAAATAATAAGTAAAAAAAAATTAAAACAAATCGGGATCCAACAATAACCAAATCTAACTTGTAGCCCAACAAATCCAATTTTTCAACAAAATTAGTAGGCTTACCTACCCATTTTCTTCTTCCTCTTCACTTGGATAGCTATGAAATCTTTTTAGATGCTTGATTGGAGGTGGAAGAACATAAAAAATGCCTTGGATCACTTCTCTATAGCTTAACTATAACTCTCTCTTATCTTTTCTCTTTTGTATTCTCTTTGTTCCTTCCTTTCTCCCATCAATGGCCAAAACCCACTCTTGCTTCTCTCTTATTTTCTTTTAGTTTTTGGGCTCTTTAATGCCACTCTCACAAAATGAAGCAAAATGTCTTTTGTTTTTTATACTTATTTAATAGAATACAAATGTCACCTTCCTATTGGTCGTCACTAATGACTCATCACCCATTTGTCATTTTCTCATTGGTCATCTCTAATGACTAAAAAATCCACTAATATCATGTAAGAAGACCAAATTGCCCTTAATGAGTACAAAAAGACCAATTTTCCCTTTCATACGTTTAATTCACCAACTAACTGAATTAAATTTCAAAATCATTCCAAAATTTTCTTATCATCAAATTGACTGTGAAATCCTCTAATTAGGGTCATTGCTTTTTTATTATATGCTTTTAAAAATTTTGACTAGGTTTAAAATCATCCATATCCGTTATTTTCCAAAGAGGACATTTTAGTCTAATAATTTGGATTACCTGAATTCTAGTCAAACAAATTTTGTTTTGACCCGTTTCAGTTCCTATGGATTCCAATCCTAATTCTGGATTTTTTCGTTGTATTTTAAAATTGTTTGATAACTTTTTGGTTGCTAGGAAGAATTTTTTGGATTGAATCCAAAAATCACTTAATGTCATTAAAATCATTTGGATTTCATTCAAAAGTGTCACCTAAATCTCTAAAGCACATTTCAGAGCTTTTAAAAGCTCGTTTGGACACATTCGTGGCTTTTCAAAGTTTTTAGAAATTTTTTTAGGAATTTCCAATCGAGTCCACAATCATCTCTGGTCTATCCATGATCTCTGTTATAACCTTAATAATACATTTAAATGCTTAAATTACTCTATTACACCGTAAATAGAGCATACCCTATAAAATGCATATGCAGCACATTCCACAGTGCAATAATCGAACTTGGATATTAAATAGCTTATATTAAGGCATTGCATTTTTAATACTCAGACAGGAATTCACATAATAAAATGAAGTGTTACTTTATCTATAATAAGTCCTATTTTTTTAATACAGAGGAGTGGAACTGAATATAAGAAGGTTGTATATGACATTCTTCATAATAAGTGATGGTATTTTGATATTAAAGTAAAAGTGTGAATTATCTATTATAAATGGTAGTATTGTGTACTCCTAGGCCTAGTATTAAATGTATGGAGTCTTATTAAAATTTTTATTATGGTATAGTATTCTTTATACATGGTAATGATATTCTTATATAAAAAGTGAAGGTTTGAGTTATCTGTTATGGATGGTGGTATCTTAAGTATATAGACATGGTATTGAATATATGAAGTCCTAGTATAGTTTGGATTGAGTGATGGTATTCTGTCTACCGAGTCATGGTATTCTCTTATTTGATTAATGGTGTTATGTAACATCCCACCCCCGACAGGAAGGGTAAAATAGTAAATTGTCATAGGATGGGATTGATAGGTATTAATTAGTATTGTTCATGCATACTAGAAGAGGTACATAGTAAAATTTGTGCGCATGCAAATCACTGTACATGCATACATGACATTCTCGGTAGATGTGCCTACTGCAATTTTATTGTGATTAACATGGTTATTGTGTGTGGAAAAATTATTCTGAGTGAGCCATAGTGTGTTTTCCATTTTAAGGGATTTTTGGGAAATTTTCTGGAATTTTTCGGAGAAAATTTTCGGACCGAAAAAAAATCGCCAAGTGGCAAACCGGTTGATTTTCGGTAGCGAAAATTGCTATCCAATGGCACTGCAATATGGGGTATATTATTTTGGACTTGACATTAGGGCCATTAGACTAGAATGGGTCCGATTTCATTAGGGTTTCTAAATCCTATCCATAATTTGTCTTATTCCTCTTTTGTCTCTTTCTTCAACCTAATGCCAT
>JANZLX010000006.1:14950340-14966299 GCA_025531955.1 Erythroxylum orinocense | reverse complement strand
TACCTCTTGTATTGGTTGAGGCAAAATATCAAACACCTTCAGAGCAGCTTTCTTCAATCCTTGGAGGGAGCACTTTCAAGAGCTAGCGATCGTCTTATTTGGCATTTTGACAAACGCGGCGTGTATATTGTGAAATCTGGATATTATCTTGCCTCCCATTTGAATCGATCGCCATAAACAATTCCAACAGTTCCTTGGAAGCATGTGTGGAAACTAAAAGTGCCACCAAAGGTTCGTGAATTCATATGGAGAGCCTTTCGTGGTGTTTTACCAACAAAGTGTAAGTTGGCCCAGCGTCGCTTAGCAATTGATACTGCTTGTGGATGTGGTGAAGCTGTTGAAACACTCGACCATGTGTTGTTACATTGTTCACGTGCTGTAGCTGTATGGCAGCTTTGGAATCGCTGTGGAACCTCAATTTTGCTGCCTTTACGGGATTGTTTTGCGGAATTATGTGCAACACAGCCCTTAGACGTGGTTAATGAATTTGTTATGGTATGTTGGCGTGTGTGGTGGACTCGAAATCAATTACTTTGGAACCAGCATAGTGTTGCTCCGGAGATAACTTTTCACACCGCCCTTGATTTCCTTCAAGATTGGATTGTTGCACAGCTTCGCCGGCGACAGCAGCTCCCTCGTACACCCACCTCAACTTTGAGTGCACATGGTGCTCCTCTTGTTCAATGGAAATGTTACACCGATGCAGCAAATTTTGACTCATCGTGTAGCATTGGCATCGGCACTGTTACTTGTTCAGCCGATGGTTCCTTTCTCCATGCCTTCTCATCACCCTGTTCTGGTTCCTTTACTCCACGTGTTGCCGAAGCCTTTGCTCTGCGCATTACACTTGAACAGGTTTTACATCGATGCACAGGTGATGGAGTTGTGTTTTCTGATGCACAAGGTGTGGTGCAATCCCTTACACATGCTTGTGATGACTGGTCTGAATATGGTTCCATCATAACGGATTTCCGAATTTTTCTTGCACAACGGCCTAATGTTCAAGTCTTATGGTTAGGACGGAATGATAATTTCTTAGCACATCGCTTAGCTCGTAATTCTCTTTTTCATTCTTCTTTTACTTTTTGGACATCTCTTCCAGCTTGTTTGCAACCTTTTTTTGATTAATTGAATGTTTTCTTCCCCTAAAAAAACAATTCTTTTTAACATCATTAAAGGCAACAATATAAAAACTGTCGACCAGTCCATAGCTCGACATCATCTACAATTCAGGTTTTGAGAAATATTGCCAGAAGAAAATTTGATGGTCCAATTCTTTTGCATCACATTAATTTGTTGTGGTATTAGAGAGAAAACAACGGGCTTGAAACGTGAATCATCCTTGAGAAAGTGAATCATCCTTGAGAAAGAAGGAATTGCCTGATGCTGGAGCGCCTTTCATAAATAGACTCCTTGAAGATGGGGACGGATCTTCTGTCCCTACATTGTCCCATAAGTCTTAACCAACTATTTATGTCCCCACCCTGTTTCCTGATAGATAGCTGAGATTTATGAGACAGGATAGGAATAAAAAAAATGGACAAAAAATTCTGGCACCTTAAAGACTCCTGAAAGATTTATAGGACAGGGTAAGGATAGAAAAAAATGAACAGAAAATTCTGACAGCTTAAAGAATCCTGAAATATTTATAGGAAAGGGTAAGGAAAGAAAAAAATAATCAGAAGATTCTAGCAGCTTAAATACTCCTGAATCACTCAACCGTACGAGTCCCTTCTTCTGACATCTTTTTTCTTTTTGTCCTACCGTTCTTCGTAGGAATCTAGTGTTACCAACTTATAATATAAGTAACGTACGTTCAAGAAATTCCAAGCAAATGTGAGCTAAAACGTGTTTCCATGCTGAAAAGGGGCCGCAAATCATGAAAAAGAACAATCAACAGAGATCTGTCTCCAACTTCTGGAATTTGTTGAAGCTACCTGTAGAAGAAACTACTTTACTGGTTTCCTACCTTTTGTTCGTTTTACTTGGAGCCTTGGTCTTCGTTGGCTGGTTCGATACGGTAAGTTTCACGAGAAATACTGTAGGTTTACCTTTTTTGGCTCGTCAGGTTTCCACACGATGCTTATGAGCTTAATGTTGCTTGTGTGTGTTTAAGGTTGTGTTTAGAGCTGTAATAAAGTAGATTTCAGTCCCGAGTACGAGCATTGAAGTACCAAAGAAACAAGAATTCCCACCCCAATGTGGCCACAGGAAATGTGACACAAACCTGTCCGTCTAACTATCCAAGAACACAAGCTGCAAAAATCGTAGTTACTATGATTTCTATATAAGGGGAATGGTATCTTTGCAACATTATTGGCCTATAAGAGACAATAGCGAATGCACTTCTTTCCAATTTTCTGTGGAATGGGGTAACAATCACACCCAAGAGGTACCTTTCCCTTTCTCTTTATTTTCATTTATATCAATCTGATCTTAGTATGATTGTAATTTCATTGAAATCAAAGGTTACATGTCAAGCCTAGTTTAACCGGATTTGAATTTAGGATAAGGAGTAGGATTAAGGTTGAATTCAAACTTTGACAAATATTTTTCAAAGAAGACCAATTATAACAAATTATTTTAAACTTGGAACGAAATAACTCAAAGTTCACTAATCAAATTAAGTCTAATTAAACTTGTATATTTAGGATTATTCAAACTCAAATTAAAAAAAGACCTTAAAAATTAAGCCTAATGCAATCATTTGCAAACCTTAATCATCATGAACATGTTTTCTTTTAAACCTTAATCATCATGGACATGTTTTCTTTTCTTATTATAAATAAAGCTTTGTTTCTAAGAAGTCTCATTTTTTTCAAAGTAATGATTTGATGATACTTGTGAGAAATAACATTAATATTTAACAATTTCTTTTTAGAACGTGGTTGGGTCGGCTGTGCTAAGACCAGAACCCATCTTCAAACGACCACGGCCCATTCGACCCATCAGGTGTTAGACCCCCCATGCAAACACAATGATCTACGTAAAGACCTAAACCTAATGGTAATCTTCGGTATATAAGGTACTATTATACCGTAATACAGGTACGAGATCACAACCCTAGCCTCTTCTCTATTGTCAGCAACCAAAACTCTCTCAAAATACGAACTTGAGCGTCGGAGGGGCCTTCCGGGAACCAACCCCCGGCCAGCCATTATTTATTTTGCAGGTGTTCAGCAGTTAAAGCCACACAGAATTATGAATTCAAACAATGATGTTCAGCCCTAGCAAAACCCGACTGAACCAGTTGGGGCCCACCGTAGGGCCCGACATCAGGGCACTACGTCCAGAAACACACAGGTCAGTCAGGCGGCAGCAGCCAATCCTGATATAGCCGCTATCACGGCTCTTGCGGTGCAACGGATGGGTTTACAGCAACCCGTCGCTCACTCGCCACTACATCTTGATTCTCACACTCCATCTTCGCGTCCAAGCAATCAACCGCAGCTCCACAACCAAAATCTTGAAGAACAAAGCATCGCCCTGGAGGACGACGCTGAGGTCAATTCGCATCCCAATTTCCAGCGCCCCTTGGATGCAAATCCCCCTGCACCGCCGCAAACCTCCCTCACCAAGAAACAATTAGAGGAAGCGGCCGATCTATTGATTTGCCAAGTCCTACAGTCTTAGCCGGAACAACAGCAGACCACCGCTCGACATATTGGAGTGACGGCAGATCGCCACTCTGCTGAAGCCCTAGAAAAATCGGGGATGATCGACTCAAATATGGAAAAACACCGATCGCAGTAATGTCGATCGAGACAATAATGGTCAAAACGACCGACTAGACAGTTGACGAAGGCCTTGGAGGCACAATAATACTGCCGAGGGCGGAAGACAGAACAGGAATACTGACGATCGACGAGACACAAGGGCACAGTCCATAAATAATCTATACACCAGAAGATCTAAAGCACGGACACAGATTTCGATTGATCTTGGGAAGCTATACATGGTCATTTAAATAATAACACAGATTTCGATTGATCTGAAGCACGGCTTCCTTAAAAGCTATACATGGTCATTTAAATAATAACAAAACAGTACACCATCGGTTGATTGATCTTGGAAGAGACAGCACCACCTGGCCATTAAAATAATAAGAAAACAGTACATGGTCGATTATTTTGGAGGAGAAAGCTACACATGGTCATTAAGAAAACAGTACATGTACAAGTGGTTAATTGATTTTGGAAAAGAAAGCAACACTTGGTTATTAAAATAATAAGAAAAGTAAAAACAGTACATAGTCGATTGATTTTGGAATAGAAAGCTACACAGATGATTCAAATACCGAGTGGCGATGCTTCCAAACGGTGGCAACTTGAGCTCGACGTTATCTGGAAAACACCGACGAGCGACAGGCGCTTGAGGGAGTGTGGACAGCTTCGACAGAAATCGGCGGAACAGAAGAAGAAGAGATTTGAGGAGTTCGGCGTTAACTGGAAAACACCGACGAACGACATGCGCTTGAGAGAGTGTGGACAGCTTCGACAAAAATCGGTGGGACAAAAGAAGAAGGGATTTGAGGAGTTCTTTTTTAATAAGGAAGACGTCGACTATTCGTATATCCAAGCCGTACTAAGTTGTCTTTAGCCGTATTCGCGCCGTATCTAAGCCGAGAAAAAATATTTAATTATTCGGACACATACGGACACACGTCTGACACGTGTCTACCGCGTGTCCAACACATGTTCATGTCAGACACGTGTCAAACACACGGACACGGCAACATTTTGCCATGTCCGTGCTTCAGAGAATACAACTGAAATTAGCCAATACCAACCGATATTTAAATCCAGTACTAAAATTTAAAATTCAATACTGACCAGAACGGAACGAAATTCGTGCCAATGAATCAAACATCATTATGTTGACTTCCTTTCCATTAAAAGACAGTTTTGCAACAATCAAAGGAAAATTGATACAAACGTCGAATCTACGAGTACGAATACAGACAGCTACAAGCCTATTATAGCTTAGTTACATCAATCAAAAGCTCTAAACATAATCTGGTTTCCTTTCTAGATACCGTGTCCACACTAAACTCTTCCAGAAACCAATTTCACAAAACAAAAAATGCCATCCTGGCAAATATTATGTTCTATCAGTTTCCACTGGAAGAAACATCGTCCTTCCTTTTCTTATCTGGGAAGAAACATCGTCCTTGCATTGACTTGTCCGATAAACTACATGCCTTGGCTAGTGAATCTCATAAATATGATACTCCTTTTTGATTAAGCCAGTGATGATCCAAGCCACTAAACTCCAGCTACATAAAGCCTACAACGTTGAGACAATAATCTTCATATGTATTAGTAAAGGCATGTTAACAATATACAAAACTAAGAAGACACCACATGGATTCATGTATGCAAATATGATTTATCATGGCTCACCAAGACTCGTGTTCTTAGTAATCCATTAACATATAGCACATTATCAATGTAAGTTAAATAAAGTCCGATGAGCTTAGGAATTTACACCCTTGTATGTTAATCACCCATCTTTGGGCCACAATAGTCCACTTAATAGCCGAAGTATTAGAGGGGGCCTTTTTCATACAATAATAACATCCATTGCAGTAAATCTTCACTCAAACAACATTCCAAACTCTTGATCTATTACCCGACGACAACGCAAGGAAATTCTTATCTTAAATTCTTCAGCACAGGGCACCAGAACATTCGGTAGCTGTTTCAAACTACGATTTTCATTATCCACAAAGATGAAAGTCCCACATGAAACACCACAAATTAAAGACATAAATTTAAGCTTCAGTAAATATAACATACTGATCTTAGCGATAGTGAGGTAAAATCATAGAGAAATAGATGTGAAAGGCACCTTCAAGCAAATATTAATCAGATGATCTTATTTCGAACTTCTTCAAGTTTCTTTAGTATCTCCCCAGGAGTTCTATCCAACTCATCAGCAATTTTTCTCTGAATATCCAAAGGCAGGGTTGGGAACTGCTCACATAGATCTCCATCGATGACATCCTGTAACATTATCCTCAAACATTTAGGATTTTTTGAAAGTCTAAGACAGATCTACAAGTTAAACAAACAAAAATATTAAAGGAGTGAACAATGGAAGAGTTTTCTTATAATTAGGGCAGGATAGAAGTGTTTTGCTCAGGACCACAAGCAACCAGACCAATGTCCAAAACACATAAACAATACATCTTGCTAATCTTCCATGATTTGCACTAAATAAACATAAAATGAATACCTTAACGGGAAAATAAGCAGATCGAAAAGCCATATGATCTCTTCCACACAAAGGTGGATGATCCTGTCTCAAGTGCATCTCTAAGTGTGAAAAGAAATCAACATCATCCCGAGAAGTAAATGGAAGCAGTGCCCCTACGCTTCCCATTACTGTCCCATATAAAATGCATTCTCCACCACCTGGAATCAAAGATGCCTTCTGCAAGCTAGTAACCACATCACCAACATGAAATTGTACAATCTCCTCTACCTTGTTTGGAGCACCATTGAGCTTTCCTTGTTCCCATTTTATCTTCCCACCAGTTGGATCTTCTTCTATTTCATCAGAAACATCCTGTGGTAGTCTCACAAAATAAATATTCCCAAACTTGTCAGCACCTGCCACAGTATCAAAGTCAATGTGGTGTGATGCAGTAACCCATCTTGGAACACAATCATCGGCAAATATGTAAAGTTGATTTTCATCCCGTCTATACTTGCAGAAATGGAATGACTGCAAGAAGATACAAACTATATAATCAGGGCAATCATTGTGGTAAGGAGAAGCTGTATCAAAAATAGGCAAACACTTGTGAAAAAGAACAATTAATGAAAATTATGATAAGAAGCACATAAAGTATTTACAATAAAATCAAATAAATTTAAAAAAAAAATACCTCTTGTATATCCCCTACATAGATACGATCACGATAAGTATGAATTGAGACAATGGTATTAGGGAACAGCTTATTTTCACATTTTCTAAGCAATCTTCTTTTTCCCAAGTCATACAATCTGAGCACAGGTCCTATTCCGGCAAGCAATCTTCCCTGAAATTGACAAAGAGAAAGTGGAACACCTTCTACTTGTGTTTTATGTAGAAGTTCCAAGCCTTTCCCCTCATCCACAAACTTGTAAATGTGGATAAAGCCAGCAACTAAACTTCTTTTGGGCCAAAAATGCAGTCCTTTTGCAGTACCAACGGCTAAGAGCGTTCCATGCTCCTTATCATGGAAATTTACTGTGCACACGCTAAATGCTGCTTCATTGTCTTGGAGCTCCAGCAGACAAGTTGTAGCTGCTGTCCTTGGGTCTAGAACTCTGATGCAGGAAACCCACCTGTCTGACTCTGCCTTTGGATAACCATATTGCTCATCGGATAAGGGATCATCTTTGTCCTCATCATCACCATTTTCCATCTGCTCAACAGTGGCACTTCCATTCCCACCCATCCCAGCATTCTCAAAACATTCCTTTTTGGCAGCTTCACGCTCCTCAGCT
Source organism: Erythroxylum orinocense (assembly GCA_025531955.1). Taxonomy (NCBI): domain Eukaryota; kingdom Viridiplantae; phylum Streptophyta; class Magnoliopsida; order Malpighiales; family Erythroxylaceae; genus Erythroxylum; species Erythroxylum orinocense. The sequence goes on along the minus strand of JANZLX010000006.1, from coordinate 14,958,803 downwards.
GTATATGCGCCCTGATCACTCTCGATAATAACCAAAAGTTTTCGCTTGGGTTGAAGCACAAACTTTCTGGGTGTGTACCTCAGAGGTATTGATGTTTCGTTGAATGTTTCACCCAATCTTTCAATAGTGAAAATTCTCAATGCATCCCCAGCAACAGCAACCACACCTTCAGCACACTGATCGGATGAGAACGAAGCTGCATGTTCGAGGGTCTCATATGACAGGGGTGTTAACAGAAAATGACCTTGATGAATATAACCGAGCCAAGGTCGGCTAGATAAACACAGCATTGCACGCCGGCCTCGCACAATAATGGAGAAGAGTTTTGGTGCTCTCAATCCCAAAAAACGAGATCTAGAATCAGAAAGTTCCCCTGTTACCATATCCACCACAATCCTAAACAGAACCCCAGATTGCAGACCAGCATTCAGAAAAAGATTAGCAGGGTGATCAGCACCATCCTCCCCACCTACTGATGCCTGAACCTCAAGAAAGAGAAGAGATTCTGGAGGTGATGAAACACTTTGCATACTCAGGATCTGCATACAGTCATCAGGATCTAGAGATAAGATACGGACGGTGTTATCATACGACCCAACTGCAAGAAATCGGGACCTTTGTCTACCTTCAGGAACTGGAGCAATGTCCAAACACGCCACATCTCCAGACATCTCATGTTTCTCTACCTCCATTAGCTGACCAGTCATATCCACCTCAAAGTATATAAGTTCTCCTCCACTTAAAGCAATGACAACTTGAAGTCTATTTGACCCAACTTTCACAATCGTTCTCTTTCCAGGAGTTCTCCACTCATTAATACGACCATCTTCCCTTATATGCCTAATTCCATTTGGGTGAACTTGCATTAAAGAATCATCTCCAATCAAAGAAATAGCAAGGGAAGGAGTAGTATCAAGAAAGCCGCTATCATTAACTTCCTCAACTGTTTCCCCAATAGAAAGCACAAGTGTTGCATTGTTAAAAGACACAACAATATATGCATCAAACTCATCATTAAGATTCTTCTTCACAGTCCAAACTGCACTTGGCACACCTGGAAGCAATGAGACAGCCATCTCACTAATTGCCAAACCAGGCCTTAAAATTCTCACAGAAGAACGAGGTCCACGCCCACAAAGTGAAAATATCTGAGGTGTTTCTTCATCGAAAAGATTAGCAACTTTCATATCCATAATGGGCATCAAGCTCTCAACTTGATCAATTCTAACGAGGTTCTTCAACCCTCTTGGCTGGAAAAATACTGGTTGGAAACCCTCCTCAGTTTCCATAAGGGTGGCTGATGATGCCTCCACATCAGCTTCATCACCAATTGCTTGAAACTGATAGAGAGCATGATTCCCAAACTCTGAAGCAGCAAACAAAAACCCAGATTTCAACACACACATTGAAGCAGTAACAGGTATTGTATCGAAATACTTGATCTTCAATTCCTTAACCTTATCATTCTCATGATCCAATGTAACCTTGAAAATATCACCGTACTCCGTCTGCAATAAGAAGAAGAACATTGATTTCTGCCTGTGCGTTGCTGTTGAAACTATTAAAACCCCTCTCTCAGCAGGCAAATCTGCACGACGAGGAATCACTGCCCTAACATCTGGGTGTCCCTGATTCTTATAAATGACAAAGTTCTCCGTGCAAACTAGAACCCCACTTGGCCCATCTGCTCCTCCAGGCACTGTTACTAACCAATTAGCCCCATTATCAACATGCTCAGACCACTTCCTAGAAACATGATTAAGCCCTAAATCAAGTTCGTAGAAAGTCAAATGCTTTTGCGCATCACTCGCTGCCAGTCCCGTGGAATCCTGATCTGCCTCCGAGTAATCCAACTCAATAGCAGCAAAAATGGGATTATCAAAGCCACAATCCACTCCACAGATTGAATAAACTATAGTATGCGACTTATGAGCCTCTAAAGGAGATGAAATGGTTAGTCTAGCAGCAGTGTCCCTATTTAAAACATAAACCAATTTCTGCTTTTCACAAGCACCTATCATAACAGCCCTTCCTTTGGGGTCAATTGCCAGGTACTGACCCGGAACAATCCGGCGGCATCCAGATTTCCCAAAAGTTTCTTGGTGTATTTTATCAAAAACATTCTTCTCCTTATTATATTCCAAGATCACAATCCTACCAGAATCAGACCCAACTACGATATAATCCTTTTGTGCCCCAGTAAGCCTGAATTGGGTTAATGAACGAATTGCGCCAAAGATTTCGACGGAGTGAAGGGTTTGGAGTTTACCGTTTTCGTCGGGACGTAGTAGATCAAGAACTTTACCGCGAGCTACAACGATTTCTTGGCTCTTGCCGCCAGAGAAGTTTCCGTTTATGGCGTAGACGATACCAGTTGGTCGCTGCAGCGTGAGGCTATAGAGGTACATGGGGGATGGTGAGTAGGATTAGGGTTAGGGGTTTAGAAGAGTGGAGAGTAGAAAGCGCAGACTAGGGCTTTTGGGAGAGTGGTGAGAAGGAGAGAGCCTGGATAAATATATTAATTTGATAATTTAATTATTAAATCAATTAAATACTTATACATTTATTAAAATTTTATTCGTTTCGTACACTTTATCCTTCTTTCTTTTAGTCTATTATTCTTTAAAAAAATAGACAAAACATGTTTTTTGAGTTGTCAAATTTCGTAATTTGAATTTTTTGTTTATATTCATATTTTTAATTTTCCAAAAAATTAATGAAAACCACTAAATATATATTATTTACTTATTTTAAAATTAATTATTAATAAAATTATAAATAATTTAATATAATTTGTTAGTTTATTTAATTTTTAAATAAAATTAATTTATTAATTATTAATAAATATAATTAAATTCAAAATATATTTTTCAAATAAAATTTGGTTTAATAATTAAAATAAATTTAATTTTTAAATTATTAAATAAAATCAATTTTCCTAATAATTTATTAATAATATTATTCAAGAATTTAAAATAAATTTAATTAATTAAAAATAATGTATCTTAAAATTTTATCTAATATGTAATTATCTTTAGTGAAAAAACTATAACTTCATTAACGTTAACAATTAAACAGATTTATATTTTTATTTAGAAAAAACATAAACTAAAAGAGTTAAAGCTAAAAATCATTAAATATAAAAACGTATTCAATTGTTAATGTCATATATAGTTATATTTTTGTTATTGATAATAATTATATATTAGATAAAAATTAAAAATTATAGCGTCTCAGCGGGTTCGTTCATTTTTAGATTAATTAAAATTAGTTTAATTTCTTATGAATATATTTATTAATAAATTATCAAAAAATTATTTTATTTTATTAAAATGAACAATTAAAATTTATTTCATTTATTAAATCAATGTTTATTTGAAATTTATATATACCGAAGAAATTTTGAATTTAATTATATATATATATATATATTGATAATTAGTATATTAATTTTATTTAATTTAATTCCAAATATTAAATAAACTTGAATTATTCATAATTTTATTAATAATTAATTTAATTTAACAAATATATAAAATATTACAAAAAATTATTCATAATTCATATTAATAATTAATATGTTAAATAATTAAACAATATATATTTAGTTGATAGTAAACAAAAACTACTTTTTGTAGAAGAAGCCTTTTTTTAACTAAATCAAAAACTAAAAAAAAAAGGTTTTTTAACTAAATTTGAAAAAAAAACGAAAGATGTAAATGGAAGCAAACCAGGGAGGTTATGTTTTTATTTCTAAAGGTAATTTAAAATAATTTGTTTTATTATTGACATTCAATTTATCTAACATACCATATTTATTTCCTAGCATCTCGCAATAATATAGGCCCTCAGGTTAATTTTGAGTAGTTCAAAAGTGATAAGGTGCATTTTAAGTTCAAGTGGGTTTGTACGCAACTTTGCTTTAGTTTTTAATTTAGTCTTTATAAAATTTTAAAAATTCAAGTTTGTTATTAACAAGGTTAATTTGATTTATTTTTCATTGCCATGTTATATTTGGAATGTATTAGATTTGTTTTAATAACACTATATGTGTTTCATTGCAATATAGTAAATGTTAATTTGGGCTAAAGTGCAAATTTTCCATTTTAGTTCAGTTAGTATCAGAATCAATCCAATCACATTTCTTATAGTCAGGTGTATTTTAGTCAAGTTGTTTCAGTTTTTGTCAATGTGATTTATTAGTTGGTTTAATCTTGTTATTTCAGAAGAATTTGAAGTTAAATAGAACCTAATAAAGCACTAGGTCCATATGGAATTAATGCTTTAGAAATCTTGGTACCTTCATAAGTATGTATTTACATATGTTATTCTAGAGTTCTCGAATGAAGGCAAAATGTTGAAACAAAGTTTCATCAATCTTATTCCAAAGTTTCATAACCCAAATGAATTTAGACTAATCTCTTATTCTAACATAACACATAAAAGCATGGCAAAGCTCTTATCATAAAGAATTAAGGTGATGTTAAAGCCTGTTATCAATCTAATAAAAGGGGCCTTCATTAAAGGGAGACAAATAAGAGATCATATCCTCCTAGTTCAAGTGCTCTACAAGAATTACAATATAAAATAGTCTTTTAAAATTTATGCAATCAAAATAGATTTTCATAAGGCTTTTAACATGAACTTCACCATCAATTACTTGAATGTGTTTGAGTTTCTTACAAAATTCAGTAGTTGGATTGAGCAATACATCACTACAGTTTTGTGTAGAATTCTAATGAATGGAGAACCAATAAAGCTCATAAAAGGTGCTAAAGTATTAAGAAAATGTTACCTTCTTCTTCTTTTTTTACCTTAAAGAGGATGCTTAGGACCTTTTTTCGTCTAGGAGATATTAGAAGGGTCCTTCGTGTCATTATTCAAATAACTTATGCAAAAAGAAAATTTTAAGAAACAAAGCTCTTAAGGTGTCTTAGCATAAGTTGGTCTGGTTCAAATAGGCCACCCTCAAGGTCTCCATCATATTATGGTTGACAATTAAAGAAAAGTTAATTAACCACCAAAGGCCGATTTTATGGTCATCCACTTGTCTCCAATACTTGTTCTCTTTTCCCCAAGTAAGTTAAAACTATAGAATACCTATTCTTTTAATGTGGCTTCTCTGCTTATTTACGTCAAAAGATTCAACGTAGATGCAATTTCTCTTTGTCAGATGGATCAATCGTAAATGGTGGACTAAAGAGGATTCTATTATCTTCAAAATATACTTTGGAAGAGTGGTGTATGTTATATAAAATGAGATGAATCAAAGATTTTTCAAGGAAAGATAAATAAGCAGTAATAGGTGTTAATAGAATTGGTGAGTTTGATAAGAAAGTAACTTAATAACATTCTCTTTGGTGATGTAGAATACAACTTATCAATTAGTTCTTAAGCTTCTCATCAACAACCCTAATGGGAAAGTAGACTTACCAGTGTTTTAACTTGATTGATAAGGAGGATCATGACTCCATGAACATTGTTGCTCTAAGTTGAGAAAGTTGAATGAGGAGACAAAAACCAGTGAACTCTTTTGCATAGTTTGAATATCATTTTTTGTATTTGTCTTTGCAAGAAGTTTATATTGGTTGCTTTAATGCTTTTGCTTGTATTTTAAACCTTGCCTTTATTATTAATTCAATCTTTAATTTCTCAAAAAGAAAGTCTTTTAACAAATAGTTCTAAAGTTTTATATATCCAATTCAATTTTTTTAATGCCATTTGAATATTTATATATATATGGTTCAGTCAGATTTTACTGGGGCTGAACATTATTATTTGGACCCATGGTTCTGCGGGGTTTTAGCTGCTGAATACCTGCAAAGTAAGTAAAGGCACGCCGGAGGTTGGTTCCCGGAAAGCCCCTTCGACGCTCAAGTTAGTCTTTTGAGAGGAAATCGGTCGAAGAGAACGAAGGAAAAACTAGGGTTGTATTGTCGTACCTGTATCATGGTAGAATAGTACCTTATATACGATGTGTGTACTAGGTTTAGGTCTTTACGTAGATCTTTGTGCTTGCATGGGAGACTAACGCCTGGTGGGCCGTGGGCATGTGGAGATGGGCTTGGGTCTAGCACAGCCGACCCGACCATAAGCCCCCTTCTCCTCGAGTTTGAGCCAAGGGAAGGGTCGAAGGAGTACATAAGTATTAGGCAGCGTGCTGCTTAAGTAGCTCATGCTAGGCCCGATCGATAGATTATAATGTGATGAGATCGACCGAGCAGATATAACCGATCGAGGATGGTGACAGAACAAGGTCGGTCGATTATGACGACTTGTCAGGTCGTTCGGGTGTAGTGTTTAGGTCGTCCAAGCGGGAGTAGTGGCTGGACCGATCGACTGGGTGGCAATGCTTGAATGAAGCACTAAGTGTACTTATTGCTTTCGGTTCGTATCTTTCGGGCGTCGTTCAAAATTCTGGGAGACGCGTCCCTTTAACTGCTGCGCCGCTTCATCCGTTGCGCCGATTTTTCCACGTGTGCAGCTTCGGTTCTGATTGTTGCGACATATTCGACGTCGATTGGTAGTCCCGTTCTGTTGACACTATAAATGTTGGAGTTGACGGCTTTTCTTCATTCTGCGTTGTTTTTTCAGCTTCTATCCCTTTTATTTTCGCCTTTACGATTTCCATAGTGTATCTTCCACTATTTTCCTTTTCATCTGAAAGGGCCTTGCCCGTAATTGAGTCGCTGGAGATGGCGGCGAAAATAGTTGATGTGCAGGAGGAGATGAGGGACGAGCCGAAGGCTGAGAACAGGCTGATGGAGTTACGAAGCTCTATTAGGGGGGAGAGGATTGACGCAGTCAAGTGGTGGAAAGAACGGCACTGGCTGAGGGGAGCTTAGGATTTGCTCATGATTTGTCATTACCCCTCCTGAGGGGTTACCGCGATGCTTGCGTCTCTGACGGGTTGGACGACTCATCGTTTAAGGATCATGTCCAGCTGTTGCTGCCATGCGGGCTCGACCTTTTTCTAGAGGAAAACGAGGAGATGGCCGAAAGAGAACAAGAGGTAGTGTTGGATGAGGACTCGCTGTGGGCTTGTAAAGAACTTGGCCGTCATAGGACTTGTCAGCACAAATATATCAGAACCTATAATGAACAGATTGTTTGACTTTGGCGCGAAGAGGTTCATTGATGATACTTGCAGTAGACCGGGTAGGAAAGATAGTATTTCTACATAGAAAAGCACATCTGGTCGAGCTTGTGACTAGGGCAAACTTATGGAAATAAAAATTTTACTTTTATCCTTCATTGTTTTCTTAATTTTGTTGGATGACGCTTTAAACTATCATTGGCTTTGTGTGAGAGATTGCCTTCTTGAATAGCACGTCGTGAACTAGTGTGTTTGGTACGAGTCGATTGGTCGCTAGACTTGGAAGAACTCGATCGGACGAGGTTGATCTTCTAGGTATCGTCTGGTTCCAAGGATCTGGCCTTGGCGACCTGACCGATTGGTGTCGAGTGTCGAGCGTTGCTCGAGGGCCGAACTATGTCGAAAGTTGAGCTAGTCGAACTATGTCGAGGCCCGAGCATTACTCGAGGGCCGAACTATGTCGAAAGCCGAGCGATGCCAAGATTTTGTGACTTGACATCGCCTGGTTGCAAGAATCTTGTCTTGACAACCTAGTCGATCGGTGTCGAGGCCCGAGCGTTGCCCAGGGCCGAACTATGTTGAAAGCTGAGCTATCTGTCTTTCGTTCTGGCGCATTTTGGTGAGACTCTTTTTGTCGAAAAATTTGAAAATTCTTTATTAACGATGACGTGGGCGTGGACCATTAAAAAACCTGACTTGCAGGGCCAGGGAAAAAGATATCCACCACAACTCCGTAAGCAGTAATAAAATACTAGGGAAATAAATGAACAAATAAGACAAAGCTTATCTATTGATAGAATGTCTTTAAATTTTGAGAGTTTCATGGCCTCGGTAGAATCTTGCCATCAACACCGCGCAGGATGAAAGAGCCGTGTCCGGCTTGCTTGACCACGTGGTAGTGTCCTTCCCATGCCTGTCCGAGCTTTTCTGGATGTTTCCCAGCCGCCTCGGCTTTTCTTAGAACATAGGCACCGATCTTTATGTCGCTCGGCCTTACCCTTTTGTTGTAGAACTTTGTTGCTTTTTGCCTGATGGCTTTGGAGCGAGCGGCTGCCCTATCCCTGTCTTCAGTGAGAAGCACAAGTTCTGCTCTGCGAGCTTCGTCATTCCGCTCCTCTTCGTAAATCGATACTCTTTGGTTCGACAACACCACCTCTACTAGGACTAGGGCTTCGGCCCCAAAGGTCATCCTGAACGGTGTTTCTCCTGTAGCCCCATTCGGAGTAGTTCTATACGCCCATAATACTTCATCTATCTCATCTACCCAAGTCTTACGTCCATCTAACCGCCTTTTGAGGGCACTCATTATCTTTTTATTAGTGTTTTCCGCGAGCCCGTTGCTTTGAGGATGGGCTACTGATGTCAAT
>JANZLX010000006.1:14922778-14937040 GCA_025531955.1 Erythroxylum orinocense | reverse complement strand
TCAGGCACCAAATACCGTCGGTATTTGTTTTTCCCGACCGAAAAGCATGTTTTACCGACGGTGTTTTCAGTCGGTGATCAGCTAATTTCTTGTAGTGTATTAGAATCTAATCTTCATCTCCAAGTTCACTTTCTTTGACGTCAGTATTTTTAGCAGTTGGTTTTGGCTTCCACACTTTAACCGTTCCTGTCTTTGGGGGCTTCCAAGGGTATTAGCCTTATGGAATCATTTTTCAACTCTTCTGCTACAGTAAGTTTCATAATATGTATTGCATTTAGGAGTTCCCTATCCATCTGCAATTCCACACATATTCTAACAAAACCAATTCTCTTTAGGTTAGTTATGTTGTCATCCATTGTAATGAGTCATCCCAATAGACTAGCCATGTAGTTCATCCCCTTCAAGGACCAATATTAGATTTTATGGAAATCTACCCAGAGCAGAACAACCTGTAGCTCAGATCTGTCCAATGTGATCCCTAACTGTCATTTCCTTAGAATCAAAGGTCTGTTATGATTATGCCACGGTCCCATTTCCAGTGTTTTCACTACCATCTCTTTATTAAAGAATCTAAAAATCAAGAGGACCTCTTTTTTGATCAAGTAGTTCTCTAGGCCTAGCCTTCTCTATTTTGTATTTTCCCATTGGCTTATAACTGGAAAGGCTATTCTTCTGTCAAGGAAGCCCTTTTACCAATATTGCATTCCATTTTTTAGTTCCATCGTTTAAAAAATCAGGCGGAGGAGCCACCAGGTCATCACTAGAAGATGGACGAATATAGTGAAGCAGACCAAAGGAGTTAAGGTCTCTAACTACCTTGTTCCATGCTTGTTTCTCAATGACAATCTTTACACCATTCAAAGTCATCTCCTTAGTTCCTAGCAACAACACGAAATCATTATTTGTTAAGCAGGGCTTTGGATTTAGGGGCCATGTCTTGGTTAAGGTGGTCGCAATGGCACAAGGGAGAGGCTAGGATAGTGAACCTGACTTTTCCATTAATGGTAAACTATCAAGTTTAGTTTCTTAGGTGGAGAAATAAAATGGGGCAGGTTATCAAACAAGAAAAAAAGTCCGGTTTAAGAAGTGATTTAAGCTGGAAAAAACAATGGTTCACGTGAAAAAATGGTAGGGAGTAGAGAGAAAACAGAGTTTCCCTTACTACCCCATGTTGAAAGTAAGTTTCTTCAAGTGTGAGAAGTTTGAGTTTCTATAGATATAAATTGTTTAATTAGATAATTAAATATTAATTAAAATAGTTTAATGTATTTAATCTTAAATATGATTTAGATTTATAATTCATATTAATTGCCAACATATTTAGGAACCTAAAGAACCACACACTGTAAATGGATTAAAGAGAGAAAATATATTTAAATTAAGTTAGACTCGATTATAAAGTTTAAGAAACTTTATGATTATATATAAGATATTTAATAAATAAGAATCAATATGATATATTGAATCTAATTTGTATTTAATTACAGTTAGTTGTAATTATAATTAAAATTTAATTGAAATTATAATCTTATTTAAATTAAATCACTAAAAATATAAAACCTATTATAAATATACTTTGGCTTTAAGAGAGGTAGTACCTTTTACTTAATCCTTTCTACAACAGTTGTAGAGTTGGCTCAATATGTTTTGTAGATATCGTTAGAGGTCAAACTCATATGCTACTATGGTGGTTGAAATGAGTCAAATTAAAAAACAATTTGAAGGAAATAACAAGAAAACGATCAAGTTCCACAATAAGGTAGAAACTATAATTAATATTTTTTATTTTCATTTAAAGTGATCTTGACTTTTAAAAAATTGAATGAAAATGTTTTGATATTTATTCCACAACACGCGGAATTGGATTCTACTATGATTTGTTAACATAATATACTTTCTAATCTAATAAAAATATTAATAATTTGATAGTTTCTTATTAAGAAAATTGAGAACCATACGCAAATAAAGTTAAAGCTACTCTCAATTCCCTTACAAGAGAAAAGTTATTGAAAATAGTTAGAGTTGCCAAATACAAAAACTTCTGAACCTTTCTATTCTCATTTTTAAGAACTGTTAATTTTAAGTTATTTAATCATATACTGAATAAAAAATGTTTTACGTATTATTTTTAATATTTTCTTTTTCCATATATGGTTTAACCCTTTCTTTCTTGTCCATTTCCGCGTAAGCGAATAAAGAATCTCTATATTATAGCTGAAGCAATGAAGCAGGTAAAACTGTGAAAGACAACGAGGCTTTAAGTCAGAAAGCAATAGATGTATCCAATACTACATAAAGGAATAACTTTAGCGTTAAGCATAATCATGGCTTTCTAGTTCCCAAGTGTTAGATTGATGGCAGTTAAACTGTTCAGTGGGTGGTGCAGTTGTGGATTGACAATGGAAGAAGATGTAATAAGTGCTCAACCAGATTTACTAGGAAATCTCTAAATGCTAGTTTTAGATTGAGCAAAGGAGGGGAAATGTTTCTGGTTAAGGAATGGTAGGTCGTAAGTGTTAGAAATACGTGGACAACTTTTTGTAGCTGACAGAACAAAATGTTTCTTTTCTATATTTTCAAAGCCTTGGGTAAAATATCTGTAACAGTTAATTATAGTTAAATCCCCTCCCTACTCCCAACTATATTGGGTATAAGAAGACGTCACAACAATGGCGTTTTCTCTCCCTTCCTCTCTCTAGAGAAACCAACAGATACGTTTAGTTGGCAATACAAGAAATGGCAGGGCAGTCAAGGAAATGGATGATATTGGTGGCAACAATATGGATACAGGCATTTACAGGGACAAACTTCGATTTTTCTTCATATTCCACCAAGTTAAAGTCTGTGCTAGGGATAACACAGGTTCAACTCAATTTCTTGTCTGTGGCTTCAGATATGGGCAAGGCTTTTGGTTGGTGTTCTGGAGTCTCTCTATTATATCTCCCTTTGTGGGTTGTCATGCTCATAGCTGCGTTTATGGGTGTCGTTGGCTATGGTCTACAGTGGCTTGTCATTAAGCAAATTATCTCCTTGCCTTATTTTCTGGTTAGTTCCTCGTTCTTCTTTCAATTTAATATCTTCTTCAATTCATTTTGGATGTTGTTGGCGTTAGTTTAGACATACCAATTGTGGTTGGTTCGATGAATAAGCACCGACCTGGTAAGGTTGTTTGTTTTCCCCAATCACATACAACCTTTCGTAGAATTTGTGGACCTCTGACTTACACGTAGAACAATAATCACCGCATCAAGGAGTAGGCGTTCGTTTTCTTGATTCTTGGCTGGGCAAATTCAATTGTCTTTTCAGGTCCTTTTGGGCTTTCTTTTGATCCCCTATATAATAAATCTTTTTGGGCTTTCTTTTTTTATCTTATAATAAATCTTTTTGGGCCTTTGTATATGTGTCATCTGAAGAAAACTACATTTCGGAGATAAGAGCAAAATGGGCATTGATTTTTATGTTGATTTCTTGAATGTAAAGCTACAAAGCTAGTTTTCCTGTAACTTGGTCGTTCCACGAGCAGCATCCTTTGGATTGGAGCAATACCAAAGTAAAAGGAGGTTTTTGAAATTCCTAGTACCCATTGGATTATTGCTGACACATAGCCTTTTGGGGTGTTGCTGTTGCCACTTGCCACCTGGAAGAACATAATCTTATTTATCTAAATGACTGACGCGGAAGCACCCATACCTTTCATATCTTGGATACATAATCTTATTTATTAGGCTGCTAAGACTTTTACTTTCTCATCCATCCCAAGTAAGAAACATGTAGGTGTCTGTCACGTGGAGGTTTGTAGGTTAAGTTTTCTTGCAAAATAATTATGAGCCTCAATTGTGATGTTGGGGCAGGTTTTTCCTTTTTGCTTGATGGCAGGGTGCAGTATATGCTGGTTCAACACGGTATGCTATGTTCTATGCATCAAAAACTTCCCAGTGAATAGAGCTCTTGCATTATCCCTCACCATCAGTTTTAATGGGGTTACTGCTGCATTATATACACTCATTGCCAATGCAATAGATCCTCAGAATGAAACTGTCTACCTCTTCCTCAATTCGTTTCTCCCCCTACTCATCTCTGCCATTGCACTCCTCTTTATCCTCCCCCAACCACCTCCCCGGCAACTCACCACCCACATGATCAGCCGCGACTTCTTCATTTTCCTTTGTCTCAACATACTAGCTGTTATCACTGGCCTTTATCTCCTCCTATTGAATTCTCTATCTTCTGTTGCATCAACCGCGCGTTTCCTTCTTGGAGGTGCCATTTTTCTGTTAGCCCTTCCCTTGTGTTTGCCTGGAATTGTGTCCGCAAGAGACTGGACTTGGCAAAACATCCGTTCTACTTCCCTATTTGACCATTTAAGCTTCAGTCTGGTTAATGCGGATAATCTTGAGCTGTTTACTGGTACCAGCTCGAACGGAAATTCATACAGTGTGCTGGAGAACGAACGCTGCTTTAGTTGCTTTCGTTGCTTTGGGAAGGTAATGGATAACGATAGGTTGACGATGCTTGGTGAAGAGCACCCAGCGCAGTGGCTGGTGAGGAGGTTGGATTTCTGGCTCTACTACATTGCATATTTGTGTGGCGGGACATTGGGGCTAGCTTACAGTAATAATCTTGGACAAATAACACAGTCTCTTGGATTCATTTCAAAAGTTGATTCACTTGTTACACTCTACTCATCATGCTCCTTCTTTGGTCGACTGCTCTCAGCTGCACCAGATTTCCTGCACGAGTATGTCCTTTTTCCGTAGAATATCTTCTTCATAATAAACCAAATGTTAATAAACTAAAATATGGATGCAGCAAGGTGCACTTTGCCAGGACCGGGTGGCTAGCAATTGCTCTTGTGCCCACACCAGTTGCCTTATTTCTGCTTGTTGCATCCGGCAGTGAAGCAGCATTGCGTTCTAGCACAGCTCTCATCGGACTAAGCTCTGGTTTCATATTCTCGGCAGCTGTTTCAATAACGTCTGAGCTATTTGGACCCAATAGTGCTGGGGTCAACCATAACCTTCTCATTACCAACATTCCACTTGGATCACTTCTTTATGGCCTTCTAGCAGCTGCACTGTATGATGACAATGCAGAAGGCACACTGCAGACGATCGTGGGAGAAGAAATGGTATGCATGGGTAGGCATTGCTACCTCAAGACTTTCTTTATCTGGGGTTGCATTTCCTTGGTAGGCCTAGTCTCAAGTTCTGTGCTTTTCTTCAGAACAAAACCTGCATATGATCGCTTTGAAAGGAATACAAATTCAATACAATCTTCGTAAACCGGAGATCATTTCTGTACCGATGCCTACTAAGTCTTCTTTCGAAAGTCATTTAAGATTTACGCGGATAGTAAACATACCTTGAAATTGTGGACATTGACGACCTACTGTCCTCCTAACAAGCGCACCCATCCCTATACAAGGAATTTAAATTTATCATACCACGTTTTCACACTTACGGTACATAATTTGTTTTAACCATTCTTAACTTCTTAGAAAGTCTGATGTATATTATTAAAAATTATTTTTCTAATGAAATAATGAAGGAATCGTATGTTCCAAGTGTATGAAATATGCAGATAGAAAATAAGAAAAGCTTGTTTCGAAGATTTTCAAATATGAATACTTTTGTTCAATTTATAACAATGTTGCTAAATTTTGTCACGACACCATCTTCAACTTTTCTTATGAGATTTACAGCTTAAATCCTCAAAACCATCTAAGCAAATTACCCTCTCTTTTCTTTTCTTTTCTTTTTTTGTAAAAAATCTAAGCAAAGTACTTGCTAAGTCATTACGATGCCAAAGATGTCCATTTTCGAAGCAAAGCTTTGTGGGTCTTGCATCACAGCCCACCAGAGAGTAGGGGGAATATCCTGTGGCCCAAAAGGGTGGCAGATTCATTCATATCTTACCACGGAGAATTTTGTTCATTTTAGTACTTTCTAAAAAATGTACTAGTTATAATATAAAACAAAGGTAGAAATCTAAAAAATTAATCCTCTAACTATAATTAGGAGTCTATAAATATATTTACAGCTGCCCAATTCTAACAATTATAGAGAAAAATCCCAACACTCCTTAATGAAGAATCTGCCAACCTTAACGTGATTTGTTAAAACATGTTGGACATGATTGTGCGTTATATCACAACCAGCTTTGTTATCACAATATAGACTAATTGGTTGCTTCAGTGGATAGCTTAAATTTTGTAAAAGTAGTCTAAGCCATAAAGTTTCACAGAAACCAAGTATTATATCTCTAAATTCAACTCTCACACTTGGGCAAGTGACTATGTTTTATTTTTACTTCTCCAGATAACCAGATTACCACCCACAAATGTAAATTAGCCAGAAGATGATTGTTTGTCTTCTATTGATTCAGCACAATTAGCATATGCATATGTATCTATACTTTGCCAATTTGTATTTTCGTGAACAAATTTCCTTTACTTGGAGCAAATTTTAGTTACCTTAAAATTCTCATAACTACCCTCATATGTTGTTCTTTAGGATTATGCATGAACTGACTAATAATACTCAAAGCATAAGTAGTGTCAGGTCATGTGTAAACCAAATACAATAGCCTTTCAACAAGCTTTTGGTATCTTCCTTTATAAACTAGTATTTGGTTTGCTTCTGCACATAACTTCGAGCCTTCCTTAACTGGTGTATTAGCTGGTTGACATATTGATATACCAGTTTCTTATAATAAGTTTAATGCATTTTTTTGATAGAAAAATTCCTTTTTTATCTAGAAACTTTAATCCCAATAAAATATTTCAACCAACTAAGATCTTTCATTTCAAATTTTGTAGATAAGTACTCTTGTAGTGCCTTCCTCTCTTCTAAATCATCTCCTGTCACTACCATGTCATCCACATATGCAATAAGAGCAATGACTTTACCTTGCCTTTTTTTCAAGAGCAAAGTGTGTTCAGAATTGCTTTGACGATATCTGAAAGCTATCATAGACTTTGTGAACCTTCGAAACCATGCTCTTAGAGACTGCTTCAACCCGTATAATGATTTCTTCAAACTATACAAACCTTTTTACTTTATCTTTCTGCTATCGTAAAACCTATAAGAAGCTCTATATAGATTTCTTCAGACAAGTCACCATGTAAAAAGGCATTCTTTACATCAAATTGTTGCAAAGGCTAATAAAAGTTTGCAGCTAGGGACAACAATGATCTAACAATGTTGATTTTAGCTACAAGAGCAAATGTCTCTATGTAATCAATCCCAAAGGTTTAGGTATACATCTTTGCCACCAATCTTGCTTTGAACCATTCAACTGTGTCATTTGCATTGTACTTTACAGTGTAAACTCATCGACATCCAACTGGTTTCTATCTTGGTGGGCATTCAACAATCTCCCAAGTTTTTTTTTTGTAAAGAGGTCATTTCCAAATCAATTATAGCTCTCCACCTTGGAATGAACATTGTTAGGAATAGATACAATAGATAATTGATTTACAAATGACCTATTTGATTTCGACAAATTATTATTTGACAAATAATGACTCATTGGATATTTAACTATTTTTGGAATTTTGGGTTCATAGATAAGCTTAGGAATACCTCTAGTAAGACGCTTTGGTAGTTCTTTTCTGGGTGGTTCAGGGTCAGCAATAGGAACATCCTTAGTAAACGATTAGTGTGGTATATTAATGAGAGTCTCAACTTCTACACTTAAAGGACCAACATCCTCCTCTTCAATAGTACCTTCTTAATTAATATCCTCTGGTTAAATAGCCTCTTCCTATTCCTCTTCATGGTCCAATTACTGATTAGCAACATCATTACGATATGAAAAATGGTAGTCATCTTCGTACTTCTCTTGAAGTTTGTAAACAAGAGTCTGAATTCCTTTTGGTAATTCCCACGAACTTAGAATTAGAGAATTATATTGTATCTTCATAGAAGACACATCCATTGTGATGAACATATGTTTAGTTGGAGGATGAAAACACTGATATCCCTTTTGGTTCGTCTCACACCTAAGAAAAGCACATTGTAAAGCTTATGGAGCTAGCTTTTTAAGTTAATGTTTATGGATATGCATAAATGCTACACATCTAAAAATGTGAGGAGGCAAATTTTGTATTGGTAGAGTAGCTACAACATTAGTGAGGACTTGAAATGGTGTTTGAAATTCATTGGAGCATGAAAGAATTTGATTAATCAAAATAGAATCCAAATTTAGAGTATTAGTGAGAGTTAAAGACCCTTCCCCAACAATTAGGGCTTTGTCACCATTGGCAATAGAAACAAATTTTTGTGAGGTCTTTGTGAGTTCCATTACCTGTATAGAATCAAAGGTCATATGTTTTGTAGCACCAAAATCAATTATCCATGTACTGTTAGAAACAAGTTCAAAAACATTAGAAATCTTATCATCATTATTTGTAGTTGCTATTAATGCAGAAGTCTTTTTAATGACATCATCATTAATTTTGGTCTTAGCAACAACAACAGTTGGAGTTTTCTTGAAATTCTTCTTCCAGGATGCTCGATTATGGTCCCACCAATTTGGCTATCCTATAAGTTTATAGCAATGGTCTTTAGTATGTCCAGTTTGGTTGCAATAAGTGCATTTATATGTAGACTTTTCACCACCAACAGTTGTCATTGATTTGTTTCCAACCACTATAGCAACAACTTCAAGGTTTTTAGATTGTCTTTTCAACGTTTCACAACATACAACCTCTCATTGAATCAATGCATAACATTCTTTCAAAAATGGAATTGATTCCTGATAGATGTAGATTGCGTCATGTTTTTATGGGTAATTTAGTGTATGCTTAGTTGTTAATTTAATTGTTTAGTGCGTGTTTAGGTTAGCTTTATGTTAGTAAATATTTGTGTTTTAAGTGTTTTTTTGGGTTGGAACATGATGTTGAACTTCAATTTTATATTTACGAGATACCTTGATGTGTTTGTTAGTGTTTCACGACAATTTGGGAAAATTCAAAGAAGAATTGGGAAATAAACTAGGGCCCTGATCGTGGCAAATATGCCACAATCGTGACATAAGCAAGAGCAAGGAGCCATGATCGTGATACAAGTTGGTGCAGGGAGCCACGATCGTGGCATTATAGGCTACAATCATGAAAAAAGCAAAAAAAGAAAAATCCCAGCCACAATCGTGGCCTGCGCGATAAATACACAAATAGTAGTCCCGAGTTGAGTTTTCGAGAAATTTTTTGGACCTTTCGGACCTAAAAAAGACCCTAGGGTTGCCCTAGTTGAAAATACTATATAAAACTTAATAATGTAACCCTAGGGAGCTTCTACATTTTTTAAGAGAGAGAGAAAAGAAGAGAGAGCAAGAAGAAGAAGAGGAAGAAGAAGGAGGTCCCGACACTACTGCTTCCTAGATTAGGTGGTCTTTCGACGCTGCTGCCTTTATGGATTATCCAATCCAAGTTCTATTTCCTGTCCATTTCATTTTTTTTCATTAATGTATAAGATTGAAATGGATTGTACGATGATTAGTTTTGGATTGTTGATAATGTTCTAACTCTTCCTTCGGGATTTTACTTTGATTTATTATCAATATATTCGCTTTTGTGTTTGATTGATTGGGTGTTGTAATTAACTTTAATTTTTACAGATTTCATTAACAAACTGAAAAGGTGAGGCAGATAAAAATCATTGGATTGGGTTAACAAGAGTTAAGTGATCCAATAGACCATGTAGTTAATCATATCGATTTTTGTGTGAAGAGAGATTTCATGTGAGATTGGGTAGTTTAGTAGAGAGCTTCTGATCAAATTTTAATTATAGGTTGTTTGTTAATTAAGAGATTGAAAATTTCATAATTTAATTAGGGTTAATGATTTAGGGCATGAGATTATAACTTGAGAGAGTAATTCTCCTTACGATAGTCAACACCTCGATAACACATAATTGGGTAGGTTAGCATTAATGATAGGTAGAATCCCCTCTCTCATAACTTGGTAATTTCTCTAGATAATTTCCATAGTGACTTTTTGTGTTGCTCAATTTCAATTCTTATTTTGTGTTAATTTCTTGAGTTGAATTCCTTTAATCAACTTCCCTTGTTTATATTCTTGTTTCATTTTTAATTTCATTTTATTAATTTCTGAGCCTTAGATAACATAGGATTAGATTAGGTTACCCTCTTTATGGGATTGACCCTTCAAATACTACAACTCACGACCCCTACACATATGGCAATTGAGGGATATAAATTGTAAAACTCAACACCTCGATCATGATACTATCGATTGTTTCCTAATATAAGAAGGTGAAGCGAAGCAAACGCATGGGTCATAAGTTATAATACCACTCCCTCAACCCATCCAACATCACTATATGGGACCAATTAGTATAAGTCTTTCTAGATAAATACTTACCCCTCAACAAGACTACAAAGATCATTAATGAGATCACTAACTTTTAGCAAGGTGATGGGGAGTCGATTTATGAAGCATGGGAAAGATATAAAGAATTGTAAAGGAAATGCCCAGATCATAACCTACCCAAGGAGTTCCTTTTACAGACGTTCTATAATGAAGTAACACCACCTACAAGAGGCATAATTGATGCGGCCTCAGGAGGATTGCTAATGAGAAAGACTGTTGATGCAGTAGAAGAGCTTCTAAAAGAGATGGCCAGTAATAGTTATCTGTGGTTGAAAGAAGTAGACAACCTGTAACTTTTCGAGAGCAGAAAGGAGTTATAGTTGCCAACCAAATGACCAAATTGCAAGAAAAAATTGAAAGCATGGAAGCATCATCTACTGCTCCTATTAAAGCCATTCAACAAAAATGCGAGCTATGTGGGCAAATGGATCATGATACTATCGATTGTTCCCTAATGTATGAAAGTGACGTGAAACAAGTGAAGTATATAGGAGCACAATTCGGTAAAGGAGGAGGGAACAGTCCTTATTCAAACAGGTATAATCCAGTGTGGAGAAATCACCCTAACTTTTCTTGGTTAAACAATGGTGGAGGTCAGTTTAAGCTGCAAAGGCCACCCGGTATCCAACAAGAGAAACCAAACTCTATAAACGCCAAACTAGATAAAATCTTAAATAAGATTGGAGGAATGGAGGAGACCTATAAGAGGCTCGAAGGCAAATTCGAGCAAGTAACAAAGAACTAAGCCTCTTCAATTTATAATTTGGAAATCCAAGTAAATCAACTAGTAGAAGCATTATTAACCAGAAATGCGAGAACACTCCTAAGTAACATAGAGTCTAACCCAAAAGGAACGAATCATGGTCATTACCCAGGCTACTAAGCAGGAATCGAGCTAAGCTAAAGACAATAAAGGAAAGGACAAAGAAAGGGTTTATCAGAATTTTCTTCAAAATGAACATAAAGTACAAACAATCAAGGAGCATCGACCTAAAAATCCTTACCCTATTTTAGAACAACTAAAGCCATATCCATGCAAGAACAAAAGGAAGGCAGAAATGCAAGAGAATAAGGAAGGCTCTCTGCTAGCAAAGTATAATTTGTCTAAGATCAAATTCCAACTCGCGATTCCATTTCCGATTAGAGCAATGAGAAAATCTAAGGAAGCTAAGCTGAATGAAGTTGTAGACATGATCAAACAATTGGAAGTACAACTCACAATAATGGAATCGATAAGAGGGAAAGTGGAAAAAGATTTGGAGGAGGAAAGGAAATTGACACTCCCACCAAAGAAGGAGAACTTAGGGGATTTTGATATCCCCTGCATTTTTTTCAAAATAGATAGAGCATTTGTTGATTTAGGAGCCAATATAAACATGAAGCCATATGCCTTATATCATAAATTTGGGGTCAGAGAGATGGTGCTCACTAAAATATTGATAAAAATGGCAGACAGATTAGTTCATCGTCTGAAAGGTATCATTCAAGGTGTGCACGTCCAAGTTGAAAAGTTTACCTTTCCCTAGGACTTCTTTATTTTGGATATAAAAAAGATGTGAAAATCATAATTATCCTCGGATGGCCATTTTTTGTCATTGTCGGACCAAATATTGAGGTAGATGGGGGCGAACTGTATCTAAGGGTAGGAGAGGAACATGTGTCTTTCACCCTAACCAAGAATAAAAAAAAAATCCTATCCAACCTATAGCCATTATGAATTTGACAGAATTTGGTAGAGAAATAGAGAAGAATGATGAACAAAAGTGTCTCACTAGGAAAGAAAAAAAATCTCAAAGGAGAAGGTGAAGAAAGAATCGAAAGAAGGAAGGCGATGGCCTGAACAACTAGGTGGCGCACGTGCATTTTATAAGCTCCACAATCGAGCCACCATTGAAGGATTTTCTTAAGCGACCATGAGAGGAGAAAAACATACGTCGAGCTACTGACATTAAACGAAGTGCTGCATGGGAGGCAACCCATAGTTTTTAATTGCTTGTTGTTTCCTTTTAGTTCTAGATAGTTTAGAATTCTCTAGTTTGTGTGTTTTTTTCCAAACAAATTTCGTGGAAGAGTAGATGATCAATGTTGACTTAGGATTGCTAAGGAAGAAGAGCACAATGAGGTGATAGGTGTAAATAAGAAGTTTAGGAAAGATTTTGGAGGTGAAACGAGGAAAACACAAAAATTCAGCAAAGTACAAGAAAAGTCTCCAGGCACGATCGTGGCCACCAGGCACGATCATGGCAATCATATGTTTAAGGGCCATGATCATGGCCTGTGGTAGGGCATCAACATCACTCTATTTTTAGCTGAATTATTTTTTACAATTTACTCTTTCCTCGCCTATATATTCATATCCAATCTCATTCTTTTAATCACTTTCATTTTCACTTTATCTATCTAAACCTAAGACCTCCAAATGCTCTCCCTTTTCTCTACTAACTGTCAACTCTTTCATTCTCTCAAACTTTCGCTCACCCTCACTCCTAATGTCACGCATCAAGTAGATAGTTAAGGACACCCAATCTTCGGGAAGAATACCAGTATCGAGCCACGACCGAAGAAATAAGACGGTAGATTTTGGAGCACCCTTGCCAATCCATTCAGAAGAGGAAGGTATTAGATTTCACTCCCTTAGCCTTAAGCAAATAATGGTTCCTAAATACTTTGATTTTGATACGTTGGCTAGCATAGGAGTGAGCGATAAGGTTGAGAACCTAGGAGAAAAAAATCACTGGGTTAAGTATAAGAATTCTTTACTTCTTTAGGTAAGTTCATACCTAAGGTTTAAATTGCGGGGTTAACCTTACGAAACTCAATTATGACATTTTATGTGAAATTTGCGATTTCCCCATGTCATCCAAAGTGGATCAGCACAATGATTTCTATGTTATCCTCTATTGGAACGAATTAACTGAGATGGACCAATTTGATGAGAAAAATTCCCATAAAAACATAATCAAAAGTCATGAACATTTGTTGTTGCATAAATTCATATGTCAAATGGTATTTGACAAAACCAAAACTAACAAATGTTTAATAAAGGAACTTTTGTGTTGTGGTGCATGGATCACAGTATCCCAGTATACACCTCTACCCATATTTTTAATGCAATTGTTGCTGCATTCTGCAAAAGAAGCAATAATTTAGGTAAAAGTTACTTGGTGTTAGCCATTATTGAGTATTACGGTGTCAATTACAACGAACTCACTGTCCATCGTCCTGAGTTTATGAACTTTCATCACTTATGGCGAGCTGAAATCTTGAAGTCATAC
The DNA here is from genome assembly GCA_025531955.1 of Erythroxylum orinocense. NCBI lineage: Eukaryota > Viridiplantae > Streptophyta > Magnoliopsida > Malpighiales > Erythroxylaceae > Erythroxylum > Erythroxylum orinocense. The sequence goes on along the minus strand of JANZLX010000006.1, from coordinate 14,923,372 downwards.
AATGTGGAACTTTAGGATATTAGTGCCAAATCCCATGTAAAGATTAGGGTAGGGCAAACAATTTCAAGTTTAGCGTCTCAGCAATAAGAAAAGGACTCAACCAGTGAGGAGTCTGGAGAGGAGGAGGAAGAAAAAGAACCTGGTTGGAAAAAGGAGCTTGCTGAATCTTCGACAACACCAAAACACTCATAGACACACTTACAGAAAACTCCAGGATGATGAAGGAGATGGCCCACACACAACAATGCCAAAATTGGGATATATGCCATATTCATCGATACTTTGAGGCTCAAGGCATTCAATTGCCACCTCCAACACCATCCCCGCCTCAATCACCAAATCAATTCATGTTTAACCCTTCTCTTTTCATTTTTGTTAGTATTTTCTTCTTGTATTCTTCATGTTATTTTACGTTATTTTTGAAGTGAATCACAAATTAATATCGTAATTACAATATGCAAGAAGGGGGGTTGAATTGTGTTAATCTTTTCCAGTTTAGTTCCCTTTAAAAAATTTGAACACAATAAAGTAAAGTAGAGTTTGAGAAATGTTGACACAGAGATTTATCCTGGTTCACCCCAAACCGTGGGCTAC
>JANZLX010000006.1:14832313-14842871 GCA_025531955.1 Erythroxylum orinocense | reverse complement strand
GTTTCTACTTTTTGAAATGCACATTGTGATACTTGCTATTTCTCATGTGCAAAGTACAATATTAACAACGTCTAACCGGTTTCTGTTGAAGTTTCCCTTGTCAATGATGGTGTAGTAGGTTGAGGCTTCTTATCAATATCCCTGCCACCATTGATCTCTTCATCATTTTGTAGCTGATGGAGCTTTTCATAAGAAATAATGAGCTTATGTGTTCCTGGTGCTAAAGTCAAGATCATTTAAAGGGAAAATTTGTAAATTACAAGTCCAATTAGTTGATATGTTGATTAAACATGAAACGAGGAAAAGAAACTCACACTTCATGAAAGTCAAAGCTAGGACAAACCCTATGTTGAGCAATACTGCAGATCCAAATAGCACACCGAGAGAAAGCCAGTAATAGTAGTCATCAAAATTTAAGCCATGGCTTGATAATGCTGCTTCAGAAACTGTTGAGCTGCCTGATATGACCTGTACTAACAATAGCAACACAAAACTAAGAATAGTTTCTTGGGTTTTCGATGGTATGAGCTGGAATTTTTAATGTTTCCTGGCTGACCTTCTTCCACCGTGGAGCTAGGAATTCATTGACTGATACTCCAATTTCAGCATAAGATACCATGGAAGCCCAAAATCCCCATCTCAACCATGCGGGCAGTGAGGCTGTCAAAGAAAATTAATTTCCATGAACTTTGTAATGCTTCACTTGTAAATATTTATCCCAAGTTTCCGTGGTTCTTACCTCCTGGGATGACAAAACCACCGAACAACAGCAGTATAAGTATCAATACGCTCCCAAGAAAAATTGCAGCCACTTCTCTTTGACAAATTGCAGCAATGAAGCGAAACGAAGACAAGGATGCTTGATGCAGAGCAAAAAACAGGAGGACTTGGCGGAGAAACCTGCAACAGTTAACAACTTACAAACTGGAAGAATGATTTGAGCAGATAAACTTAATGCGTTGTAAAATATTCACAAAGTGTCTGATAGAGCGCACAAGTTTGATATGCAGTTCCATCTTTAGCTTAAGGAATTAGGGGGCAGGGAAATGAGAGATGATGTTGTAATGACTGTATTCACCTTTCTACCTCAGGGGCATATCCTATGACATAATATGTGAGAGCTGTCCAAGCGAAAGACTCCACCAGAGACAGTGGAATCTTAAGGACAGCAAAAGGTATTGAGAATATCCATGCCGGGTAAAAGTTAAAGTCTCTCTGCTTGTAGAAAACAGAAAGTCTGGAAACAGTCATAGTCAATTCTGCAATCCCATTGAGCATGATTCTCATTATACCATAAAATAAAGATCCCAGAAAGTAATTGGCATGCTCCAAGTCCACTTCCATCCTTGTACGAAGAAATACTGTCATTGTTATCAGTGCAATCACAAAAAGCTGCAAGCAGGAAAGTAGTTAGTTTTCCTTTGGGGGCGTTTCAGGTGAGCTGACTTTGAAATGAATCGCTTGTCGAAAATGAGTCACCTGTACAAATTTAAATGTGTAAACAGATGAATTCCGTTTCATAAGTAAAACTTCTCTGTCCATGCAAGCTTTGAGTAACTCCCATTTTGTTGTGGAGTATTTACTGCTGTTGCTGTAAGATGTATAGTTTTGCTTGGACCGATCGTTGTTTGCCCTGTGGAACTCCTCATTGAGTTGTCTTCCTATACAGTATGCTTTGAACATCTGAGAGAACTCTTCGACTGATATGTGCTTGTATGGCGATTCGGTATTGTACCAGTACTGGATTTGGTCTTTCTCAGAGATAACCTGCACTTCTTTCTGGTGAGAGAAAAGACAATTCTCTGTACTTCAATACGAAATAATATAGCTAGGACCTTGTAAAGTTGTACCTCTTGAAGGAAGTCAGCAACACCTTTTCTTGTCGGGCACCTGAAACCACAATCTTCAAAGAACTTCAGAATGTCAGTTTTAGGGCCGTGGTATACAATTTTCCCTTCTGCATATAGCATGATGTCATCAAAAAGATCAAATGTTTCAGGGGCTGGCTGAAGAAGTGAAATCAATGCGGTGGCATCTGTTATATGAACCAGTTGCTGAAGACATGTAATGATCTGAAACGTGGTGGAAGTGTCTAGTCCATTGGAGATTTCATCCATGAAAAGTGCTCTCTTTGGACCAACAATCATCTCCGCTACGAGGAAGGATAAAATTTTGAAAGTTCGTATAGTTGAAATGACGATAGATTACTGAACATGATACTAGAACTATGCAATCATAGTATAGTTGAAATGACGATAGATTACTGAACATGATACTAGAACTATGCAATCATCATAAGAATTATTTAAATGGTACTTTCGGTATTTACCATTCTATATTTGAATTTTAAATGTGTGTTAGGGACTAACCCAAAATTCAGATATTCTGTGCAGTTCGAAGGCCATGCCAAAGAAGACATTCATAAAACTTTTTTTTTTCCTGGAACATTGTGCATATAGGTCTTTATGCTGACAGCATTATGTTCCTTATCCTTCTTCCTTATCAAATTGTGGTACTTCACTTATATTGATGTCTCTGACAGCATTATGTTCCTTATCCTTCTTCCTTATCAAATTGTGGTACTTCACTTACATTGTTGTCTCTTTTTCTTTTGTTTCCATCTAGTTACTATCAAAATTCTTGGTTAAATAGGGAAGTACCGTGGAACCAAGACTATTCATCCAAACGATTTCACTCACCTGTAGCAAGCCTTCTTTTCTGGCCACCTGATATTCCTCTTCTCATGGCATCCCCAACAATTGTGTCAGCACAGATATCCAGTCCTAATATCTGAGGAAAATAAATCAAGTAAGAAAACATAGAAGAATGTGACAGACAGCTTTTTCCATCAAACAAGAACTTTGCGATTTTGTCTACAGTTTACCCTAAAGATTACCTTTAATGTATAATCTGTTTGGAGGGTTCTTTCTAGTCCGCTAATCGACGTTGCCTGTAAGCATTCACAAGTTAGTTTAAGTCAACATTTTAGAATCTGATAAAATGTCACTTTTACCTTCATAAATGTATCAATATCTGATTCTGGGACGATTCCTCCCTGCTTCTCCCTTCGAATGACTTCCATCATGATCTCTTCGAAAATGGAAGGGATTTTGTTTACATCACTTATGTAATGGGAGCTACACTAGAACTGACTATATCAAGATCAACTACCTGTCTTGCTTTCAACACCTTGGCAGCGGGCTGAAAAATCAATCGTTTCCCTCACAGTCATCTCAGGAGTGTGCAAGTCATACTGGCTAATATAAGCTGATGTGTCTTGAGGCATAAGATTTTCAATTTTTCTCCCATTGTAGTATATCTCTCCTTTGACCTGTAACAATTTCCAAAGTTATTACTGGTCATTAGGAAGTTAAACGTCATTTGTTTACGGTAAATGACTGCTCCACGTTGTTCGTCTAAGAAACTTGTCCGAGTTTCTGGGTTTATACTCATTTTCGATGGACCTAACGTATTAATGTCAATCGCTTGTAATCTGCAAGCATACATGATATAAGCACATTTGGGATGCAACACTCTTTCATGTCCGATTTTGTTAATGCATGATTGTTTATGTCACCGAACTGTCATGGCAAGAAACTGCAGAATTATATGTAAGGCAGTTAATAACCTTGAGAGAACTATCTAGTTTCCCAGCAAGGGCCTTCAGCAAAGTGGTTTTCCCTGACCCTGGAGGGCCTAGAAGCAAGGTCATCCTGAACCACCGGTTACATTTATGAGTAAACATAATTTGTATCCCATTTCTATGGGTGAAAGTAGGAAGATACATGCAGTACAAGTTTCACGCATAAATGTTCTATATCATTACCTGGAAGGTTTAATTATGCCACTCACACCTTTAACGATGCGAAGTCTTGCTTTCTGAGATTTGCACTGAGATAGTTTTGTAAAAACCTGCTCATAGGTGTACCAAGCAACGAGAAATTGTCAACATTATATTCTCCAGTCAAGCAAGTTGACATAGGGGGAAAAGGCAGTTCACTCACAGATAACAGACTTTTAAAGGAATTCCACAAAGTAGGAAGAGGCTTGCCATGAACAACTTCACAATCTGCTTCGATACTCAGGTTGTTGAATTTGACTTCCACAGTGGGTAATTTCACACCAACCCTACAACAGGAATCACAAAGAAGGTTGCAACGGTCGGATAGTTTAGTTAATTAATGCTTGCCTTACCGGGAAGAGTAATCTATGGACTTAAGATGGCAACTCTCATATTAATTATTTCAGAGGCGTAAATGTCAAACGATGAGCACGGCGTCCCTAATTTTTCACATGTTTATGTTGTGTTGGATGGTTTCTGTGAACTAATTGGGACACCAACCAACATATTCCATCTCATGTTTAGTTCAAATGGTGGGAGAGCAGTAGCAGCCATGATTCCCGTACTATGGAACTGCCATTAATAATTTTACACGTAAACACTTGGAGAACTTTTACACTCACATAGCAGTGGTATTAGACTCAACCAACCACTAGCAAAAATTACTAAAAACTGATTAACATATGTGGCATATATATATATATCTACACAACTTCTTCAGCTTGCGATTTGAAGAGGCAAGCTCTATGATACTACCGCATTCTATGTGCACTTATACGTTTACTTGATTTTACATTATCTAAAGTCTTTTCCTACATAATTTAGGCACAAAAACAATAATATTCTATTTTTTTCATTAGTTTGTTTCCCGTGTGAATACTTTCTAAAATATTGTTTTGAATCACAAAATAATCTAATTTAATTTTAATCAAGTAATGATCAACTCTTATATGATTTTATTACATATTAAAATCATTATGAAGAAAAAAAATCAATATTTAACAAAATTGGATAAGACATAAAAGTCAATAAAAGATATTTTATACCTACTAAAATTCGAGTCCAGATCCTCTGTCCAGTTTTACTCTGTCTCATGAAATCTCAGTCATTTATTTTGTAGGTCCCACATAAATAGATGGCTGAGATTTATTGGACATAATAAAATATCATAATATTGGAGAGGAGATCTGAACTCCTAAAATTCTGTTAAGTGATTAAGAGAGAATATAATATAAAGGGGCACCTGACATATTTATTTAGATGATTGTTTTCAACAATTATATATGTATAGTTGAATATACAGACCAACTATGCGTATATAAGCATTGAAGGCCGGTCTTTCTTTATTAAAGAGAGGTGTACACAAGTTGTGATTAAGTTATTTGTAAAGAGGATTGGATGTGATTAGTAACGCAATTCCATGTAAAAGCTCTCTAAACTGGTGCATTGACCAAACCAAAAGCTTTTCGGAGATTCGCACCCACTTTTGTCCACATTTTGATAAACTTTTGTTAATTGCTTTGTGTCTGAGTATACAGTTGACTATATTTACGGGAAATCTTAGTTGCAGTGTTGCGAAAATGTACAAATGTGGAAACTATTTAAATCTTTAGAAACTTATAATGTAGTCAGATAACTGTTCGACTTTAACAGACTCTGCGAGTGTTCTTGTAGATATAGGGAGCAGCTCAAAATTATATTACTTAACAACTGGTGAAATACAGATAATTGAACTTTTAAAGGAATATGTAACGAAGTCTTACTTGTCCATACGCTTTCTCATCTTCAGCAACAGTCGCCGGTTGTCTTCCTCGATATGGCTTATCAGCTTGTCAACAATGAACCTCCTCTCCATTGCACCAAGCTCAGTCACATCTATCAAGTTCTTTCCTTGACCACCGTTTGGATCACCTTCACTATCAAACAACGATGTCCTGAGCCTCTCAAATGTGGGAAGCCTCTCAACGGCTGCCCACTGTAACTCAAGCTCGTCTTCTGTTTCTGCAGCATTGGAGTACCTCGCAGATGATCCATCCCTGAAACTTGCACCAAATTGAGCTGACGACGATCCTGAAATCTCTACTGCTGTGTCCATATATGATCCCCTTTTCTTATCTCTCTTAAAATTAGAGTTTCTTTAAGCGACCCTTGTTACAACTTTGTGAATATATAAGCTGAATATAATTGTAGTATATGCATGTACCTTGGAATACCCGAAGATATCCATGTGTTCCTATCAAGACTTTGATGTTCAAATACTCGAAGTCTTTAAAAAGATAGATTCCTTAGAAAAGGACTTGCCCGATTTGTTTATGGTTTGAGAACGAACACCGATGAGTCTTCGAACGAAAGTCCACGGAATTTTCTTATATAATTGGGAACTAGACGTGAAATAAGATAAAATAACATCATCTTTTATTTAAACCGCGTTGATATTCCTTGGTAAAAATGGATCAGGCGTGCAGCATGACTTTTCTTCCTGAATTTTAGGCATGCGGCATGAAGCTACTTCAAGTAATTTCCATGGGATTGACTAGAGTTCTTTTGAATGCAATCCTTGCAACGAGAAGCCTCGTGATTTTGTGCGTATAACCACTCATTACAATAAAGTATCTGTATTTAGCATTCAAATGCATCTCCAGTAAAATATGGCATGCTAATGTGTTACTTTCAATCTCACTCACAATGTTTCCAGCATGAGAAGCCGAAAAGCTAAGCGATTTATTTGGTGTGGTCGTAGTTTCATGACTTTGGTTAGGAAAAATGATTCTTGGAAATTAACCCTTTGCACGCTTACGTGATGTTAAGGTATTGATTTATCAAAATTTAAATTTAGTTTTATTTTGAAATTTTTGGAAACCCAGCGGGCCAATATTGGGAGATGCTTGGATTAAGTTAGATGGAGGGGATGATATATAGAGATCAACTAGGATGGCATGACCATCTGCCACTTAGAATAAGAGGCTTGGATGACCACCGGAGGCTCCTGGAGGATGTGCAGACCCGGATTTAAGAAAATTGCACAAGCCGCCATCCTGTCCACACACTGGTTCCCTTTCGCAAGACATGTTGCAGATGAACCTCCCAATCCAGTTGTAAAAGCCCCCGGATACCTGTAACCAACGAAAAATCCTCAATTAGTACAGTTTGGGAGGAAGAGAGAATGTTAATGACCTCTAAAGAGTTGACTTCAGCAACTAGGCAACGATATCCCAGTTTCCAAGCCAACGTGAGACTTGAGCGGATCCTTGAAGTTCTGCAGATTAGGGTGTACTCTGCCCAAGATGTTGTTGGAACCCTCCACACCATTGACCATGACGATCTCTAATTAAGCCACCGGCCAAAGCCTGAGTGGACCCTGGTTTGACTGCGTCATCCGAGTTCAATTTCACCCATCCCTCCAGAAGTTTAGTCTAACCCACGAGACTTCTCACAGGCAGAGAAAGATTCAGGAAGACATAATTTTCCAAGAGACGAGCTCCAGCAATCTACTCAACATAGTCTATAACCGCTCTAGTACCATCAGCCGGCCAAACAAAACCTTGCCCGAACAGGCTTCTGTTTTGCCAGTTCCATAAGAACCAACAGGGTACTCCATAGATAGTAATCCACTCGACCTGTTGAATTGGCGAAAGGTTGAGGAGATTGGACATAAGCCATCACCCCTCATCTTGCTAAAAGAAGACTAGATCTATCACCTCCTTCGAAAATTGCCGCCAAAAGGTTTGCACACGTGGGCAATCATGGACCACGTGCAACGAAGTCTCTTCCTGCCCATAGACGTGACAACAGCTATCCATGGCAAGATGTCTGGCGACTCGCTGTCGATTTGTCAAAAATTTTTGTTTAGCCAATAGCCATAAGAAGGATTTGATCCGCTGAGGGCCAGCCCATTTCTAGAACATCTCCCACAGTTTGTAATAGATGTCCATACCTGGGCCTTCCAGTAAATCATAAGTGGATGACACCGTAAATCACCCATAGGGTGGGCCCCCATATTAACTTATCTTTCACAACCTCCTCGACCGTTGGGCAGAGAGACACTAGATCTAGACAAACGAAGAAAGGAAGATACTGCTGGAACGCATGCCAGAGCCAGGTACCTCTCCTATCCATAAAGTCAGCCACTATAGCGTACAAACTATTTTCAGGTATTTCACTGGTTGTAGGTGGATAAGCGATCCCCACCCATCCACCCAGCTATCAAGCCAGAAGAGTATTTTGTGGCCATTCCCTAGAATCCATTTGCTACCCTGACGGACAAGTGGCCAAAAGGTCAATATGCCCCGTCAGACTACGGAGGCCCCTGACCTAGTGATGGTCTGAGGAAGGTGGTAAGGATCCAGATGATATTTAACCCAGAGGACTCAGACCCAAAAGGCTGTAGGATTAGTCAGGAAGGCCCAGCCTAGTTCGGCAAGTAACGCGTCGTTGGTGGGCCGGATGCGTTTGATGCTTAAGCCCCTGGCTGACTTTGGCTAGTAGATAGATTACCAATTAACCAGGTATAGTTTCCGCTAAGGTGGTCAAATCCCAAATAAAATCGCACATGATTTTTTTGAGGTCATCACAGAGTTGTCGAGGAAGCTAGACCGTTTGCATCATGATGATAAGAAGGGTGGAGATGATGGACTGGGTTAAGGTAACGTGGCCGACGAGTGACAAAGTTTACGCTCGCCAGCCTACAAGTTTGTTCTGAGTTGTATCCAAGATGTGTTGGAAGGTATGCCTGGAGGTGTGCCCATGGATTAAAGGTACCCCTAAGTACCAGCCTAGATTAGTTGTATAGCTGATCTGAAGACCATGACTGAGTCGCCTCACGGTCTCTCGAGGCACGCTCTTCAAGAAAAAGATCCTAGTCTTTTTGGTACTAATTTTCCGGCTTGAGGCTAAATAAAAGGTGTCTAAGGTACAGGCGATCACGAGGGTTTGCGGTTTCGCAACTTTAGCAAAAAGGACCAAGTCGTGAATAAAGAATAGATGGGAGATAGGAGGCCCCGTTTGACTAAGTGTGATTGGCTTCCAGTTCCCATAGCTCACCTCCTAAGAGATAAGGTGTCCAAGACACTCCATATAGAGCACAAACAGATACGGGGAAACCGAGTCTCCTTGTTGAACATCCCTCGAAGAACGAAAAGGGTCAGAGACTGTGCCTTGCCAGGCAACTTGGTAGGAGACAGTCGTGACACAATTCATAATGACACGGATAAGGCTAGAAAGCCTTTCCTACCCTTTTTCCAGATTTACTTTTAAGGCTAGAAAGCCTTTCCTACCCTTTTTAGTCTTCATAGAATGAACCACCTCTTGGGCGATGATAATGTTAATGGTAATCCGCCGCCCAGGAATGCAATTGTTATATTGTTGAAAAGTTCATTTGTCATATAAAAATCATGATAATTGCATAAAATGCTTCGTTTTCAGTCAAATACAAAATAGCTTAATAATACCGAAGAGTATGTGTAGTGGGTAAAAATGTGAAGTTGATGTTTTGGTAACCCTTTCCTAAGTGCAGAAATGGTGGGCGGAACTTCAATGGAAAAACTGTATTGATCAAGATAGATTTAGCCAAAATGGTCTTAATGAAAGTTGTAGCTTGTGTTTCCAGCTTTCTAACGCCATAAAGTATGCAATTTTCGATATCGGGGCTAGAAGTTAGGATTATTTGAAGTCTTGTCGATGTTTAGGATGGACTTTTAGGGACAGAAACTTTGAGTGAACTTTTGACCCTCTTAAAGTTAGAGATTGTTCTTAGGGTCTTCATGAGAATTGTAAAGCTTGTTGCTATCTTTCCATTGATATAAAGTATGACATTTTTGGACAATGGAATGAAAAGTTATGATGTTTAGAAATTCTGATGCTGTTTAGGATGAAGTTGACGAACAATCACTTTGTGTAGACTTTTGGACCCCTTTAGAGACCTAATTTGTTTTTAAGTCCTTCATGAAAGTTGTCGATCGTTTTTTATCTTTCCATTGGTACCAAGTTTGTAAACTTTGGAGTTCTGAGTCAAAAATTATGAATTCTAGAAGTTAGGAGGTCGGGTTGGCGTGTGGACGAGCACTCGCGAGTGTAAGCGCCCACCCGCCTGCTCGCTAGCGCCCGCTGGCGTGCAAGCATACACGCGCAGCCGATTTTTTTTAATTTTTCTCCAGATTCGACCTCCCTCCATTCTTTTGTCCATAACTTTTTCGTCTGACTTTCGATTGACCCTATTTTTAAAGCTTTGGATTCCTAAGACATCCCTCTATCTCTCCATAAAAATTTATGATTTTGGAGATCAATTTGAAAAAGATTGATTGAATCAAAGTGAGAGGATTGGATATATGAGTAGGATATTTTCTAAACATATTTCAGTATTTTGGTGATATCTTGATCTATGGAGCTCTGATTGAGTTGATTTTTGTTTCAAATTAAACTAGAGCTATGGATCTACAAGTGTTCTGAAGGAATCAAATTTAAATTCAGCCTCTAAGAATTTCAATTTCCGAAGTGACGTTGGTAATAGTTTTCGGTTTCGGTTTTGTAAGAGCAGAAAGTGTTTTGGCCATAACTTCTTCATTTCTAAACCAAATTGAGTGTTTTTGGTGTCATTAGAAAGATATAGAGGAACAGTTTTCTAGAAGGAAGTATTATCAAATTATTTCATTTACCTGATCAAAATAAGGAGTTAAGATGTCAGTTTTAAAGATAAAATAAGGGCAAAGTGGGAAGATCACT
>JANZLX010000006.1:14793445-14806822 GCA_025531955.1 Erythroxylum orinocense | reverse complement strand
CCTAACTCTTTCCAAAAATCAAGGCATTTTCTAATCATGAAATTGAAGGAATTTGATAAAACTTCCTTCTAGACAAATGTTCCTCATTGTCTTAAGTTTTCTAATGACATCAAAATCATTTAATTTGGTTCCATAGTCTAAGAGTTATACTCCAAACATTTTCGGACTGTTCATATCCGAAAACAATATTCTGTGCTCAATTTCCATTCAAAAATTGACTTTCTTAGAGATTGAATTTGAACTCAATTTCATCATACAAATTGTAGCCTTATCTATCTAGTTTAATCCAAATAAAAAATCATCTCATTTGGATAACTAGAGATCAATTTATGACTAAAACATCGGGGCATGCTCAATGAACATGTTTCAATTTCATTTTCCAGCTTTTAACTCCCAATATTTCATATACAATCCCTCTTGTGTCTAAACTATCTTTTCTATTTCTTTTCAAATTCAAGGATTAAATTACTTATTAAATTTTTGGTATTATGTATTAAATTAATATGTTGTATCTTTATTTAATGCACATATCTATATACAAACAACAATACCTTTATTTAATGCTTATAAGATTGTCTAAAAAGCTTTCAATCCAATACTGCATAAGGTCCATCATAAAAGTAATTAAAAAATTCAAAATATCAGCAAAATTGCGTATAGGATTGCATAAAAAGATCATCAAATGTGTTTTAAAAGTCATCAATCATCCATACATAAAAAGGTTTCAATTATGTACATATAAGCTAGTCCAAAATCTCATCCAAATATATAAGTGATATTCATTAGCTATCCATAAATGCATAGGATCATAATATATATACATCTTTTTTCTTCTTATTTTTTTGGCTAGTCTAGGTTTTTCTTGCGCTCTTAATCTTATTGAGATGTTAGATCTTCCAAGTTAATTTTGATTACCTTCCTCTTTGTTCTAGTTTCTGAGTAGGTTCTTTTCCTTACTTTGTGCTGCATTTAGTGTAACGTGCTCTTGAGAAGACATCCACATTTAACCTTATATAAAAGAAATAAGATATTTTCATTTCTACACACCATTACTATTCTTTCTTCAAAATGAACTAAATAAGTTTACATCATTTAGATCATGGCATATGACCTAAAGATTAGCATTATACATTTTTTGAATTTTTTCCCAACATTTTTTCACTTCTTGCAGGTGATATATTCTCCTGTTCGTGTTAAAATAGTACCTTTCTTACCTTTACTTGCTTCCATATTATCTTTTTCTTTGACCTTCAAACTCTTTTATTATAAGTGGGCGGATTGATCTTCTGTCTAGGTTCTTTCCTAAGTTTTAGCCAAAATTTTTTTTGCCTATTATTAAATTTATTCTCTTCCAATAAAAACTTATATATTCCTCCTTTATTTTGTACTCATGTATATAATCCCTAAGATCTCTCTCTAAAATGATCATTAAAATGACATTACTACAAAGGATTATAGTTAACTCACATCTCCCACTTATGTAATCATTTTTTTAAAAGTTCACTACATTATTGTCATTCATATATTAAGTTCAAATTTTTCGTCATCTATAAAAATGAGTGAAGTTATTAGTATCATTTAAGTAAATAGGTGTCGAATTTAAGTAATGTCATACCTATGAAATAAAACAAATAATTAGTAGCCTCCTTTTCGATTTTTCTCCAACTTTGGCATGATATTAGGGCGTATTTTGATGTTATATATAGTCATTCATTGCTTCTTCTGATGGAATCTCTTAATAATAGCTTGTCTCATCGCTTGTAAACAAGTTAAGATTGGTTTATCCCTTACGTTCTTAAGTTTGGATTAAGACACTCTAATGTGTTTTTAGACAACAAATCACTTCACATCTTCTATCAAAGGGATGTCTACACCATCTCTTTTTGGGAATATTTGCCAACTAATTATGTGCATTCTTATTCATGCTCTTTATCTTACTCATTTTTCTTTCATACCTTTATCGAGTGCAATTTGAATCTATACTCTACTTCTGATCATTATAAATGGTTGTTAGTTTATATTTATTTTATAAATTAGCCCATAAATGCCTAAAGCAATAATGATGTTTAAAATATTTGTACTCATTCTCAAATAATTCTTGTATCCTTTTAACTTCTCATATTATGTCTCTTCATCTCCAAATAGAAAATGTAAGGCATGTTTTTTAGCTTCATGCTTTAATGTCTAAGATCTCTTATTGATAATCTCGTAATAAGCCCCTTTAATCCTAAAATATGTCAGCTTGGACTATCCCTAAAGTGTACCAAATACTTGTTAGCAATTCACTAGCAATCAACTTTCATTATATCAATTTTCTCTCATAAGAATAAGAGTTCTAGAATGTCTGGATATGAAATACATGCCCATCTTGTGTAAGGCTTGTGTTTATTCTCCAACCATATTTCTTTTTACACTTTGTATTAACTCTTGAATTTTCATTATATATATAGTTAAATCCCATTTGGATACTCTTGTTCTTTAAATTCTTTTTAAACATAACACATAATAAAAAATTATTCCTTGCTTTAAAACAACTATCCCATTATTGATACTAGAAGTGCTAAAGTGATGATATTTAGACTTCTTCTTCTTCTTCTAACCTTTTGAAGTTCCTTCTGGCCTATCTAAAGTTGATGATGAACAAATTGATAGGCCAGAAGGAAGTTTAGAAGATTAGAATTAAATAGCCTACATCACTTAAATATGTTGATTGGCTTTCATTATTTGATAAGTAATCTAAATCATTTGACGTTTTAGGGTCAATTCAATGGTTGCTAGAATGGGTTCATCTATCGGTGCATCATTGGGTGCCTCAGAAGTTGTCGCATTAGCTTCTTCAAAACCTACCTCCCCATTATCATCGTCAATTAAATTAATCGAAATATTTACTACAAGTTGATTACGTGTGCATAATTTGTGATACTTCTTCCTATCCATACGGACCTCTACTATCTTCATATTCCTTTCTTCAATTACACCTATTAAGTTCCTCACAACATTATCATTCTATAGTAGCTTCAAACCATCTTTAGATAACTCATGTGAGAATTTATAGGTAAAATCTTATGTTTCTCTATACTCTAACCTCTTAGTATTAAACAAGAAATTGGCCAATGTAATCTCATCAACCACATAACTAAAATAATCTCTCTCCACCTTCATATGTCATTTCTAGTTTGAATTTGGAGCATCCTCCATACAAGCACTAAAACCTAATTCTTTGGCCTAAAGTACCAACCATCACTTAAGCAAACCTACAACAGAAAGAAAATAGATTCAGATCCTATATAGCAAAGCAATATAGGCCCAAAGCAATATAGTAAAGTAAGATTCAAACCCTATGTAAGTAAGTTCTCAATTGAGTGCATGCCTATTACATCTTTATATTCTAAGTTTTGTCAATTCATAATCAACTAAACTAGACCAAAGAGAAAGATAAGATTGATTGGGATTACTATGTGATCAAAACTATGTAATTGCACTATTTCTAGAAATAATTAGGCATACTAACTAGATTACTATATTACTAGATAATCTTAAAAACCTAAGTACAAACCACTGATATTGGCTCTTTGATCAAGTTGATAGTTTTCCATAAAATTAGCAAATAATTAAACCTAAGTATACGTAGTTGTACGATTAAAAAACTCTTAAGACTTTTAAAACCTAGACATACATTATCCCTACAATCAATTATTTGAAGGAAATATAGCACATTCACTCATTCATATATCCATCATTATTGCAAAAAAAAAAAGGTGTTTCTTGCCTCTTTGTCTAAGCATTAGATATACATATTATTTAATTTATCAATTGCACATTAATCTAAATTAAAAGATGAAAGAAAAGATACTTTATATTCAATCAACAAAAGTTCCACCACGACAATAAAAGACAATATGAATTAAATTCAAAAGTCAATTAACACCCTGAAATTAGTCTTCTTCAACTGGAATGATTTTGTAAACCAAATTGAAATGAAGAAGTGCTTCTAGATAGAATCTACTTTTGTGTTTATGTTGTCAATGGTTTGCCTAACTGTTCGAGAAATTTAAGGAGCAATACGAATCCAACAATGCATGGAATCAACACGTTTTTAACATTTACATAGTCTTATTGAATTCAAAATTAAAGGTAGGTAAGCCTTTTCCAATAGAGCAAAACTTCTAAAACACTATGGCCGCAAGCAATCTCAAAACTTCTATTAATAAAACCTTTTAATTTCTCAAAGATTTTGTGAATGGCATTAAATCAAAATGCTCAATCAGGCCGTAACTCTCAAAAAAATCCTAGCATCAAATTTACCAGTAAGAGGAGATGGTTGCATCTATTCTTGCCTCGCTGCTTCAAATTTGTGCATCTATTGCTATCACTCCACCACGATGGCAATGCTTCCCCTTTCGTTTATATCATTAAAAAGTGCTTCATCGGATGTTATGTGGGCTGCAAACAACGTTGTGTGAAGCAAGATGTGATGTTGATTGAATAAGCCACACAACGTCATTCGTTATGTGACACTATCGTACGTGCTATACAATAAAAATGGTACCGTTTTTGCATCTGTATTTACACGGCATGAGACTAAGTTTTATAAGACCAAAAATATAGAGTTAAGGATATTTTTGAAAAGTAAAGAAATACATTAAAAAAAATACTAAACCTATTTAATACGTGTAAACCCTTAAGTTATTCACCATATCATTTTTCTTAATCAGTTGTATTGTTTTAGATTATATCTTGAAATCACTTTTGAGAGGCAAGGAGCTCGCTTGTCTTAATTTGATGCACCAAAATAAAATGAATGTAGCCCACACTTGGTCCGTTCAATAAAACGAGAAACTTATGATACCAGTCACGGGCCTTCTTCCTTTAATTTCTACAGCTCTAATTAACTGACGATTTCTCAAGTATGCTGACTTAGTTGAAGAAGCGAAAAGTTAAAAAAAAAAAAAAATTTCCAAGAGCTCCCTCCGCATTTTTAGCACCAAAACTTGAGGATTCAAGACATGCACAAGACCTCATATTCTCAAGCTACAATCTGCAACCTCATTTCATACTAAACATGTTATTAGAGGACTGAAAGAAAACAACCCTGACAGTTTCCTCCCTTGAATTACTAACGAAAATATCCTCCTAAATGTTGCTTAAGGAGAAGCATTCCAGGGACTGGACTGCATCCAAAAGCAAATAAATCCATTTCTAAAGACTCTGTCAGCCCTGCCAACTGCAGGCTTCTCCGTCCTCTTTGTCATCCTATTTTTCTTGTGCACCATCGGAGTTCCCATCAAGTTCTTTTGGACCCAAGAACCAGCGATTCAAACGTTCCGATGCTTTGATTACCTACATGGAAATGGCAGTTGCTTATCACAATGAATAAGAGCTTATGAATGGAAAATACAAATAGGATTATAACGTTGATAAAGCAAATGCCTATTAATCGTCATACTGACCTGTTCATTCCAATCAGTCCTCCATATAAGGTAGGAGAGGATAAGTGATTGCATCACCACACCACTAAGCAATCCAATCCACAGACCCTGTCAGTGCATATAAGCAAGGAATGTTTCGGTGGGTTAAATTCTTCTAATGCTCAATCTCATGGAGACTGTAACCTTTTCATGAAAATTTTCCAATAATATCCTACCTTGACTTGGAGATGAAACAAATATCCAAGAATAACTCCAATAGGAACGCCAATAACGTAATAGCATCCCAAATTGACATATGCAACCATAGTTTGCAGACCAGCACCTACAGCAACACCTGTGAAAATAATTAAACCATCAAAATTTAATCTATTGACATGACTGCAAGAAACTTTTTTAGAGGTGGGAAGTTCAAGCTACTCAACTTACCTCATCGCTGTTGATTAATCATTGATTGATAAATATTAGGGCTTTTGGAAGGAATCGTAAAATTGCTTCAAATAGGTAAACAAATAAACATGTTTGTTCGCAGCCATCTTAGTATATTTGTATGAATATTCTACCATCAAACACTTTTCAGTTGGGATTTCGAAGTAAGGAGAAAAGAAAAATCACAATACTACTTTCATATCATAGAACAACACTTGCCTGAGAGTACTGGTTGAATGCTGTTGAATAAGATTGAGAAGGCAAGTAGAACAGAAAGATCGGACACTGAATCCGCAATTTCTTCACTGTCAGTAAATAGGGTTGCAATTTGTCGACCGAAGATTAAACACAGAATGAAGAAGAAAACTCCAATGCATATTGAGGTAGCGAGGATGACTTTGATGGAAAATTTGGTAGCTTTTGCATCTCCCCTTCCAAGTTCATTTGATACCCGTACACTGCAGAATAAACCACAAATCAAGTTATACTAGTGTGCATTCTATTTAGAGATTTGATTAGTTAAAAGTTTTATAGGGTGTAGTAAGAAGGAAGACAGATGCTTTAAACCCAAACCTTGCAGCTCCTAAGAGGCCGAGACAGATCATGAATTCCCATGAACTAATATTGAGACTGCAAGCAAACAATAGCCCTCTACGTTAGGTAGAATACGATATGCAGGAAATAGAATTAATTGAACCAGATAAGAAATCCTTGCCAGATTGAGAATGCAGATATCTGAGTAGTTGCATTCTTCATATATCCAGCCAGTAAAACTAAAATAGAAGTGTACCACAATTCCAAGCTGTTGAAGATAAAAGGAATTATCATTGGGATGCAATCTCTAGATAACTTTCTCTGTAAAGCCACAGAAAAATATTCGCAATATGTAGAGAAAAGAAGAGTAGCAAAGAGGTGGTTATTCATCAATACACACAATTTAGAGTTCCATGAAACTTGGATTCTCAAACAATGTCAGATAAGCATGAAAACTAGTTTACCAGATCATCACACCGGATGATATTGAGAGCTTTATTACTGGAAGGATATCACTGAAGGCAGCTGTAGTAAATCCTTTCCATGTATCAGGACACCAACCTCCAAAGATATACACAAACTCTCCAATAACCAATAACCAACTAGATATGTTCATTGCCCCAATGGCACCACCCACTCCTAAGTTAAGCTTGATCACCATAATCCAGGACAAAAGGAGATGAAACAAGAAGGAGAAAGCCGAAAGCCATCCAACAATGCTGTTTCTCATTTGCGACTGTAAGTACATTTGGATGGTTAAGCTAAAAACGAAATAGTAGATGAAGGGAATGAACCATAATGAGATTGGTCCAGCCTCTTCTGCTATAGCTTCCTCCTGACCAATTAGTTTCAAAATTGGTGTTGCAAAAATAAACAAAGGGAGCAATATTGTTGCAGAAACACCATCAACAACCCATGATCTCTGCAAGTAAATGCCCATCATGTGATATTGTCCAGCACCATACGCTTGCCCACACAAAGTTTCCGTTGCACTCGACATGCCAATCTTAAGAAAAGGAAAGATACGTCAACCTTTTGCTTGGATGCTTACTTGGTGATAGTTACCATTTCTACACATATATACACAAATTCATGAAGCAATTTGAATTTCTTTAAGAGGCGAAATTGTCCGGTCTATTTTGTAGGTGACTTTACAATTGCGTGGAGAAAGACTATGTGGAAAACAAATAAAGCATCAATTGACTCCACCTAATCAACAAGGACTTACCAATATGCCATTGACAAAACGCAGAAAGATAGTTTGTTCGAGAGCATATGCAGCAAGCGGCAAGACGCCAATGTGTCCCATAAACAACTGTGTCACCACAATAACTCCAAATGAAGTCACCCTAGCCACAATTCCCGGGAATGCAATTCTCCAAATCTTCTTAGATTCCATCCAAATCCTCTTTTTCAAGTTAACATCTTCTTTTCTTTCAAGAAGTCCTTGAATTGAGTTATCCATGATATTCTGCAAAACTACTACATGCAATAATAACCATTGATGTCATGGATAGAATCACTAGGAAAATAATTTAAATGAGAAGCACTTCACCTTCAGTTCAGTCAAATCATGTCATCTGATGACAAGGGGCCATTAATTGATAAACTGAAATTGTCGTCCTAAGTATTACACCTAGTGGTAAAACTGAAGTGACACACACAGAAGCGGTCGGATACTGCTGAAGATATTAGGCGCACTTGTGAGGCCACTATCTACGGTTACAACCTCTTTTCCCCTTCCAATATTAAGTCTTTTCCATGATTTAAATTTTCTTTTTAGAACCTCAAACAATGTACAATGTTGCGTCACATTATCTGAGGGTACATATTCTAGTCAGGTTTCGCCCGTGTCATGTCACCAAATATTGAGTTCTTTGTTACTTTTTGACAAGGGAAGGAAAAAACCAAAACAGAACTAGCGCGGTTGGCGTGGGTAGGCCACGAGTTCTTTGTTACATTTTGTTGTTACAAGAAGACAGTGGACCGTGTGCAGAAATTTAAAAAAAAAACACAAAGAAAAGAAAAGAAGAGCTAGCTACCCAACGCTAAGCTCAGACCAGAGGAAATGAACAAACAATCGACAGGCAGATGAAGTAAGTACTTTTTTTTTTTATTTTTTGGGTAAACCACTGAACTCACTGGGCTGACTAATCCAATTCGAAGCGTAGTTACAGTTAAGATTTCTTACCCCTTCCTACAGGTGTATTTAGTGAGGATTGAACCCGAAAACTCTTCCCACAAGCTCAGTTACAACTGAGCCACAACCCGTACGTATAGGTACTCTTTATGTGAAGGGGAGAAATGCCTATTGCTTCAAAAGGAACCAAAAAAAAACAAAATGAACTGAGACAAAAAGCAAGCTCCTTTAATTGCTTTCTTGAAGGGGTTGTTTGCATTGAATTCATACACGTGAGATTCTGATTCATTGATTTCGATGAGAAATGACATAACCATCATTTTTGTTGTTGTTGATGCAGCTTATGATAATGCTCTAGTTGATCTATTTAAGGGTAGTTCATATACATTTCAGAAAAAGTTGCTGCATTTAACATGTTATCTAATCGGTTAAGATTTAAAGTAAGAAAGAAGGAGTAAACATCCGAGAAAATCGACATATAAATTATAACTTTGAACGATTACGCACTTATATATATATATATATATATGTGCGTGCCTCTATGTGTGTGTCCGTTTGCAGAACACAGACAAAAGTTTAGCGGTAGGATATGGAATGAATGGAACCATCCCTCTTAGACCGTCCAGCTAATTGAGGGCTTAAGTTCAGAGCTAACAAGCGTGTGCTCGATCTTCAACCCATATATTCGGTGAGGTTTGATAAACCCACCAACATATACTATGCAAAATATTCCGTTGCTGGATTAAGGAAAACAAGAGAGAATGATAAAGCCTACTAACTACTGACAGAATGCCCCCAAAAAAAAAGAAAAAAAGAAAGAAACTTTTTTGAGACCAAATTCCTTAACTGTTGAGTATGAGCATGCAACGGCGAACGCACAAAGAAACCAACAGGAAGGAAGACCTAGGAAGAGGAATTGAGCACTACTACCATAGGCTTGAAATTTATATGACCACAAGTAAAAGAACAAACCACAACAACGTTTAAAATCCAACAAGAGAATATATACAAAAAACATGTCGTCTACAGGTTCCAAAGTAATTAGTGAAGTCATAGAAAAGGAAGGAAGGAAGAAGAAAACATACACGCTTCACTTCAGCTGCCAAGTGCAAGTTAATTGACTGGAGACTAAACGAACTCTTCTACGAAGCTAAAACTTCACTGAAAGACATTTGTTAACTCTGGGATAATTTATATACTTGGCTTTACACGCACAAAGACAATAAGAACCAAGAAGAAGTAACAAGAAAAATGAAAAAGGGAACAAAACCAACATTAAAGTAGAGTGAAGAAAGGTGGTTAGCTAGACTGAGACTTGCTGCTGTCCACGAATTCAAGTCTCTCAAAGTTGCGTGAAGTGTATGCACCAAGAACCACACGATGACTTAAATTTCAAGTTCACCGGAACGATTTTCTATCACTTAATTTGCTGTTCACACTCAAAAAAGGTTTTATTTTACGTAATTTATTTAACTAATTCTCCGAGTTAGTCAAAAAAAAAATCAGAAATGTGTATGATTTGTTTAAGAGTAACTTATAAAATGTTTGTAATTCTTCGACAAACAAGATGAAATTGACGTAAACAATAAAATTATTCAAGCAATGATTGGGTTATATCTCTTTATAGTTTGCAATGACGAAATTTAAAATTAGGCAATATAAATAAAGAAACTTGTGATAGTAGTAGTGTACTCTGATCTTCGTTTACAGAATGTGATGGGAGGAAGAAAGTATTAAGAGTTTTACCGTACGGTGGTTGATACCAACCTTTCTCAACATTATTAGGAGGACGGATTTATTCATCACATCTTTTGCATTCAAAAGCCTGTCATATTTTATGAGCTTTGACTTGGCTCAATTTATCATATTCTTTAATTTTCTATTAGAAAAAGAATATGACCTTGTTTCATTTTACCATTTTATTTAACAACTTTAGTTCATTCAATTTTTCATATTTGTTTCGTTTACAATATTTTTACTATTTAATTCTACCAAAATATTTTCTTATTATCCAAATTTGAAATTTCTTATACTTAAAAAAAGCAAAAAGGGAAAAAATAAGTAAAGGAGCATCTTTCTATTTTCTTAAAATATGTTAAAAATCACCTTCTTAAATAATTCATACTCTATAAGACTAATATCGAGAGAGAAGTTAAATCTTGTTATATTATGCATGTTTAGCCCTTTGTTTATCTTTTGTTTAAAGATGTGGTTAGAGTAGATTATGAGATCTTACATCGATTGGAGAGGAGAACGAAGTATGCCTTATAAGGGTATGAATACCTCTTCCCTATAAGACGTCTTTTTTCAAGGATGGGAAGAGGAAAACCGTGAGGAAATTGGCCCGAGGGACAACCCAAAACGGACAATATCTATAAGCGGATGGTCTGGGCTGTTACATGGATTACCAATGGAAGTCTTTCCTCAAGGAACAGGGTAATCAATATAGAGCCACAAGGAAAATGTTTATACTAAGGGATTATTTATAGATTATAAGGCTAAAAAGTATACATAAAGCTCCTCCCTCCTCCACCCTTTAGCACTATTAAAAAATAGACCCCATAGCACAAAAAGGAGGAAACGATTCAGGGGTTATTGTTCTTAGAACATTAACCAATAAGGAGCTAAAAGATTTGGTCAATAAGAAGCTAGAAGATTTGGTTACTAAGGAGTTAGTACCTAAAACCACTAGAAAAAATTGAATAAAGTTGATAAGATAACTCAGGGTGATAAACATATGGAAATAGAAGCTCGAAACACTTCAAATGCACTATAATTTGTCCCAAATCAATTAGAGGAATTCAAGGTTGATAACAAAAGAAAATTTGGAATGAAGAATAGGCTTAAGGGCTTTAGACATCCACAACACACATGTCAATAGTATCCTCACTAAACCTCACGATCAAACTACCTAGAATAAACTCTCTAGATTTAATAGGATAGCTACAATACAAACTAAGAAAACAGATTAATCTAGGAAATAACCACACAAGCTCTAGTTGTTTAACCTATGTTATTCTATTCCTAATGATTCATCACCATTAGTTTACCACAAATGAATTGAAAATACAACTATCAGTATTGTATTCCATATTCTACAAAGGGGTTCATACATAATCAATCTATTGAGAACGAGAATGTTAATCATCCATACATGAATACCTAAAACAATAACCAAAGAATATCATAAACAATCTCTAAAGAGAGGGAGAGAGTCAT
Source organism: Erythroxylum orinocense (assembly GCA_025531955.1). Lineage (NCBI taxonomy): Eukaryota > Viridiplantae > Streptophyta > Magnoliopsida > Malpighiales > Erythroxylaceae > Erythroxylum > Erythroxylum orinocense. Next base: position 14,795,074 of record JANZLX010000006.1, on the reverse strand, counting down.
CAATACACAATGAAGAGATGTTTAGATATGATCCTTAGCTTCAATTTCACCTTAGAGCCGAAAGGAAGAAGACTAACCCTTTATAGATCTTAAAGAAGAATGTTTTCGCCTCCTTTCGTGTTCCAAAAGCATTCTTTGGCAACTCACACATCTTTTTATATGAAAAACTAGGTTTGTGCATTAAACCATGAATCCTAAAAAAATTGCTATCATTGAATTTATACACAGCTATGCACTTTGCAAGTCATGTGAATTCTTCTTTTTTTTTTGTGTTTTCTTGTCTCGTCTTCGTTCTAATCCATCTCCTGCTTGTTTCACGAAGACAGATGAGTAAGAACATCAAAAGAATGACTCAAAGAATGTGCTTTTAACTCATTTTAGTTCTTGCGCATCTAACTTGTAATTTAAAACAAATGTGAACAAAAATGAGTATCTTAAGCATTTTATAATATTAATCGCTAAGTATTAAGGAGTGAATAGATAAACAATCAAGCACACATCAATCATACACCTTTAATGATACATAACATATTACAATAATGTAAAAATAATAATTTCGTTTACACTTTCACAACTATCTAGTAGAAGTAGAAGATTATGAGGAAGCAATTAAAAAGGTTGTTTCATAAAACTTTAGCAGTTTCAAAGAATATTTATGTATAAGGAAGTTGAACGAAATTAAGAGGAACTAAAATTATTTAACACAAAATTGGGAGCATGAACACTTTAAAAATTGTGAAAGGGCAAGGGAGTCACCAATCATGGTGCAAAGGTGCTGGAAAACCCACTTGATATGGAGATACTTCATGCAAAAAAACGATTAGCACTTAATGAGTGTACATCAACATCATCCCACCATAAGTCTCTAATTCAATAAATTTCCATAATCTAAATGGCTATAAAAAGTGGGGCAAAAGATTGAAATTCTTTTACAATTTAATCCTAGAAAGTAAAATACTAATAGAACTATTTCTCTTATCAATTAAGAGGGACATGTGGTTTCCAATTTAAAAGGCTTTAAGGAGTAAGCTTTACATTTTTTTTAAAAAGCTTGTTTATAATAACCGATTTCCATACCAAGAGATTAAAATATTAGATTACTAAGCCTCATGAGTTGCATGATCATAGAATGTATTTGGTACATTTAGAACATGATTTCATTATTTCATTCACAAAAAAAATAATAGCATACACATATAAATTATGATTTTGAAAAACATTGTAAAGATTGAATGTGCACTCAGTTGATATATTCTAGGATATGAAAGGTTTAAAATGATTATGATATGATTGTGTATTGTTTATGTCTTGAATTTTGGTTTGATGGATTATAATTAGTAATTTGAAATTATTTGTTACAATTGGGAGATTTATGAATTGATATGTACATTTAGGGGGCGTTTGGTTTGAGGGTTTGGGAATAAAGGAATGGAATAATTGCAAAAAGTAGTGTTTGCTTTGAGATTTTCAATCTCAAGGGAATGGATTAATTCCATTAAATTTGGGAATCCACTAAACCCTCCAAAGGGGGTGGGTATCAAGTTTTCATTCCCATCTAGTAGTTATTATTTATACCCCTCCCTCACATGAGCAATTTTTATTCTTAATTATATTATTAAACTCATTATT
>JANZLX010000006.1:14767629-14780988 GCA_025531955.1 Erythroxylum orinocense | reverse complement strand
CCCAGATACCGAATGGGAAGGTGTCCTAGTTTAAGCCCAGACATTCTTTCAAGTTGAGGGACCAAGAAGCTCAACTCCGGGGAAACAAAAAACTGACTCTTATGCACATTCATGACCACTCCAGAAACTCGAGAAAAAGCCCCTAAACAATCTAAGAGAATTTGTACCGAATCCACATAGCCATGACAAAACAATAATAGGTCATCCGCAAAAAGGAGATGAGTAAGCTTAAGGGCTTTACAACGCCAATGATACTGAAAGGAGGGACTATCCCTAATAGAGACATTTAAACTTCTAGTGAACACCTCCATACAAATGATGAAGAGAAGGGGAGAGAGGGGGTCTCCTTGTCTTAACCTTGATTTCCTTGGGAAAAAACGAGTGGGGGTTCCATTGATAAGGATAACATAGGCTAGAGTAGTGATACACTCCTGAATCCAATGAATAAACTGGGAAGGGCAGCCAATAGCCTCTAACATATTCAGAAGGAACTCCCAATGGATAGAATCATAAGCTTTTTGTAGGTCTACTTTAAAAGCACAACGTTTATGATTGTTGGACAGATGGTAATGTTTAAAAATTTCCTGAGCCAGCAAATTGTTATCCCCTATCCGCCGATTCTTAATGAAAGCACTCTGGTTGGAACTAATAAAAGTAGGGAGAATCTCCTTAAGCCTATTAGGCAGAATTTTAGCGATCACCTTATAGATAAAGTTACAGCAGGAGATAGGTCTGTAGTCCTCCACTGTAGAGGGATTAGCTTTTTTGGGCACCAAGGTAATGAAAGTTGAGTTAATCTCTTTGAGGAGGCGCCCATGGAGGAAAAAGTCTCTAATGGCCTTAGTAACATCCTCCCCAATAATATGCCAGGTATGATTAAAGAACACTCTATTAAAGCCATTTGGCCCCGGAGCTTTAGTCGGGTTAAAGGATTTGATCACACCCCTAATCTTCTGATTTGAAATGTCGGCAGTGAGATGGGGGAATAGTTGAGACACAAAATCTTTGGAAGAAGGGAGATCCTTGCATGACCCAATCGTATTTTGAAAGTAGCCTAAGAATCGACGTTGGATCTCCTTAACATCGACAAGTCTATTGCCATTCTCCCCGATAATAGAGTGAATGGTGTTTCGATTCCGATTTACTAAAATGGAAGAATGGAAAAATATGGTGTTGCGATCCCCCTCTCTAAGCCATTTAACACGAGAGGACTGCTTTGGAAACGACTCCTGATCAACTAAGGCTCCTAGCAGGTTATGGATTGCCTCAGTTTCTTGAGCAGCCAACATATAGCTATTGGGGAAATTTCGCTTTTGGTTTTGAATAGAATTAAGATCAGATTGACACTTGGCTACTCTCAAATGGACATCTCTCACTTGCCTAGTATTCAGAGATTTGAGGGCCGACTGTACTAGTTTCAGCTTAGAGAAAACACAAAATATAGGGGTACCATGGATTTGAGAACTCCACTGTTGTTCCACTATCTGGAGGAAAGACGGTTGAGATACCAGGAAATTTGAGAATCTAAAGGGGGAAGATCAAGGGAGCCTAGCTATGCTTACCCTGACCAAGATAGGGGAATGGTCCGAAATATTAGGGTTATGAATAACCCCAAAAGAGTTAGCGAACCTTGACAGCCAGGCACTATTAACAAGGGCTCTATCAAGCTTTCGAGCCACAAAAAGCTCTCCACATTGCTTGTTAGTCTAGGTAAATCTCGGCCCACTAGAATTCAGTTCAACCAGCGCGTAATGGTCAACACAATGCCTAAAATCATACATGCTATTAAGGGTCATTTGAGTAAGGGGTTCAGCCTCATGAGGAAGAAGAATCGAATTAAAATCACCCACTATCAACCACGGACGAGAACCGACAGAGTTTTTGAAAGTGGACAAAACTGTCTAAGGACACTTCCTATGGTTCATATTGTTCGACCCATACACACAAGTGACAAAAAAGCAAACAGTACTATGGAGAGGAGTAACCTCGAAGTGGATGAACTGATCAGAAGACATCTGAGGAACACACACCAGCCTATCCGGATTCCAAGAGACAACTAACCTAGCATTTGAACTCTGCTCTAGAACCTCCAAGTAGGAAACAAAGAAGAGCATACATTATTCAAGAATGGCAAATTCCTAATCCTAGTCTCAATCAAACAAACAAAACCCACAGACAATTGCTTCAAAGCACTGCCACACCTAACTGCTTTCGACCATTATTCAGACCTCTAACATTCCAAAACCCAAAATCCATACCAGCAGCTAACACAAGACACCAAAACCACTACTTCACCTTGCGCCTAGTTTTCCTATTAGTACGACCAATAATAGCCCCCTCAACCCCCTCCAAATTCCCTGGACTATGAGATTCCAACTCAGGACACAATTCAGATTTAGAAGGGGAATGGGAAGTACTTACTTGTCTCAGTGACAGGGGACCAGTAGCATCAGGGAGCCCAATGACTACACCAACCTGCGGTTGATCTTGTAGAGCCATGGATGTATCAGAAGAAAGACCTACCTTTACCTCATCCGAAGCCTGGTCACTTAATTGAGCAATCTGGAGAGGCCCCAAGTCCTGACTAGGTGCATTTGAAATCTCCTCTGCGTGCTTATCCGAGCTACATTGTCCCTCAGTCCCAGCTCTAGTGGTCACCAGATCCGGCCCTGATACATTATCTAAAGCAGTTTCCCGTCGCAACAATTCCTGTTGAAGACCAGTTTCAAAAACTCTCCCTGTAGGAGCCCATGTTTTCTTCTGACCCATTGAATCCGGCATCCATTCATATTCCACAGCAATCTCCTTGAAAACAAGCTTCCCATCATCATCGTACGTACCTAACTGAAAAGTGAGAGCCAAGACTTGCCCAATTCTAGTTCAACACATATCTGAGCATACATGATGCGGGACATTATGGAAGTAGGAGTGTCCATGAGGAGTGGCTTTACTACTGCACTTGCAATCCGCCCAAGCCCCTCCATAGTCCAGTACTCCACTGGGACATTGTAGAACTTGACTCAAACTGGAGCAGCCCGGATATCCTCAAGCTCTCCACAGCTCAAACTCCATCGCCATAGGAAGAGGGGTTTACCTTGAATGTGCCATGGCCCCTTCTCCAAGACCTGATGCATGCCTTCCGCTGAGTCAAACCTGAATAAGAACTTGTTTGCACCAGTAATTAACACATCCGACAGACCAAAAGTTGTCTAAGACTTAGACAAAGCCTGTTGAACCACCGAAAAAGCAGGTCTTTTCCCCTAAGAAGAAACCAAGCAGAATATGACTCAAGTTCAGGGCACCTTGTTTGGCTAGTTCCAGAGGTGGAATGACTCTAATCGTATTGTCTTGGATAACTGGAGGGTAATGGGTTAACGTTGTTGACAGCGATTCAGTAGCAGCAACCTCCGCCACCACAGATTTCCATATTCTAGGGGTACCCGACAGAGGTTTCGAAGGCAGAGGCATAGTCGTCAGGGAAGCAACTTTCAAAGGGGGAAAAGCTGTAGGGACATTGGGGCCAACATTTTGATCAGAGGGATTAGGGATTTGGACCGAAGCCAAAGGAGGAGGGCATGATGAAGAAGAAGAAGAAATGGCAGATTGGGGGGGTCGGGGAAGAGAGGAAGAGGAGGACGAAGCCATGAATGAAGGAGAGCACACCAGAGATCTACGAAGCTATAGAACTCGCAGCCGATGCTCAACGCTCTCGACGCTCATTATGTTATGCGTATTGATGTATGACATTGTGATAAAAATTGAATTGTGAGCATGATTATGCTATGCCTTGTATCATGGCATTTTGATAAGAAGAAAAAGAATGAGAATATGAAATTATGAATGATTGAATTAAGTATGCGATTTGATTGTGTTTGGGCGAGAGAGGAACCGTTTCGTAGTCACGTGCACGTCAACATAAATCCTTCTCCTGACTGCCTGCTTGTGACCTACGAGATTCGAAAAGTGGACTCGTTTTGTTCACAGAGTAAACTTTGGTTTCTCTGTTTTGTTCACGGAATCCTCGAGCCAAATTGTGTGTTCATTTGCATTTTTATGTGTTAAGTTATGATGCGAATTGTGTGTTATGCTTGGGTTATGCTTGGATCATAAATGACCTCAAATGTGTTTAATGTGACGATGTATTGAATTATGAGTTGTGAATGTTGAACTTACTTCGTTGGATTAAGATAAGATGAATGTGCTTATATGGATAAATGCATATATGTTTGATTGTGTGACTCATCACCAATGGCTATAAATATATTAGCCACTAAGCTGTGTAGCTCAACCCATAATTTTCCTCTTCAGGTGTAGACCGAGAAGAGTAATGACCCTTGCAAGTCATTCGGATACTCCAAGATAGCTAGGAGTCTTTTGTATTAAGTTAGTGACATTTGGCTAGCTTTATAGGCATATCAAACATCAGCATCTTTTTTATTTTATATTAAGTTGATGTATATGTTGATATGTAAGTAAAGCTTGTTCAAACATTGATTTTGTTTTCAAATGAGAATGAGAATTGAGAAGTTCTTTTTGTACGATTATGTTTCTTTAAAGTTTGAGAATGATGGATGTGTTTATCCTTGGTTGAGATTTCCAATTGTTGCTAGTGTTAGAATAGCTTGTTGGAATTGGAAAGATTGTGGGTGATGAATTCTTTGGAGTTGAGATTCAATGATGTTTTTAGTAGTTAAATGGATTTGAAGTGGTTTTTAGCACTAGAAAGGCGGTATTAGAGAAGAGGATGAGGAAAGGGGATGTTAGGATGGGTTTAGGATCCTTTGGAGGGGTTTTGGAGGGTGAAAATTTTGTTTTACCCGAAGATTACACGGCCTGCTCGTGTAAAATCACACAGGCCGTGTGTTTCCAGCGCAAGAGCACTGTATGCCCGAAGGTTACACGGCCTGCCTATGTTGGGTTACACGACCCATTTTTATTTACCTTCCAAACGGAAAATTTTCATTTTGGTAGCTTCATAAAAGTTGTAGATCTAGAAGTCTTCTTTCAAGCTATTGAAAAATAAAGTCAATCTGACACCTGTAGTGAGAGTTATGGCAATCGCGCCAAGGCATGTACAATACGAGTAAGGACATGAACATGTTGGATTCATTTAGCCATAACTTCTACGTCCGACCTTCAATTGAGGTTATTCTTGAAGCGATAGATTCCTAACACGTTTTGACACCTTCACAAAACAATTAATAGCCTTTGGTGTTAAATTTAAAAAGTTTGATGGAAAGGAAGTGAGGGGTCGATTGGGAGAGCATGATTTGGCCATGAATATACTTTGGACTTTTAAGCGTATCTTGAGCTATAGAGCTCCGAATGAGGTGGTTCTTGTTTCTACATAAACTAGAGACTAGGAGCTACCATTTTGAAGAAGTAAATTGTGATTGTTGTGATTTTGTTGTGTGGGCTTGCCTTTATGGTTTGAGATGTTATGAGAATGAGGACGAAATGATGAGGGTTAACGAGATTTCATTGAAAATAACCCTACAAGGAAACCCGCTTACGCTTTTTGACTCTAGATTGATAGTTGGGCTTTGGAAACGGGGCTCAACACATGCATTATCGGAACTTCTAGGCATTTGCTTTGGGAGCGACTTGTGGGTAACCTAGATAGTTTCTCTCAATTACTGTTTTCTTTAAATTGTATTTTTGAATGATAAGATGATTGTGAAGAATTGTGATGATTCTAGACAATGAAGGTCAGATGATTGTGATATATGAATGACTTATTAAAGTGCTACTTGCATGTGAATGTGACATAATAAATTTTACTCAACAATGATGTTGAATGTCAAACCCAAAATTGTAATCTGAATGTGAATGTACTAGCATGTGATTGATTGAGATAATGATGTGTGAAGCATTTCAATACATAAATGCATGTAAGATAAAGGAAGTTGTGACTGGAGTTGCTAGTAAAAAAGAGTTTAAAGCTTCGAATGTGAAAAGAGCCTCAGACTCGATTGTGAATGTACCAAATATCCATGATAAGGTGTCGTTAGGCCTTACAAATTACCCCTAAATCCTAGCACAAGTAGTATAGGCAAGTAGGGATTGTTACCACAAAGAACTATAAAGTATGAATCCCAAATCAATTCAAACGAATCAATATGTTTAATAATCAAGCAATATTGGACATAAAATTAAAACAAGAGAATAATCTAACTAAATGCAATCTATACAAGTTATTTAAACTATATGAATGATAAACTAATGTCCTATAAGTAAAACCAGCGAAATCTAACAAGAATAAACCTATATATATCACGGCAAAGCAATTTAAAAGTAAGATCATATTGAAATCAACTTTATTTTGGCAAGTTTGGCTGTGACAAATTATGAGAGAACAAGATCAAAACTTTAACTTGGTTAATAGAATTAATTTATGTGACCAAATTACTCCTAAAAGCTACGAAAGAACAAAGAACACACACATATAAATTTTGGGGGTTTTGGATCGAAAATTCAAGGAAAATTAACTAAGAAAACAATTAAATCTTAAAGTAAATTAATGCTAAAGGATTTGACAGAATTTAGAATTTTAAGGATAAAAGAAGTAAACTTTAACAAGTTTCCCAATTGCAAGAGAGTTCACCAATAAACACCTATTCAATTCAATCATGGAATATAAAGATAATCTATGAGTTGTTTGTGTGTGACAATGGATCAACCAATTCGAATGTCAAGTTTCTTAACTTCTAAGTAAACCAATCTTCAAACATAAATTCATGCATCATAAATTCTAATCAGCATAAACTTAAGCAAGAGCAATTCAAAAATTGGCTAAAGATCCCAAATTTAAATCATGATAACTTCTATCTATAATTCAAACTGAAGTTTATAATCAAACAAATTAGTTTTGATAACTTCTATCTAAATCTAATAAGTTTTTGCTACTACCAATTAATCAATTTGGCAACTTCTACCTCAAACAATCAACTTAGCATTTAAAACACATAAACAATATCAAATTCATGACTTTAAAATCCAGCACACATGATTCAACAATTAAGATCATATTATAAAGTCATAGTCATCACACAATCTTACATAGAATAATTAAGCAAAAGTTCACATGAATCACATTAGGGTTTAGAGGTTATTACGTCTTATAATTGGAAAAAGAAATCTAGTTAGAAAAATTCATAGTGTATTCGGCAAGGTCAATAATAGGAGAAACCTAATTCTAAGAGAAAAAAGATGACGAGAAGGAAGCTATAGGTCACGCCCTAGCATAAGAAGAAAGGGAACATAAACCCCATTTAATGAGCGAGTAAGACCCTATATATAGAGGTATAGGTCGGTATACACATCCTTGAAGGAGTTGAACTTGTAATCTTTGCCAAACTCAGATTTCACTATTCTGGTAGATTCTCAGGGGCAACTTCGATATTGTATAACTTTCAAAAGACAAATAATTTACGGCTCGAATTTTAGATGCAAATAGCCCAATGAGTTAAGTTTATGCACACAAAATTTCAGCCCAATCCAATGGTTAGATCTTTAGATATAAGGTCAAGATTGTCAAAAGGTCAGTCTAGAACACTGCTCCTTGGAAAAGAAATCCAATCTGAATTCAACTTGATATCTAGTCCAATTTACATTGGTCTTGAGGAGGTGGAAGGGAGATCAGACTTCAAGGTGGATTTGGAAACTTCAAGGACGGTGGAGGAAGCTTCTACACACATGTATGCATGAGTTGGCAGTGTAGGCTTTCATCCATGGCGTCCAAGGTGAAAAGGAGGGTGATATGGCATGGTGAGGTGGCTGAACACGTGGATGAAATCATCATAAGACCAATGGAGGGTTGCCACATCATCAAAACTTCTAGAATATTCCAAAAGGTTGTTGCCAAAGTTGCGTACTCTTTGACGAAACTAATTGCGTTTGACAAAATCCATTTTATGTTATCCATAGAAAATCCTAGTGAGATTAGGATTTCTAGTCAAAGTAGGATTCCTAATCCTAGTAGGATTATGATTACTCATCATTCATAATTTTTGTCACTGATTTTACTTTTCGCCACGAATTGTCAAAATAGGAAATCCTAGTCAGGGTAGGATTCTTGGTGCAATTAGGATTCCTAATCCTCGTAGGATTAGGATTTTTGCAATGACCATTCTTGCTCATTTTGACCTTCTCGTTCCAAATATGAACTCTATTTTCACTAATTCTACCTTGTTTAGCTCATATTCTTCATTTCATGTCCAAAAGTACCTGTAGAGGACAAAATAAGATAAGTGAATCATTTTGTACAGAAAATGGGAACAAATACTAAGTGTTAAGGTACTAAAAAGATAAGAAAATATGAATGTATCAAATTCCCCCACACTTAGCTCTTGCTCATCCTCTAGTAAGGAAAAGAAAAGAAAAAATGAAAACTAAGAAAAGAAAAGAACTAAGTGTGTGAAAAATCAAACTTAAAACACACTATGCAAAAAAAAACTACTTAAGTGTATAACTGTTCTCCAAACCTCCCAACAATATCAAAGAATGCAAATATTATACCTACAACCTAGTTAACTATGATCAAAACATAAAAGTCATAAACTCACTTTAAATGTAAGAAACAAGCTAAATAGCACAAAGGAATTAGAGGAAATCTATGTCATATCAAAATAACAGGTTCTCTCATTGATAAACACTCCAACACTCATGTGTTTAAGGGCTTGTGTGTTTAACTCTCAAAATTCAAACAATGGATATGTTATACCATAAGCTTGTTTTTCAATCTCAAATACACCACTTAATATACATGTACAACATGAATCAAAAGGACTTAATCAAGGTTGTAGCAAGGTTTGGCTAAAGGTAAGATAAAAGAAAGGATAAGAAAAGACTAAAACCAAAGGAAGTAGAGCAAATAACACATCAAAGAATTCATGCACATGTATGCATCTAAGTACACCATTCTTTTTTTCAAAGCACATAATTCAACTTCTTTGATCTTTTTCGTTCCCATAAATATATAAGCAACTGAAATACAAAGGAAGCACAGCAAAAAACTTTGAAGGGGCTTACTGCTCTTGACTTGGAGAACCATCCTCTTTGTATTAATGTTAAGTATGCTAATTTTGAGCTAAAACCTGGTTTTATCCATTTGCTTCCTTGTTTTAACGACCTTGCAGGTAAAGATCCACATGCTTATCTTAAGAAGTTTCACATGATTTGCAATGGAATGAAGCCGAATGGTGAGGAGAAGAAGCAAGTCAAGCTAAAAGTTTTTCCTTTCTCTTTGAAGGGGTAGTGGCTTCTTTTTTAGATCTTTACTAGTAAGGGTATGCATTAAGAGAAGTTTAATCATCTTGTAGATATGGGAATACTCAAATATAGCATAGGGTAGTTTCCTATTTATGCCAGTTATTAGTCTAATGCAAGATTCTATAGCGCTCGCTTTATTAAATAGAAGGAAATGACTGTTGCTTAGGTTAATCCCTAAACTAGAAAGAGCCTTAAAGAAGAGAATAGAATCCATTAGAAGCTGTACAAATTCCAAGTGTGCTCCACAAAATAAAACCAAGTCGTCAATAAAACACAAGTTAGTTAGAAGAAGCTTTCTTGGTTTAAAGTGGAATTTAAACTTGAGAGCATTCCCTACATTATAATTGATCAGATGAGATAAAGCCTGTATGCAAAGCATGAAAAGGTAGGGGGTTATTCCCCTCTTCCCCTTAAAAATTTCTAGGGGAGAACCATTCATCATAACATTAAATGAGGTGGAGGATATATAAGCTTTAATCCAACCAATAAAAACATTAGGGAAACTCAAGATACTCATTAGTCGTAATAGGAAATCCCACCTAACATAATCAAAAGCTTTGTAAAAATCCACTTTTATAAGGCAATTAGGTGAGGAATTCTTCCTGGAATGGTCTTTTAATAGCTCCTGGACAATCAGGATGTTATCTCCAATATCTTCCCCTTATATAAAGGCCCCCTAGTTTTCACTAATTAAAGAGTTAAGAACTCCTTTAAGCCCATTAGCGAGGATTTTAGTAATGACCTTATAAATAAAGTTAGTACATGTTATAGGCTTGCAATCACCAATCTGTGATGAGTTAGGGCATTGTAGAACCAAACATAAGAAATTCTTAATAATTACCTTAATGAGGGATCATTTAGCAAAGAATTAAGAAAACTTACTTTACACAAAATCCAACTTCATTCTAACTATTTTGGTAAAAACAATGATTTAACCCATTCGACCCAGGTCCTTTACTTCCATTAAGTTGAAAATTTGTTTCCATAATTTCTTTGTCATCAGTAGGCTTAACTAGTGCTAGGGAATCCGTGTGTGAGATTTTATTCTTGATGAATGGGTTTAACGTCTCTAGGGATGGAGAAGCATCTGAACTAGTACCAATTAGGTTCTCAAAGTAATTAGTATCTTCCTTTAGTAAGTCATTTTACTCTATTAGGATTCTTCCATCTTTAGTATAAGTTAAAGATATTTTATTGTGATTTCTCCATACAACCAAAGAACTATGAAAATTTTGGTTTATTTGTCCCCATTTCTAATCCAAATAACCCTCAATCTTTTATGGACTAAAGAAGAGTGATTTTTTACAGCCCTTAAAAAATTCTATAAATTAAAATTCTCCTTTGCTAACAACCTAAGGTCACCAAAATGAGCAATAAATGATGCTTTGGTTAGTTAAGACTTATTTAGCTTTATCCATGGTTTCCTTTTTGTTAATGCCTACTTTGGCATTAAGTTTTTCCAGTTCCCTTTTGATTGATGCCAATTTTTGCACACAAATGTATGTCTAGTACCAACAACAGGCAGTTATAGTCTTTTAAGAATAGCTTCCTAAACTCTTCATCCTAAACTAAAAAGTCGTTAAACCTGAATAGAGCATAACCAGTAATCTTCTTTAAAAGGCCGTCTATTTTGATAATGTGTAATCAAGCATAAAGGGATCCATAAAAATAGTCTCACTCTCAAGGAAAGCATTGAGCTGATCATAATTCACCAAATTCTTGTCTATTTTTTTCCTTATGAACTAGTTGGAAGATTGTTTACTAGACCATGTAAATAGGTTGCCTTCCTGTTTTAGATCTATCATTCCTATACTCTCAACACGATTTCTGAAGTCATCAAAAAAGTTTTTAAAGCTAAAATTGCCTTTAGCTTTAGTTCTGTATATAGTGCAATTAAAGTCTCTACATATCAACCTTGCTCCCAAATATAGTGCACTCATAGTATTCAAGCTATTCCAAGAGGATCCTTGAAAATTTAGGTTAAAATCATAGACAATAAATGTAAAGAAGGAAAGATTCTCATTGATATAGGATAGGTTCAGATGTATAACTTGTTCACTTGAGTCCAACAACATACAATAATTCTTCCATAAAGATGATGATAATGGATAGTAATAAAATTCCAACAGGGCCCCAATCTTTTCAATTTATTTAGATTCTCCAGTCTAATCTTATACTCCAAGATACCCAAATATAAGGTTTCTTCTTGGAAACAAAATCCACTACAGAATTTTACTTACTAGGGCAATTTAGTCTACGAACATTCCAAATGATTACTTATGTTAAAATAGTTTACCTTTGGAGTTTTTCTTCTTACTCTGGGATTTTCTTGTTGTAATTGTATAAAACTGTTCGATATTAGCTATGTTCACTTCATCATTTTGCATTGATTATATACCAACAAGTGTTGGAGATTCTAATTTGATGTCTCTAACTTTGATAGGTAGTTCCTTGATTTAGTATTTAGGTGTTACATTATCCTTAGAAGTCCTAGGGTGCCATCATCTACTAGGGGGATCTGTTTAGAGGTAGAAATTGAATTATTTGAAGAGTTATCATTCTCCTCCAATGTCATCAATTCGTAGTCCCCATTTTTAAACAGTTTTCCTATAAGTGCCCACATCTTCCCTTGAGCTTTAATAGAGGGCCTCCATTGGTATAAAACTTGAACACTATCCTCCATTTGGTTGTTGTCTTCCCCCATTCTCCTTATAGGAATTTGGTTAGGAAGCTTATGAGAGATGTCCACTCCTAAACACATTCTAGCATAACCAATTCTTTTCCTCTTAGTTGTGTTCTCACCCATGCAAATTGATTTCCCAAGAAAGTTGATCAGCCAATATACTCAACTCCTTATTGTCCATTATTCCAATGGGATGTTATAAATGTTTATCCATAAAGAAATGCTACTGACTATAATATTTTCTACCTTTGTTCTGTGTTGCCAAAATTCAAGAAATAGAGGAATATGAGCAATATTTCATGGCCTTTCTTCAACTATCTTTAGTGATGCAGCCTTTAAGGAAAAAGTAAACGAGTGATTATCCTAATAGAGGAGAACTTCAATGAGACCCTTCCCTTTTAGAGGTTCAAAACCCCTTTTTTTGGATAATGGTGAAAGCAAGTCTACAATCCATGAAGAATTCTACAAATGTGGTCTCCTAACTCTAAGTTCCTTCCTTCAAGATACATAGGTCTGGTACCACAATACTCCTACCATCCAATGGAAAATAGTGCAGGGTAATGCCATGAAGGTCACCTACAACCTGCTTCCAGCTCTTAGGCTGGTGAAGCAAGCAATTGCTTCAAAGAATTAAAGAAAAGAGGATGAAAGTTTCTTTTTGTAACAAACATAAACTTGATTTCCATTCTTAAAATATGAACTCTAGATGAACTGAAAAAACCTTCACACCAAAATCATAGCAACTAATGGCATCATTAGAGATTTCGTGATGAATATTAAAATAATATCTTTTTTTTTTTGATAAATCAGAAGATATTTTATATAGAAAAAATGTAACGTTATGTACATGGCCATAGCTACCGAAACAACGACCCATTGCTACCAAAACGCTTTACAAGACCTAATTTCATACTACTTATCCACACTCGCAATCATCATCTTCAATTCTATCATTCTTCCATGTTGCCTTTCCTATCTAAATATCTATGTCGTCAAACATACTCTCGAAAAGGTACTGCTATTTCACCATCATAACAAGCAAATTTATATTTCATAACCTAAGCTATCAGGCCAAGACCTTTGATAGTGTGTGTAGGTGGTGTTTGATGGTGGTGGACAATGGTTGATGGTCGGAATTGGTTTTCGGGAGATTTGAAGATGTTTGGACAAATTTAGAATTTCTCGGGTAAAACTGGGACAGGTTATTTGAAGGCATTTTTTGGGTTAATTAGCTAGGAATTTGGTTTCTAGGAAAGAAGCAAAATTGTAGAACTATACAATTTAGACATAAGAATCAGATTAATCAGATAAGGAATTGATACGGAAACTCCAAGAAAACAAGGTTCTTGAAACCCCCTAATCCTATTGAATCAAAACCCTAATCTTTCTATTCTAAGAACATGCTA
>JANZLX010000006.1:14700020-14720772 GCA_025531955.1 Erythroxylum orinocense | reverse complement strand
GAAAACACATAATTAAATTCTCAATAAATCAAACACAATGAAATCAAACAATTCATTCCAAATCAATAAATTTAATCTTAAACAATTTTAGCAATTTCTTAAATCATTCCAAAACAATAATTTTAATCATAAACTAAATTTCTTAAATCATTCCAAAACAATAAAATTAGTCATTCGGAATTATCAAATTAAACAATATTTTCGAAATTAATAAATAATAAAAATATTTTTGCTTTCTTTATTTTTCGAAACCACATAGATAACTCATAATTCAACTTATAAATATGGTACCCACCTCATATCCATGCTCGGAACTTGATTAAAGCCTCAATTCCTCCAATCCTCACTTAAATCGAAAATCCCTAAAATCAAGACCAAAAATCCCTAATTTAGAGACATCCAAAATTGACCATCCATTAGGGCATAATCACTAAAATTAACCATAGAAAATCCAATCCCATAACATTCTTAAACTATCAAAACCAAAAACTCATTCAAAAATCAAAGATCCAAAAACCTTCTCTTACCTTAAACTTCATCATTTTCGGATTTTCTAGGGTCAAAGTAAAGCTCTTGAGCTCCTCCATCTTTTCCCTCTTGAAACAAGTTAAAAACCCCTCTAGAAATCCATCAAAACCGTGACCTAGCTTTCTCCTTCTTCTTCTTCTTCTTCGACTCCACCGAACTCACTTCTCTCTTCTCTCCTTTCTTTCTTATTTTCGTTTCTTTCCTCTCAAATTTTTGTATTCTGTTTCTCTCATACGATAGCCACTTGCACCTTTCATTAAATGAGTGACAAAAGACCCTACTGCCCCTCCATGATAGCCTTAAAACTTATCCCTTTAAGTGATCTTCCATAATTGCCCCTGAACTTTGTTTTAATTCAAGCTTACTTTAGGACATTTTTCTCACTATCAAAATGAAGGAATTTGCTAAAACTTCCTTCTAGGGAAACGTTCCTTATTGTCTCACGATTCTAACAACACAAAAAACGCTCAATTCGGTTCAGAAAAGAAGAAGTTATGGCCAAAATACGTTCAGCTCTTACTAATCCAAGACTGAACACTAACACCAACTTTGACTCAGAAATTGACAATTTTAGGGACTAAATTGAAATTCGATCCCTTCATATGCCTTATAGCCCCATGTCTCTAGTTTAATTAGAAACAAGAATCAACTAAATCGGAGCTCTACAACTCGAGATATTACCAAAATATTGAACCACATTTAGAAAATTTCCAACATCACTTAATTAAAAACAATATCTTTCCATTTAATCTCCTAAAAATCATAATTCCTCATGAAAAAGTAATTAAATGTCTTAGGAATCCAACGCTTCAAAAACCAAGTCAATCGGATATCGGACGGAGAAATTATAAGCAAAAGATTGCAAAAGGGTCGGATTAAAAACAAAAGAACCGAACTTCAATTATATGTATATAATCGAATTTTCCAAAAATCATAACTCTTGATCCCGAACTCCAAATTTGAAAAATTTGGTATCAATAAAAAGATCAAAGGAAACTCTACAACTTCCATGCAGGACAGAAAAATCAATTTGGCCTCTAAGGGAGTCAAAAACCACTTCAAAGTTTCTGTTCACTAATGATCATACCAAAACAGTAACAACAACTTGTAAAAATCATAACTCCACATTCCATGGTCCAAAATTTCCATACTTTACATCAATGGAAAGATAAAAACATCATCTAAAACTTTCATGAAGCACTTAAAGGCAATCTCAACCTCTAATTAGGTCAATTTTTTACTCAAAGATTCTGCCCTGTTAAACATCACCTAAACAAAATCAAAACTTCAAGCATTCGTATCTCTCAATTTCCACATCCAAAAATTGCATACTTTATAGCGTTGGAAAGATTGAAAGACAAGTTATAACTTTCCTGAAGACTACTTACTCCAATTCAGACCATATCAGTACGACGATTGGTCTCAAAATATAGCATACACAATCCTACACTTAAGAGCATTTAAAAGAAAACAAAGACAAATAACCTTAACTTCGGAAAATCATAACTTTCACTTTCGATATCGAAAAATATCATACTTTATGGCGACAGAAAGCTTTCAACAAAAGCTACAAGTTTCATGAAGATCATTTTCTCAAATTCTGCCTAAATCAAAAAGTCAACTCTCTATGACCAAAAAGGCAAACTTTTCTCAATTCTTCATATTCTCACACTTTTTCTCTTTGTTTCTAAATTTTCAACTTCCATTTCAATCAACTCATTCACTTTACTCTCATAACCTATACAAACCTACTCAAATATCAAAGACATCAAAACTAATCAATTTCTTTTCTCATCAATTTCCTTAAGGCACAATTACATCTATTACACAATACATATACAAAAACACTCATTTAAATTCATTTTCATATTTCTAATTTCTACCAAAAGTTCGGGTTACAACAAATGGGAGTTAATACTTTGACCATACTCTGAACCAAGTGGGGTATAGATGGTGAAAGAATGAATTGCATGACAACATTGCGTATGGAAGGGTTCGTAGTCAAATCACTAAATTTTTGATCAATTAGGGGTCATGACGTGATGATAAATACCACTCTTGACTTACTCTAATTAAGTGTTAATTCAAGTGGCCAACATAACCGGAAAACTAATGGATCATATATATAGGAGATCCAAAGGATAAGTAAAATGGTCTTGAATGGTAATTCAAGATATGAGAGGGCATTTCGGTATTTTACCACTATATGATCGTGGTAGAAAATTTTGCATGAAATTGATTAGAAAAAAGTGTTTTTAGCTGCCAATTTGGTCATTAACTTCCCAAAACATCCATTAATGCATGTTATTCATGGTCATTAACTTCTCCTAACTTCCATTAATGCATGCTATTTATGACCATTAACTTCTTATAACTTCCTATTGATGATTGGGGGTTATGGGAGACCAAAGAGGGATGAAAATAATCATCATTTTCATGCATCTTGTGTAAGACACAAGGGAAAGAAAGTTTCTTTCTTACACATACTCTTTTTCTCTCTAACTCTCACAAGATTTCTTGTCTTTGCTAGCACAAAGAAAGAATTATAGCCATCTCCTAGTGAGGTTTCATCATTTTATCTTATTGTGGGCTTTTATTATAGACGGTCTAAGTTAATTGTTGTGGTTTACAACATCCCAACACTGAGAAGGCTAAAGAACGAAGGAGATCATTGGAAAGGTATGTAAACATCTTACATTTCATATTTTTTGTTTTCTATATCTATATGCATGAACAGATTTAGTTTTTGAGGTTCCGTTTTATTTTCTGCTGCGTATATTTGATATATATTATGTATGAGATGCATGACTGCAACCTTACATTAGTAACACATCATAACCACCCAAATATTTAGAAATATGAATAGGCTTTTAACTAAGCTTTTTGTGCGTAAATTTTTTGTATAATTCAATCCTTCTGTTATATAATCTTTTGATTAGATATAAAACATTGGATTAATGTCTACTCTATTTTAAGTCCAACGATAATTTTTCTTTGCCATTAGCTATTGATTCAATTAATGACATTTGCAAACTATTTGCAAAATGTCATTCTATCTTGTCCAAGGATTCCCTAAATACATATTGATTGAGAAGAACAAAACATTCTTCTTAATTACTCTAGGTTGATGAATCCAATCTTAATTACTTAACTACCTCTATATAGTTCATGCTACATCCAACAACTACTGCGCTGAACAACCTTTGATAAGAATAGGTTATAAGTAATATCAAAACATAGCAATTCCTATACAAGATAACTTTGGAGACCTCAAGTTCTTTGATCACTTATACAATTAGCACAGTGAAAATTTCAATAGACATACATGTAATGGTTCCAAATGGATATGTCAAATTGGGTTAGTTTAGTAAACTTGTTCTCTAAAAAGCATGCACACATTTGTTTAAGTCTCTCTATACTTTAGCCTATAAGATTAACGATTTCCTTCATAAGGAAAAATTTAATACGTGCTACTCTTTTCATGTTCTATTAATTTTCAATCTTAATAGAATAACGACTAGGAACAATTTATGGATAATACATAAATATAATTGAATCTCATAATTATAATCTTGTTATAATTTCATTTGTAATATATAATTATCTCATAGATTTTACCATATTTATTTAAATACATGCAAGATAAAGGATACTTTTAAATAATCATCACTAAACTATAACCAACCAATTGGTTGTAGGGCATAAATTAACACTTACCCCTAATTCTTTAAGCTGGTAAGTGCATGACCACATTTTAAATGTTCTTTGGATACATTTTTATTGTTAATTGATCTCGGCTAAGCCCTATTGATGGTTTAGTGTGTTGTATTTTGTATTTAGTCCTAATACACAAACATTTTGGGTTTGGTGCATTCTGTAACAACATAATTTATCCTAAGTATTTCATCTGTTCAATCGTTGCAATATTTCATCTGTTCAATCGTTGCAAAAATAATTGCACCAAATTTTGCAATAGAATGGAGGTATAGAAAATATATAAAAAATGAATTAAATTGGAAATTCACACATTTAAAAATGTTACATAAAATGCACAAATTGATAGAATTTAATAAATTCAAGTAAATTGATTATGAAATGAACCTTTATTTATTGTAGTATATAAAAATTATCACCTTGATACTACATGTTTTTCATGTTTTGTTTGATTCTTAAAAGCTTAAACTCTCTTGGAAAAACTTTAACAAAAGAAGAAAAAATGACTTAAGAAAAAAATAAAGAAAACACAAGATTTGACTACAACAAGAGAAAAAAAATAGAAAAAGGAAAGGATACATCATTAGATGTAATGATCACAATTATCCCTAAGTACTAATGCATGATTTTTCTGATAAGTAATTATTTAAATATTAATATCAAACGATTTATAATTAAATGTTGCACATAATCCTTAGTTTCCCCTTGGTTTACCCCCTATCTTTTTCTTGGATGGAACCTTTGGTTTCCTGTTCCTTTTCGGCGTTGGAGCAGTTTTTTTCTTTGGTGGAGGCCTTGGAACCGTTGTTTTTATATTTAGAGCTCTACAGTTTGTTCGAATTTGTCCGGCATTTCCAACCAGAACTTCAATGCCACCCATCTTCACTATCGCACTTGAAAATGTCTTACTAAACCCACTCCCATTGGTAGCAAAACCTGCAACAATCCTTGCTGTAGATCTGTCTGAGGCAAGTGCCTGGTCAATTTGGAGTATTCCTCTCTTCAACTGAAGCTGATTATAATACATATTATCGAACACGAAAGATGTATTTTGGTCCAGAAACACAGTTGGGTCACCGCTTGAGGAAGAACAAGCATTATTGAGCTTGGAAGCTAAAGTAGGATCCATTGAAGGACCAGAACTCCCGGAACCAAGACGATCTGCAAAGAAACTGCAATGTGTAACACCAACTGTGTGTGCACCCAAAAGTGTGACCATCTCGTTAAGGGTTAGGCCCTTGTCCCTGAAAATTTTGAAGGAATCGGACACAGAAGATGATGGTCCTGGCAAGTTCACATCCTCCATGTTCGAGAATAACCCATCTCGTCTCCCTGTTGGCACAGTGTAGTTGGGTCCTTGTGCAAGAGCAACGGCATCCCTTGTCGCAAGTGCTATGATGTCTGCACAGGACACGGTATTAGGACATGCGGCCTCTAGGGCTTTTTTAATATCGTCGATGAGTTTGAATTCTCTAACTGTCTGGTTTGGCCCTGCATCTTTCTCTGCTTGGTGTTTGCTGGTTGAGTCAATGAGAATGGACGCATCACAACCCTATAAAATTAATCACCAATGATTCTATTATTATTCACTACAACTTTTGTGTTGATCAGAAAATAGGTAACAGGTGACATGAAATTTAAATAAAAGCTAAAAACTTCAGAATACATAATTGAAAAAAAATTACTCTAACGAAGCAATCGTGAAAATGCATGCGAAGTAATGCTGCAACAACAGATGGATCTGTAGAGAATCGCCTTTGCACCACTTCGAGTACGATAGACTCTGCTTTAGGGCAACTTAATTGGTAAAAGCCAACTCGAAGATCAGCTAAAGAATAAGGAAGAACAACGAGGAAGAGGGAACAAAATAATAGTATCTTCAACTGCATGTTCACGTTTAATTAGCTAGTGTTTGATTGTCGACAGAAGGACACGTTTGGGGTATATATACATGTTAGAGAAGGCAAAATCATGAAGGGTTGCAAGAAGCACGTATATGACGTGCTGTGGTCAACTCATGATACTCAAATGATTAATTTATCTTGTCCATGTTTAAGAGAGCTACGTGCATACAACACAATTCCATTGCTTCATTTGTCTATTGTTCACTTTTGAAGAGAAATAAAATAACCTCTGATGCTATTTGCGTTATTGTTTCATTTTAAATTGTTAAATCTTATTTTTTATTTCATCTCAATGGAAAAGTCAAGTCCTCTTGATTACGACGAGACAAATGAAACAACATTACTTGCCCAAATGTTGATGTATTCCTCGAACTCCTTCAACACCAAAACTTGCCATCTTAATGACCTTTTGTGGCTTCTCTTTCAGGAGCAATCAGGACGCAGTGAAGGCATATTTATGGGCTTTTAAAACTGACGTGTCTTATTTTATTTAACAAGAAAAAGTTATTGGGAATAATGGTATATTTAATGCTCTATATTCCTCAATCAAATCATTTTATTTGAATTTTTATGTTTATTTCTCTTTATTACTATAGAAAGATACACATTTTTTTTTGAGTTATGTCTTCTAAATGTTTTCTTGACAAATTATTTTTTGTTTCTTATTAAAATATTTGTTAGAGGGAGAAACTAATTTTTCTCTATAGAAAGTAGTTTGCAAGATAAACTTTCTCTAACTCTTTTATCGACCTCCCTCTTCACCTACATTCTTCCTTCTTCTACTCATCCTTTTATTTTCCTCTTATTGCTCTAATGTTAATTTAGAAGCTGCAACTCCACTCTTTTTTGTCTCCGGATCTTTGGAGGACCCTTCAGTCTTTTTAGTTAGGACAAAATCCTCTATTCTCATTACCCTATTATAACCACATCGTATTGTGCACATAACAGGTTCGAACATAATAATAGAAACAGAAGATCTTAATCTTTTTCAACCTCCTTTAATTCCTAGTTTTCTTTTTTATCATTTATGGAACAGTTTTCTAAAATTTACATTCTCTAAATTCTAATCACTTCCTCTTTTAACTTGGGGCTCCATTAGTGTTAAGTCTAGCTCATAAATCTAACTCCAGAATTTCTTTCCTACTCTTGCCTTCCCATTGCAAGCTTAATCCAAAATATTACATTGAAATCAACATCACCTCTTATTTCTCTTTCATCATAGTTCCCTTACCCTTACCCTCCAATCAACCTCAGTCACCTATTCTTAAGGCTCTCCTTACTAATCCTCCTCCTCCTCCTAGTACTAGCATCAACTAGAGACTAAATTGGAAGCAAAGCAAGTTATAGGGGATAACTTTAAGACCATAATGCAATATTGTCCACCTCAAAAGCTAATGATCAGTTTATAGTTTTTCAATCTTTTAGAAAACTTAAAGGGGGAAGCTAAAAGTTAGTTTTTAACATATTAGGAAACTAATTGTAATATAATCATGGACATAGCAAATTATTTTTAATAATTTCAAAATAAGATTCATAAGTAAAAGGGTTAAATCAAACCAAATTCCAGTTCTTTTAAAAAAATTTCTAGAATTGTCAACCATAAGCTCAAATGTTTAGCCTCTAACTGTATCTATAGAGTAAATAACAAGAACTCAACTTTTGAGAGGTGAAAACAAAAGTTATAACTCTTTTATGTCTTCCTCCTATTTATTGAAAAAAAAAATAGAAGAAATTTTCTTTTTTTAAAATTAATTTTTTAATTATAATTAAATTCAAACTTTAGTTGTAATTACAATTGAATATAAATAAATCAAATGTCTCATATTCTATTCATGAACTTTATTAAACTTCATAGTTAAGTCTAACTTAATTTAAACTAACTTTTCTCTTTTAAACTACTCTTTAATATGTGACCTATTAGATTCTTAATATGTTGGCAATGTTTATAAATTCTAATTCTAATTTATAATTAAAATTAGATAAATTAAAACTCTCTTTGATTTATCTTTAATTCTCTAATTAAATAATTTATAATTATAGATCAAGATTAACATCTAAGAATATATCATGACTATTCAAATATTAGGAATGTCAAAGTAGACATATACAAAGAATTTGATACATTGTACTAGCAGTTCATTCTCAATTTAATGGAAGCATCTGGATTTCCTAAGCAATTCATATCCTGGATTGAAGCTTGTATAATAACTACCACGTTTAGTGCTTTGATTAATGAGAATCATCACATCTTTTCTATGGTACAAGAGGCGTTAGGCAGGGGCAGCCCATGTCCCTATCTTACAATGGAAGCTCTCTTTAAAATTATGCAGAAGCACATCAATAGCATGGGGAACTTTATCTTCCACTACAAATACAGAGTACTTGGCCTCTTCTCTTTAATTTTTTCAAATGATCTGCTTTTATTATATGGTAATGAGCCTAATTCTCTCTCAACCATCATCTCTTCTTTATAAGTATTTTTAAAAAAATGTCAGGTCTAAACATTAATAAGGAAAAGAGCAAGATAAAAGCCTCAACTAGATCCTTGATATCAATTCCCTGGTACAAATCTTTGAAATGCAAAGGCAAGATCTACCTTTTACTTACCGTGGATAACTAATTTCACAAGGAAACTAAAGGTAATGGGTTGTCAACATTTGATTGAAGTGGCTAAGAAAAGAACAAATACCTAGTAAAATACAACTCTCTCATTTGATGGAACTATCCAATTAATGTAATTAGTTCTCTTAAACCTCCAAACTTGTTGGTGCTCCCACCTAATGTTACCTAATGGTGTCTTCAAATGTCTGGAGAGGATTATAAGATGATTTATATAGACTACAATCCTAATCAACTTCTATGGAGTCAAAGTTAAATGGAATGAAGTTTGTACCATTAAGCAAGAAGGTGGATTGTACATCACATCCCTCAAACTCAACAACCATATGTTAATTGAAAAGAAGATTTGGAAATTATACACAGACAAAAAAGCTACCTGGATTAAATGGATAAGCTAACACTATTTTTCATAGTGTTGCTTCAAGAATCTCAAAGAAAATAAGAATCAGTCATGGCCCCTCATTGAGATGTTGAGATCAAGAAGCTCTATATATCTTCTCATTAAAAAAAAAGAGAGATTGAAATGTAGTCAAGTCCTAGCTATGATATTATAACTGGTGTGATATTAGTCCTCTATAAAAACAAGAAGAACCCAACCACTCAAAGGAATATTTCCACTAAACACCAAAGTGGAAGATATAATCCTTAGGGACTCCTAAGCTTGCAATCATAAAGGTATATCTCTAATTGAAAATAAATTGCCAAACTACAGGTCTAACATTTTAGAGGAAGATATATTCATTTGGAAATTGGAAAAATCCTTGAATTTTTCAATAGATCATATTTAGATTTCTTTAGACAACAATCGTATAGGTTCTACTATAATGAACTCATTTAGTCCAAGTACTAGTTCCTAAGGTAGTTATGACATTCTAGTTAGCCATTAGAAATAAGTTTTGAACTAGGGACAAGCTAAAAGCTCCATAAACAATATGTATGTTATGCAAACTTCAAGCTGAAACATTACAACACCTATATTTCAATTACTCATACAAATAATTCATCTGGTCAAGTTTATAATGGCATATATAATGCTTTTGAATTTATTTGAAGTAATCACATTTAAAAGATTTGATTCTTTTTGTTAATATTAGAACAATTGTTATAACTTTGATTTCTCACCTTATAGACATTAAGATCAAGAGACTTAAATGCATTCAATAATTTATTGTAAAATCCCAATCTAGATATGTCAAAAAGTACTCCTCTATATTTTTATTTTGCTATTTGCATATTCATACATTGTACTAACAAACTCAATTATTCTTGATGACTCATATCTAGGGTATAATCAAGAATTATAGAAAAGTATTTATTCTCTTTAATGATCTTAATTAATTATAAAACTTCTAACACTATGAGTCAAAATAGAAATTAACTCATTTTAAATTTTGTGACCGATATGATGATGATGAATTTCAAGATTTTGAATGCGTCTAACATGTTCATGCGTTATCACATCAAATCCAACAATCATCTTAATCAATCTTAAAAAATTACCATCACTATCTTGGCAAAGTTTCTCATTAGATTAGAAAGGCCAAATTATATTTAGCAAGACATTTGAAAACATAAATTATTCTTATCAAAACTTGTTTCCAACATCCTTTCTCCTTTATAATTTCTTGTTATAGATCTTTATCAACTATTTGATTTTTGCTCAATCTTACACTTAATTCATTCTAATTCTTCATGTTAGTCATATGTTACCATTATCATGTTCTTTGAGTCTCTCACTAACATGCTTCCATTCTCTAAATCCATCATTTGCTAGTGCACTTTGTTTACTATTAGATTTGAATAACTTTGATTAAAAACAATATACTTTTTCCATATGTTTAGAATAAACCAACCATTTTCTATCGCTAATCTCTATATTACTCAATCCTTTTAGAATAATAAGAATATTAAAAATGTTGAGAAGTATTATCTAAAGGAAACACTAGGTTCAATTCTCTTACAAGCCCTTTTTAACTAAAACGTCGTTTGCTTTATTGTCAAGATTATCCCAATTTTTAGGATCATAAATAACCAACAAAGGGATGGATTGGTTGCTTGTTTACCCTTAAATTTTCTAAATTGGATGCATTTAGTATATGATCAAGATCACTTAAATTTTTAAATAATTCTAAAACATACTTTATGTGATCAACACTTAAAATTTTATTAGATTTTTCAACATTACTTTCCTTTAATTCTTTAGGATTCTCACTAGAGATGTTTACTCTTTTAAGAAATTTATTGATAGACCTTTTGGGATTTTATTAACTATTCTATTTATTTTCCTTTTTATTCCTTTTTCACATCCAAGAAAATTTTTTTAAGGCAACATCATATAAAACATTTATAATATAATTGGACTAGAAAAAGAACAAAAGCACCTGTAGAGAACTGAAAGAATTAAACAAGCGTAATATAGAACAACAATAGTTCGACATCACAAAGATATATCTATGGTATTATAAATACGTGACGGAGGAAAAAAAATCCTATATTAAAATGAAAAATAAAGAGAATTTTTATAATAAAAGTTGTCATACCCAAAATTTTTAAATAATTCTAAAACATTGAAAACTAATAGTAATCCACTTTTCACCAAAGAGAACATATATGAACAACAATATTAACATTATAGAAACATTGAAACTAAATTTCATCGATAGTCTACAAAATAAATTTTATACATTAAAAATTTGTGAAACCCATAAATCATAAAATGTTTTTTATGACTTAATAAATGAAAGAGACATAAAATACAATTGAAGAAGGAAATAACGGATTTTTTTTATTTCTTTCTTCCAAGATTTCAATAAATTCTATGTTTCATGTAGTCTACTTTGCCCCACAAAAAATATATTGTTATCCTCGTGGACAAATTATTGTAGCTTGTTATTTTTAGTGTTAAATTAAATTGACAAATAAATTTATTTATTTTTATTTCCAAAAAATTCCATATAAGAAATTAATAATTACTAATAGAAACTAAAATGGAAATATAAAATTTTATTTGGAATTGCAATAAAATTATAATAAGGTTTAAATGATAAAATATTTAAAAATTTTAATTATCACTAAAAATAAAAAAGGTTAAACAAGTACTTGAACTTTAAATCATATAAAATTAATATTTAAAAAAGGTAGCCTTTTAATGTAATCTCCAAATATTAAAAAAAAAGTTGCACAGAATGTTACTCCAGATTCTCCGAGCCAAACAATGCTCTTAAATATGTGAAGTATAATAAATATCGAAATCGATGAGTATCTTTTAACTTCTAATGAAAAACAGTTCGTAGAAGACACGTTAACAATAATTTATTGATGAATATTATATAAGAGGTTAAAAAAATTTATTTAATTAATTAGATTTTATTTATAAAAAATATAATTATATTAACATTAATAATCATACAAGTTATTGTTTTTATTTGAAAGAAAAATAAAATTCTAAAAGCAGAAAAATTAAACTAAAAACTACAATAGAAAATCAAAAGAGGAGTCAAAAAACGACTAATTTTATCACAATTCAAGCTTCATTCTACTCCTCTCATGTACACATTTAGCAAACATATGATTAACTCAATAATTGAATAGAGTTATATTTACATTTCATAGTAAAATTTAAAGTGGCTAGGAAGCTTATAATTTTTCTTTCACTAATTCACTACTGTTTAGCATATGTCCACATAGAGTGATTAGAGAATGTTCAATTATTTGCAAGATGGCAGAAATGAGGAAATATTGAACTTCAATGATATTGTTTCGATTTTATTAAATTGCTTAAAGATTAATTTATGGAGTTCAGTCGTGTTTTCTTTGTGTGATAAAAGTCACTTGATTCTCCACTAATCCACACACAGAAGCTAGATGAATAATCGAAGACAAGATGATGTCGAGTGTATGAATGTGTATAAAGAAGGACACAAGGAGAAGCTGTCGGGTTATTTCTCAAAGCAATAGAAAAACAAGAGACAAATGACTTAGACAAACACTCACCCACGTGACCTATTAACGTACATCAGAAATAAAGGCAAGTCAATACACGGTCAAAGTAAAAACACTTAGCATAAGAGAGCTCATTAAAGACCCACGTGATAGGCATATGGAAGAGGCAGATGCAAAAGCCAATCACACATCCGAAGGTCTTCTTCTTCCTCATCACATATAAAAGGACAGAACACAAGTTTCAGTCAGTACATACATACATAGATATTCAGTTTTCGATAGTTCAGTGCATTATTAGTCTTTGAGAGTGAAAAAATTAGTGAGAAGAAAAGAGAGCAAAGAGTGCTAGAGTACCACCTGTTTTGGGTACTGGTGAGTTTGAGTGACTCATATTGCAGGTGTTCAAGGACACCCAATCTTTGTATCTTGTTCTTCACTTTCCTTTGCATTAGTGAAATTCCCTACACCACTATCAAGTGGGAACCTTGGATGTAGATAGTCCTTGACTATCGAACCAAGTAAAAATACTTGTCTTCTTAATTTCCTGCAAGTTTACATATCTGCAAAAGATTAACAAGTCTTTGTCAAGTTTCTGTTTAAAAGATAAGAGAGCAGTAGAATTAACCCAACACTCTGATCCTTAACCAACAGCAACAATCAACTTGATATAGCATTAAAAATGGTTGAAAGCGGATCATAGACATATTGGAAATTTAAAAGTGCTTATCTTCCAAAAAAAAAAGAGAATAATAAATAATTAAATATGGTCATTATTTATTGTCTTTTATTTTGTAATATGACTTAGTTTGAATATAATTAAGTTTCTTTTCAAATTCGTGTAAAATTTTATATTAATACCAAAATTAAATAGGAGAAATTTGATGAAAAAACCATAAATAACTAATAATAATTCAAGGATGATTTTGGTTTCTAGTTAATTATGATTTGAGAAAACTAGAACACGCTTTTTTAAGATTATTTTAAATTTTGACTTGAATTATAAAGCTTTTAATTATATATAACTTCGCTTTTGATACAATCCTTCTGATTAAATGTCAATTCATTTGGCAGCTTCTTCTTATACTACTTACAATATGCAGTGGTATAGATTTATGTCCTCTAGACTGACTATCAGTCAACCTATCAAATGAAAGTCTTATGTTTCCCTTCACGAAAACAATTTAATATAACTGCTTACGAACTTAAGGAGCACCTCAAATAAAAATAGGCAAAAAATAATATATTAAAAGTTATAAATAAATTGAAAAGATACATAATATAAGTATAATTTATATAAAAATAACTAAAAATATTAATAAAACAATAAAAATAGATACAAATTTTAAATAAATTTCTAATGTTGAAGGATTACTAATTAACTCGTAATTATAACAATTGTTTGCAAAACAACTCTTATTTAGAAGGAATTTATAAGCATATTATAATTAATATTTTTAAGTATAAATGTTAACAGTTTATTTATACTGCAAGAAATTATTACAAGTGCATTTATAAATTTTTATGTTGGGTGTTAATTTGTAAGTATTTCATAATAAATATTCAACATATTATCATCACAATGTTAAGAAGTTACTCACAAAATTTTGAAAATATTATGAATTTATGTGTGCCTTTTGCTTATACAAAAGATGCTTATAAATTAAGATTTTAAAGATTGGGATTGGTGACATTGAATAAAGACAATTAAAGTTGACTTAATTTTTCCTATTTAGATTGAAGTTGTCCTCAAATCTAATAGTTAGTATCAAAGTTTGTAATCCCTTTACGATCCAAAAAATCCAACATTAATAATAAGCATTGTTTTAACACACTAAAAAATATGAATGAAATCAAACAATATTTTGCCTTCGAAACTGGATTCTGTGGCTACTAAAATTGAGGATCGAATACAAATCTCAAATTTAAGGAAGAATTTCCACTTCTCAGGACCAAATATTCCAAACCATTAAACACAAGCATTAAACCTAGGATTGGAAATCGAGCAAAGTGGTGTGTATTATGTTTTTATTTAATATCGTCTTAATCTGGATAACGTCTCAAGAAAAGTTCGTAATGGATATAAACTCCATTAGATTTTAGGGTTAATTAAAAAAAAATCTCAAATTTTATTCAATTTTACAATTATGGCCCTAACTTTAAGAAGTAGTAATTAAATAACCAAACTTTCAATTTTTCTCAAATCTAGCCTAACGTTAGTATCTCCATTAACGTTGATGATATAACAAGCCATATATGACATAAATCTAAACATGGATGAATATATTTGTATTAAATTGTACATGTTAGAATTAATTAAATTAATTAAGTAAAATTATGTGAATTAAAAAATTAACAGAAAAGGATAAAAACATAAATTAATTTGGGATTTTAGATTCTCTTACCCTTTTACCCACATATCATTCCCTATCACACACCTTCTCTTCCTTATTGCACACTTTATCTTCCCTCTCACATACCTTTTATTCGCTCCTTTTCACATTATAGAGTGTTCATGGATCAACTACAAATATTTTTGCCTCCTTTTCATATCAGCTACAAGCTGTCGGACATCATTCTTTGTTGTTATCTGTGTTTTCACCAAGTAAACTAGTAGCTGCAATAAACGTTTCCCATTAGGTAAACCAGTAGTTGCAATAAACATTTGACATTATTCTTCATTGTCTCTTTTGTTGAATATAATTTCTCAATTCTTCTTTAGGATGTACACTAAATGTAGTGGACAATGTTAGAATGGTGAGTGACTGACAATGTTCATGTGTATAATATAGATAGGTTTGGACATGATTTGTTTGTTTTTCAGACCCATTCTTGTTCTACAACTTGCTTTTACTCACTACTCTATCTTTTAATTTTTGTATTGGTGTCTAAAAATTGAACTTGTTATATGTTATTCATGTCTTGTTGAAAGGTTATACCATTGTAGAAACAACCTTTTACAATGTCCATCCATAATTTTTTTCTAGAAAACATCCCCTATCTTTTCTTTGCTTAATAAAGCTAAAGAAATACCCTATAAAGATCTCTTATATAGGCATCTTAACCTTTAGTAAACAACAGTACATTAAAAATGGCATATTTTAGGAACTTAATGCAACTTACAAGGCTAATGTTTACAATTTCATTATAGTTCTTATTGAGATTTTGACTAGTAGAAGGCTTACAGATTTTTGGAACCTCTTTACTAGTTAGGGGTAAGGCTACGTACTACTATTCCTCTTCAAATCCTATGTCTCAACGGGATTCTTACTAGGTGTTGTTATTGTTGTTGTGAAAGTCCTTTACTATCAATTAAGTTATATAGAGGATGGTATGCCTATAAAGTGAAAATCTAGTTTATATAATGCTAAAACAAGTAAATGACTGATTTTTATGAAAGCATACTTGTAAAAATTTGAGCTTTTCTACGAAAATATTTTGGCTATGTAATCTAAAAATAAATAGCATAAAAACTTTTAATTCTTATATATTCTCTCTTTCTATTTTCTTTATCATTACATGAAAGCTACATGATAATTAGAAATAATGTCTATTCCAAAATCGTATTTTGTTTTTAGTTAAATAAAAGCTTGTGTAACAATCTATCAACTCTACTCTAGCTCACATATAGCATTTACTTGTTTATGATCTACGTAGGAAACATTTGAAAAAATTATTATTTTTTATTTTACTCAATATTATAAAAATATATTTGATGAAAGTATTAATGAAGTATTTTGCAATTTTTGAGTAGATAACCTCTTTTTAAGTGACTAATTAAATATTTGAATGATGATATTGTGACAAGATAAACAAATATGGGCAGAAATAAAAATATATGTAGCTTTCATTGCTTATGCATCTAGTATATATTTGACATAGGAAGAATGTCATGGCGTTGTTAATGGAATCAAAGATGCTATTTATTGTTGTTTTGATAATGTACAAAAAGTTGAAAGTATATATTCCTAATTTGGTTGAGAGAAAGCATTACATTCAATGGTAAAATAATTTTAATATATATTTATTGTTATATGTGATATTTTAATTGTATTTCATTATAATTAATATTGTAATATATATAATTTAGATTTCAAATATTGATTGCCCAATTATAATGAGAAGATGAGGTAAAAAAAATATGAAATGCTAAGCCTGACATTAGTCAACATTTTTATGAATGCATCAATATAAAAATATGTATTTTAATTATTATTTTTAATGATGCCATTAGTGCAAATTTTTTTAATCAATATTCAAATTAGAGATGTCTTGTAGGTACTAAGTATTTGTAAATGAGATAAAGGTTTGTCTTTTTCAAAAAATGTGTTAACGTCTTTTGTGCGTTGGGGTAAGAGTCTTATTCATAAGATGCATTTTTGTTCTCGAGAAGTAAGTATATATAGTAATTCATCTACATAATGCAAATTTGTCATAAGTGTAATATTTATGTTTATATCATATTTTATAGGACCCATGTGATTTTTCTTTTAAACAATTAAAAGTTGAAACATAATTTTTTCTCTCTTTTTATAACTATATGTAGTATGTTGTCTTAAAAGAACAAGGAAACCATTAAGTATGCAAGTAGTATGTTGTGTTGATAATGAGTCATTTGCAAACTTCATTTTTATAGAGGTAATGAAAAGGAATTTAAGGAATTGATGACCCCTAATTTATTGAATTCGTTATCGACTTAGTCATTAATTTTAGTCAATTTTAGTTTCAGCTAGCTAGCTTAAGCATTTCATATGTAATTAATGCGATAAAAAGATGTTTTTGTCTTATCTTTTATTGAAAAAATTTCATATTAGGACCCTGTTAGAAAGAATATCACAAATTTAACTTAGCTTGTTCATAATTCTTATAGTTCATAGCATTTGGTGATTATCAAACCCAAATGATTACACAACCATAACTGATGTTAGATTCACATAGATAATTATTAATTAGAAGGACAAGGACATGGATAAGTCCAGCAACATACGACCATAATCAAATTAAATATATATGTAGCTATAACTTGTTCCATAGTATGATAATGTGAGAAACAAAGAGAAGGACCAAATAAAACATTTGGACTATGTTATGAGAAAATGTAAGACTTAAAAGAAACTATAACAACTCTCAAGATCGAAGAAAATTTCATGAGTTAACCATCAAATGAAGCCTATGGACAATAATTCAGAACTTTAGAATCAATAATTTTATCATTAATATATCAATACCATAAATATCTAAACCTGGATGATATCTTACACACCATGAATGAGTAGGTCAAAATGATTATTTCATTCATAACTATATAAATCTGGATCAAATGTTAGAAAACTATGCATATGTGAAGAACAATTAATAGGTATTTTAGCGAGGCTTTTAATCTAACACCAATACAAAATATAATGAAATAAGAGACTTTATTGATGTATAACAAGAACTTACAAAACATCTAATGAGGATACATAATGCATATGCCACTTATATAATTATTGTGCTGTCCAAGTTGTCTAAAAAATGGTCTCACACTTACCAAACTTCCAAGATGATAAAATAAGGATAAGACCAAGGGGTTGAGCCACCAATTCTATATTATTGAGCAAAACAAAGTTAGCAATTTGACAACATAACACTTATACAACAGTGTCAAACTATTTTCAAATACTCAATCAAACCATGTTCAAACTGTGAACACAATGATGTCAAAACTATCAACCAAATGATAACTAATATATATCCAAAACTAATACATAAGAAGAAGATGGCATCCAAATTCTCATTCATCAACAACTTGACATTTTCTAGGAGTAGGCTTTTCCCCTTACTTTGACCCTCCTCCTAGTTTAAGTTGTATTGCTAGTTGTATTTTGGAAATTTTAATTTGTTATTCCATTATTATTCAAAGGTTCAAACACTTGACATTGACTTCCACCCATTTATGAAGCATAAAAAATCAAAAAGCTAAATATTAGTGTCTCCCTTATAATTACATATATGTACTACAAATATGTATTTAAATAACTTACTGTAAAATAAGTATTCTCACTAACTTCCCCAAATGTCACTCCATTTCTTGTATAAACAAAAGGAATTATAATGTTATATAAGTTAGAGACAAAATAACTTAAAATTAAATGTGAATATTCACTAACTACTCTCTTCTCTCTTTTTAAGATAGAAGATGGAGTATTTGAACCTGTAGATACTAATTATATGGGTCTTTGAATGGGACGGCTAATAAAATTAGATGAAGAGGCTTCAGTTTTTAGTGCCCTTTCTCTTTTTACGTTGCATTATACCTATTGACATACTTTGTGATGAATAAATTGACATTTTCTCTACAACTAAAATGAGAGAAATAAAAATTTAATGATAACTACCTTAACAATTTCATATTGCCTTGGAGGTTGAGTCTTATTTTTGCATCCTCTTATATTATGACCAATTTTTGGTTCTTTGTGGTAGAGATACAAAAAGATGGTATATTTCTTTGTTTACAAAAGAGGATACCAATTGTTGTTTCAAAAATGCCACTTATTTTCTCTTTATTTACTTCAAAAAGCACAATTTCATAACAATGACGACATTTCAGGTTACTCCAACCTTGCTCAATTTGTTGGGATTTCGTGGTTCTTCAATCTAATCCCTTTTTCTTGCCCTTTTGGGTCTTTTAGGCATCTTTTTGATCAATGGAGCTAATATTAGTTGTAGATTTTCAATCTTCGACCAAAATGTAAGATCACTAATAGGTTCTATAACATACTAGTAATCTTCAAATAGCATTCACACTTGTAATATCAATTGAAATAAGCATCGATATCCTCCCTCTAATATGACATACAAGCCAAGTATGCTTACATGGAATCCTTGTTAAATCCCATAGTCTATATTGATAACTTTGTTCTTATAAATAAGTGATGAATTTGTTTATAAAAAGTGTGACTTAAAATTTCAAATTCCCATTTGTCTTGATCATACGTTTCCTTTCTTCCCATCTTGCAACCTTTATTTTCTTCCTCACTGTTGGGCATATATCATCACTATATTTGGGCGTCATTTCCCCTTTTAATGTATATGAGTCATTAAAGAAACTCAAATGTCTTCTAACATATTGATTAAACTTTTTGTACGAGCTTTACAAATGAATCCATTAAATGCCTCCGATATATTATTATGAAGTATTTCACACTTTGATCTTGTGCTAACAAATGCTTTCATAAAATCCTCCAGTTTCCTAATTTTGAAATCTTCATAAGCCTTCAGTGAGATAATCTTTAACTACTTCATTACCTTATCAACTTTGACTTGCATTATGCAATTCATCACTTGTCAAAATAAACTCCTATATGTGTAGCCTTTATGAATGCTTAGACCAATTTGTAATAAACATGTCAAACACATTTTCTATGCTCAGCTTCTAGGAACAGATTCTTTAATGCATCCACTAACCTATTACGAAAGAAAAGGTAACATAAATTAAAGAACATAAATCAAATTAAGAAATAAACATCACATGTATGGATATTTAAAGTTTAACTTTGTTAATTGCTAACAAAAGTCCATGCATTCCTACTTATGTTTAGATCTTCTATAAAAATGCTCAAAAATCAATGCCATGATTGGTAATTTTCTCCCTCAACCATAACCTAACATGTAGGAAACATTTGATTGTTGTTACAACCTACTACAACTAATAAAGCATCTTTAAGGAATGTATTAAAAAAATATCTATCTAACTTAATTATTTTCCTTCATCCATTGAAAAAAACATACTTTAAAGCACTAAATCCCACATAAAAACCTTTTGAACATTGGTTTTGAACTATTCATCAAGTTTAGTTCGAATAATATACTGTCCATATTTGTTAGCTTGTCATAACTCTTATCCATAAGACCATAACTTGGCATAATAACCTTCCATAGATCCTTGTAGCATGGTAATAGCTTCCCACTTAATGCTATAATGTTGGACTCCGAACTTTTGGTGAAAATTATAAATATTAAAATGAATTTAAATGAGAAAGAAATTGGTGAGAAAATTTATGAATTTA
>JANZLX010000006.1:14629938-14658581 GCA_025531955.1 Erythroxylum orinocense | reverse complement strand
CATTCTTTAAACTTAAGCCCACTTAAACTCATTTAAGCCCATATCATTTAATTCATGTAACTAACTTCTCTAACTCATTTAATGACTTATGCACTTATGCAAATAAATGCTAACTCAATTAATGCTAATTTAATATACTTAATTTAATCTAATCATGCTTAATTAATCATAAAAATTTTGGGGCTAATAAAACAGGTGGCGTCGTTTGTTGCGTTGATGCAGAAAATGTACAGAGAAAACAACTCAAGAGGAGACACGCACAAATCAGAGACAAGAAATATAAATAAAAGACTGGTTTGAAAATAAACAGAGATGTTTGGGGGCAAATTAAATGGCAAATCATACAAGAGAAAGCATGCAAATTAGAGGAACAAATTGGAGTGTGGCACTGGTGAACGACATAAGGGACGCGGCGACATTGTTTTCGAATTGGAAAAATCACGATAGAGTAGAGGAGGAATATATGCTACAGTGGAGAGAAAAACAAAAGAGGAGTGCGGCGGTAGTGATGGAAATTGGAGAAATCACGCAGAAGCATATAAGGGCGTAGGCGGCTGCTGAGAGGGGGAATTAAAAGAACAAACAGGAAAGTCACGTTTAGTAGACGGGAGATAAATAAATCGACAAAGAAGAGGCTGTGAGAAAAAAAAGACGAAAAAAAACCACTTAAGAGAAAACAAAGAGAAACAGCTAGAGGCAGCTGGCTTGGGAACGGACGTATGCGTGAACAGAGACTAGCAAAGATCAAGAAGGCTGTGGCGAACAGAAAAGAAGAGAGCATCGCCTATGATCCCAACGTCAGTGACAGTTGGAATAGATAGGGGAATCATGATGTTGGGTAACTAAATTTTAATTCTTGGTTTACAGAATCCTAGTTATTGAACTTTGCAGGTTGTGAGATTTTGTTCTTTATTTCAATCGATTTATCAGTCAAGTATCAATTATTTTTCTGTGTCACTATTTGATTGTTTAATTAGACAGCTAGGTGCGCAACTAGTTTGTATTTTTATTCAATCAATTGTTAGATTAAAAAGGTTGACGTTCAATACTTTTAATCAAAACTAGCGACTAGAATTTTTGTCTACTACATTGAGGACATGATTCTAGGAAAAATAATTGTCTAGGCTAAATATACATCGTATGTATGTTACCTAGTTCATCGATTTTCTTGATTAGTAAAGCTATTAATTAATTAAATCTGAGATCGTATCCAGGTTATTAATTAATAAGGGTTAATTCAAATACATGTTTTGGTTAACTAAACATAAGAGAAAATAGGTAAGAAATTTACAACAATGAATGCTGAACTAATAAATTGGTTATTTTTAGTGTCGATGATCAACACAAATTCAATAATGAAGGAGACCAGAAACCAAGATTTATTTCTATTGATTGTTAAATTCGCAATATTTTGTTTCTAGTTATTTTTCAATTTTAATTTCCATTTAATTTATGTTTAATTCACAATCACAAAACCCCCTCTTTTTATTGCATAACTACTAACATCTGAATTTCTCGTGGGAACGATCCCCACTTTCCACTACTACATTAATTTGTGTTGCAGGAAGTTGGTTTCCTTTTATATTTGGTTGCAGGCAACAACATTCACCATCCATTCAAAACAACATTCCAATAAAATTTTTAAACTTCAAAAATCATTAAAAAATTAAAATGCACATAAATTAAACTCAAATCTAACCTACCCATAGTACATCTAGGTTAGAAAACCTAAGCTCTAGTTTAGAAACCCTAAAATCACTTGGTTCTCCTAACTCATCTTCTTCCAGCACAAACCTTTCATTCTCTACACAAACCCCTTTTTTTCTCTAACTCCTTCATCCTCAACACAACCCATTTCCTTAATAAGGCAAGAAGGAAAGATGGTCAACTTACCTTAACAAGCTTGATTTCTCTTCTTTTCTTCTTTTCTTCTTTCACCGAAACCTCTCTTCTTCTCTCTTATTTTCGTTTTTCACCTTTCTCTCCCTTCAATTCACGTTTTTCTCTTATTAACAAGTAAGACAACCTATTCTTCTTTCATTTCTACCTTTAATGAGTCCAAAAAGTCCATTTTACCCTTCTTTATAGGCTTATGTTCTTTTAAATTGAAGTATCTTCCTAAAAATGTCCTTGAACCTCCTTATTACAGTAGCACTTTAATTCCACTTACCCATTCAATAAATGTAACATCCCCTCCCCATATTAAGGGTTAGAGTTTAGATTTCAATAATGGTGAGAATAGCAATGTGAGAGTTAGAAAAATTTGCATTTCATGCTTAGCAAAATGTTAGCATACGTGCATGTGAATTTGAATCTTTGCACACATGAAAATAATTGTACATGCACTCATTGACATTTCGGGTATATTGAATAGTAATGGGATAGATTGAGAATTGTGGTTATAGTGAATGAGTAGAATGAAATGGAGTAGAGAGAGTAGAAACAAAAATTTAAGTGTTGGATTTAGTGAAGGAAAATATGTTGGAGAAGTTTGTTGAGAATATATAGTATGGAATTTTTGGATAGTGGAGTAGAAAGTTATGGTCCTTATAAGGGGAGATGCTCAGGAGCATAGATGCATCATCTGTAAACATGTATCGTCTGTGATGACGTCATATCGTCTGTGAAGATGTATCGTCTGTAAAGACATATCATTTGTGATAACGTCATATCATCTGTGATAATGTATCGTTTGTAAAGATGTATCATCTATAAAGACGTATGGTCTATGATGATGTCATATCGTCTGTGATGACGTCATATCGTTTGTGAAGATGTATCATCTGTAAAGATGTATCGTCTGTAAAGACGTATCATCTGTGATGATGTTATATCGTCTGTGATGACGTCATATCGTATATGAAGATGTATCGTCTGTAAAGATGTATCGTCTGTAAAGACATCATATCATCTATAATGATGTCACATTGTCTTAAGTTGATTTTGCTTCGTCTTAAGAGTTGCATCATCTTAAGTTGACTTTGCTTCGTCTTAAGTTGACTCTGCTTCGTCTTAAGAATTGCATCATCTAAAGTTGACTTTGCTTCGTCTTAAGTTGACTCTACCTTGTCTTAAGAGTTCCATCATCTTAAGTTGACTTTGCTTCGTCTTAAGTTGACTCTGCTTCATCTACTTTTTGCTTCATCTGCTTTTTGCTTATGTGTCCGAAACTTTTTCTTCTGTATATTATTCATCTGATGCTACCGTCTGGTCCATTTTTGGCCCTATAGGTAATAGAATTTGTCTTCAATGTCTTTGTGAAAGATGTAGATATCGATGTCCTCTTTTAAACCCTTCAAGAATGATCTCAATATAAAATCCCTAGAGAGAGTTATGCCAATTGTAAAATAACTTTTG
This sequence comes from Erythroxylum orinocense, assembly GCA_025531955.1. NCBI lineage: Eukaryota > Viridiplantae > Streptophyta > Magnoliopsida > Malpighiales > Erythroxylaceae > Erythroxylum > Erythroxylum orinocense. The sequence continues at coordinate 14,655,224 of JANZLX010000006.1, read as the reverse complement.
TGTATTGTTCATAACGTTCTTCATGTGGTCACTGTTCATTTTGTATCGTCTGGTCCAAATTTGATTATCTAGAAGGTAGAATTTGTCTCTAAGGTCTTCATGAAAGTTTTAGATCTTGAAGTCTCCTTTCAAACCATCTATGAATAACCTTGATCCGACATCTCTAGTGAACATTATGCTAATTGTCCCAAGACGGGTGCAATATGAATTGAGGACAAAACCTTGTTTGATTCTTTAGCCCATAACTTTGTTGTCCGACCTCCAAATGAAGTGATTCTTGAACCATTGGATTCATAAGAAAATTTTCTACCTATATAAAAATATTGGTAGCATTCTGAATTAATTTGAAAAAGATTGATTGGATGAAATTGAGGGGATCGGTTGGAACAGTGAATTGGTGTTGTTTCACAAAACATGCTTTGGTATTTAAATTATATATGGATCTGAAAAATACCAAATTCAATGATTTTGGTGTGAATTGGAACATAATACATAGGGAAACATGTTTCTAGAAGAAAGTGTTGCAAAATAACTTCAGTATCAGGGTCAGAAAGAACATGCAAAGTTGACCCGAAATGATGTTTTATGGAAAAATCTAGAAGTAATTTAACAGGTTATAACTTGTGATTGTAGTGGTATTATTGATTTTTAAACTTAAGTACAAAGCTTACTTAAATGAGTTTTAATAAAAGGAATTGGATAAGTGGCTAAGAATTGTACAGGTGTCCCAGCCTTAAAGTTGATTTTTAATAACCTTGAAAGACAAGTTATTGTACTTGCCTTCATTTCTTTCTCTCGAAGTTTCTTTCTCTAGTGATTCTTCAACAAAAAGTTTTTCATCAAAAACTCCACCAAACCTAAACTAAGCTTACCCTTATCTTCTACTATTACCACTTTGTCATCTGTTTCTTTTGCCTCAAGAAAACCTGACCCAAACCCTCTGTATGATGAAGTACGTGAATTGCATGAGAGTTAGGGGTTTGTTATGGTTGAAGATTTTGGAGTTTTAACAAGTATCGTGTGAATTCTTATGAGAAGTCTGAATATGAGAAAAAAGGGATGATTTATTTGACATAAAATAGTCATGGAAAAAGTGGTCATTTTCTTCAATACAGTATAAAGAAAATAAAATTTCAGATGTGTTGTTTTTACGTATTTGGGGATTCTTATGTAATATGATGGTGTAGAGATGATTTTGAGTAGAAAGATCATTGAATACATGCAGGAGAAGAGTACAGAAATTTTGAAAGTGATAAGGACTCATATGCTCTGTTTTTTTTTCCTTCTAATTGTATATATATATATATAAGTGAATATTTTTGGAAAATTGAGGATGAACAAATGTAACATCTCGTTACCCATGTTAGGGCTATAATTGTGAATTTGAGAATTTATGAGAAATTAGGAAAATTCACATCATGTATAAATTATTTGTGACATGCACATTTTTGCACATTCATATGATTGTACATGCATTCATTGACATTTCCGGGTAAAATTAAGTTAGTAAATGTGATTAAAATTTGTTTTTAACAATTTTGGTATTATTTAGGATATTTTGGAATTTGTGGTGAAATTAGAAAAAAATGTTAATTTATGGGCCAATTATATAGTGACACGTGGACTGATTGAATTTTGACAAATGGCTTGCATGTGTGGTGATATGTGTTAGTCTTAATTGGATGACACATGAAATACATGCAAAGTGGACATATAGTAAGTGTTTTAGAGGAGGAAAATTATCTGTTGCTTTCTTTCCTTCGTTTATTGTTTTCTCCACCGAAAGAACACTGTGTTTTATAATTGTTTCCTTGCTCATCCACCAAAATTTGGTCTTTAATATCATTGCTAGAAATTTGGCTGGAAGTAAGTGATTTTGATGATGTTTTAATGGTATTTTGATACTGCATGTAATGGATTGAGATACTCTGTTTTGTTTTGGAGAAAACTTGTATATTGGGTTCACTGTTGACATGCGTGAATCTGTAGAGTTGTTTAAATGTGCTGGAAATTTTGTTGAACCATGATTTTGATGATGGCTAGGGTTAGAGTTGATTATATGCATGTGAAGGTATAGCAGCATCCTACATGACACATATGAGGATTTGAAATTGTGAATGTGGGAAAAATGCTGGAAATTTAAAGTTGCATGTGTGATGGTCGGATTTTAATGTTTAAAGTAAATTTTGGATTTTTTTTGAATTTTGTGAGTACTGATGAGCTAAAAATGAGGTTGAGGAATGGTTTACAAGTTATTGGAGTTAATTGATAGAGATTGAGTTTATGGAAAAGTTACAGTAGAGAGAGAGAGAGAGAGAGGAATATCAATGGAGAGTTGGATTTTCGATCTGAAACTTATGTGATTTTTCTGTACTGATATAGAGAGATTTTGATAAAATTGTCTTTATGAAAGTTGTAGATCCTTCTTTTATCTTTCCATTGATATAAAGTTTGTAAATTTTGGAGTTTTGGATCAAAAGTTATAGAGTTTGGAAGTTGAGTTTGTGGATTCTATCATGGTTTGTAGTGTTTTTGGTATACCTTGCAGAATATCAAACCAAATTGCATGAAACTGGTTTCATTTGAAATTTAAGACATAAAGTAATAATTTTTTAGAAGAAAGTTTGGCCTAAATCATTCGTTTTCATTGTCAAAATGATCGGGTAAAGTTGGCCCAAAATTCTGCTTTGGAAAGAGCTGGAGAAAATGGAAGAGAGGAAGAAGACGCAATTTGTAATTGAGTAGAAGTCGCTGTCGTGCTTACGCATGACGGTGACATTGCTTTGTGGGTTGGAAAGTCACCCACTTGCTTAAGCACGAGGGTGACATTGCTGAAATTGGTTGGAAAGGCACGACGGTGACTTTGCTGGTTTGACCAAAGAGTTGACTAACCTGAACAGCCTTCCTTGTTTTGACCATAACTTCTTCCCCCGACCTCCAATTGACATAGGACTTGAACCAATGAATTCCTAAGACATTTTTCTATCTCTGAACAATTTGTAGCATTCTGAATTGAATTGAGAAATATTGATCAAGTCAAAGTGTGGAATCTGATGGAAACAGTGAAATAGGATTATTTTTCTGAACACACTTCAGTATTTTGATTATATCTGGACCTATGGTATTCAAAATAAGATTATTTTTAATTTGGAGTAAACTAGAGATATATGCCTACAAGTTGTCTCAAGAAGTCTAATTTTGATTCATTGTCTAAAATATTGAATTTCTGGATGGAAGTTGTACATAGTACACTGTTTTTGGACATGGGCAACCCTATAATGTTTGAGGCATATCTTCCAAATTACTGAACCAAATTAAGTGATTTTGGAGTCAATAGAAACTTAAAACATTGGAGAATAATTTCTAGGAGAAAGTGTTGCCTAATTTTTCCATTTACCTTATCAGATTTAGTATGCAAAGTTGACCCGTATGTATATGAGAAGAAAAGAAATCTAAAATGGTCAATGAAGTTATGAAATTGTTTTGACATTGCTTTATTAAGGTTTAAATCATAAGTACCTATGGTATTAATTAGAGCTTTGATTTCTGAATGATTTGATCATAAGGATCTCAATAAAATATCCCTAAATTGTCATTGAACATGCATTGTGCATATTTCATATAAGTAGATGTGCATTAAGAAATATTTATACAATTGTGCAAAAGTGTGATATTTGTAAATGTGTTTTGTATGATATAGAGGAGCCAAATAGACGCCAGACGGACATTGCCGAACCATCCAGGCAATAGCATATTGGAGCATTTTGTGAGTCAACCTAAATGATTTCCTAGTATTGATTTGATTTGAATTGAATTGATTTGTTAAACTTCCAACATTATTGAATTGTTTGTGAATTGTTTTTGAATTTCGGACTTGATGTCTGAGGAGTTTGTTAGTTGGGCATGTATTGGAAGTGTTTTGATTTGATATGAATTCTGAATGACATTTGATTCAACGAAAGTTGAATGCCGGACTTAGGTCCGACGACTATGAAAATTCTGTCTGAGCATTCGTATAAGATTGTGATATATAAGATATTCCGAAATTGATGCATCTCATAAAATGTATGCTCAGATAAAGGCATTGTGACTTGAGTAGCTAGTTGAAGTGCTTCCATGTAAAGCTTTGCTCTATGATATATATGTGTGCACATAGAGTTATGCTCTATGATTCTGTTTTGACTGAACCCTACGAGCCAGTATTTATATAAGTTTATGATAGGCTCTCAATCACAACCATAAGAACGAATGTGAGTATTATGCATATAGCATTCATATAAGATTGAAATTCATCAATGATTTGCAAAGTTGTAATGAGTGACCATATGTTATGCCATGTTGTGTGAATATATGAAAAATAATTATATGTCCTAAATGAATATATGTGATATATGTGATATGTGTATGTAATCCGGTGAATTCATTAATGATGGTTCACTTATTGAGTTTGCAAAACTCATTAAAAATTACAATGTGGCTTTTCAGGTACGAGACAGAAGACCTAATTCCTTAGTCAAGATTTAAGGAATTTTTTAGATAGAGAAATGGCTCAAAGGTCTGTCAGTTGGCACCAAAAGTACTGTAGCATTATATTTTTGTAGTTTTGCTAAAACTTATAAGAGATTTTGTAAATATTCGTATGATGCAAACAATGTAAGATTTGTGAATGAATGAAATGAATGGTTTTTAAATTTAGTGACTTTTGAGTATGTTAGTTGATGCCATATGTAAGTTGAATTTGTTATTGCTCCAACATACCATTATCATAGGGTATGTAATTGAATGTCCTTCAGGTATTAACCTCGTGGTAGTGGGATGTTGCATGCCATGAATCACACACCAAAAGACAACACCCAGTCGTGAACACTCCAAGATGTCGCACCCACAAAATCAATCAACGCACATACTAAAAATTCACACACCCAAAATCAATTTACGATCGCAAATAACATCATAATGAAAGTCATAGCTACAGATATACACCCATCAACATGTTTTGCATGAGTCACTCAGGACCCATCCAACATTTGTTCGCCACTTCACCAAGGAGTCTCCACACACGCACAATCTCTAGATTACACACAATACCTTTCAGCCCATACAGACGTGATCTACAAGAGTTCTTATCTAGATAGAGTTCTAACTCTATCCAATTTTCCAAGATAGTAGATTTTATTCTATCTCACTTTGATTTGAATTTTAAACTCATCAACATTATTTTAGAGGTCCAATTATAAAAAAAATGACAAAATCAAATAATAAGATATATACCATATATCTTAACAATTTCTCCCTTTTTGGCATTGTTTGTCACAAATATGAAACTCCCCCTAAATAAAATAATTGGACATATAGTCCATATGAAAAAAGAACTTCCCCTTAATCTAACATCAAGTTCCAAAAAATATTTATCAAGTTCTTTAAGTTCAAGAAACATCTAAAGAAACAATAATGAACAATTATTTAATCATCCAAATTTCTCCCCCTTGGGACAAAAAGATATCAAAAAGTAAAACTAATAGTCACAGAAATACCTTAAAATCTCCTCTTGAATTGAATAGTCACAAAAACAATATGATGTCTCTCCCTTAGGACAAAACAATGTCAAAACAAGAATGCCTTTAATTTGATCAATCTCATCGAATAAGGAATCATAAAAATCAATAATAGGATCATAAGCATGCCAAAATGACAATTTACCACTAGTCAAAACACTAGCCAACATATCAGTACTCACATCAAAGCCATCCTCATAAGACTGATTAAATTCATAAATCCCAAAAATGCATTCAACGAATCATAATCAAACTTAGTCAATATTCTTCTCACATAAACCATATGAATGCATATTGCCCAAATTCATACAACCCACAATATAGAGAAATCAAGATAAAACTTGAAAAACTTGAATCGTAGAAAACTCGAATCTTCCTATAATTCTCCAACCAAACATCAACTTTTTCTCGATATAACTCCATAAATCAAAATCCAAAAACAGAATTCCCAAATCATCAAGCAAAACCTCATTCTCACATCAAATATGCTATTAAACAATTAAAGAAAAACCAAACACAAACTAATCAACGGAACCTTAGAAAACCCATTAATAAAAACCTGAAAAACTCCTTCAAGCCCAAGCCCACTTTTATTTTTATAAACAACATCAAATTATATTTTAAAAATGTAAAGTATACAGTTCCTGTGCTCTTTAAAAGAATTCAAATCTGGCCTTCTTCCTCGTCACATTATCCCTGTCATCAGATGTTTGGTTGGCTTCTTTTTCATAAGCAACTAATAGATCCTCTATTTAGCCAGTTTCTTTAACAACAGTAATTAACGGTGGATCTGTACAATTTCTTGTTTTTCCTTCACTACGTCTTTGTGCTTGTACTTGACCCTTTCTAATTAAGAATGCTTCGATACCATAGATTTTTTTTGCTGGAAATTTAATGTAGAGTGTATAGTTTTTCATTTTTAACTCCTTTGAAACATCATTTGTAATAACGTATAACATTTCGGTCTTATATGTTTGATAACCCCACAAAAATGACATGTAGGTATAAACCTTCGATTCTTCCTTGAAGTTTCTGTTTAGACAGATCTGGTTGCATTATTTTTTCCATCATTGACCCTAAAGCATTTGCTTTTGTAGCCAACGCCTTAAAGATCTCTTTTAATCTTACAGATTTCTAACAGTTTTTCTAATTACTCTATGCCACCATTTAACATTCTCAATCCCTTTTTGGTTCTAACTAATTTCATTTTTGCTTCATCAAGTTCATCTAATGTTGACATCAATTTCTTCTCTAAATCTCTAATAGTTTTCTTCATAGATAAGTATTCTTCATTCAACTTTTCTTTCTTTTTACAGGTTTGCACCCATTTTACATACATTGATTCATGAGCTTCATAAATATTCTCCTTTTTATCATCTGAACCATTATTATCACTATCATAATATGAGATTAAGCCTTAAGTTGATTTGACTATGCTTTTCGCAAAATTTTTCGATTTTCTCATATTTTCATCATCGATAGTTCCTTCTTAGTTGCTGTTAAGCAAGTAACCAGATTTTTGTTGTATAAAGCAACTAACGTAGCACTATTCACAATTTCTTCTTCATTACCATATTCACTTTTGGATTCATTCTCATTCCAAGTGCTCGTAAAGGATTTCTCTTTTCTCCTTTTCAAGGTGTTAGCACATCCGCTTGCACATATTCAAAGCTTTGAAACTTATGATATTGAATTTTCTTCACCTTTTTTTTCACTTTTTTTTAGTTTTAACTTGTTGTTTGATAAGCCCCACCATTTTGCCTAAATTTAGGTTTGTCCTTTTTCACTCTCTTTAGCTACTTACTAAAATTTTGTGTTAACAATACCAAATCCTCATTCTCGTCAAATTCATCTTCTACATCATTAATATCTTTTCTAGTTTTAGCTTGTAGTGCCACTCCTTTGTTATTTTCTTGTTTGTCCCTCAACAAATTCATTTCAAAATTAATAAGAATTCCAATTACCTTCTCAAATGACAAATCATCGATGTCATGAGCCTCCTTGATTGCTGCAATTTTTGAAGTAAACCTTGGAGGTAGTGATCTCAGCATCTTCTTTACTAGTTTTAGGTTAAAGTATTTCTTCTCAATTGATGTGCTTGGTTTGCTACATCGCGCAATCTCTCATGAAAGTCTCAAATGGTTTCACTATCATCCATCTTCAGCTTTTCAAACTTCACAGCCAACATCTGAAATTTTGAGGCTATCAGAGTTTCGATCCCTCATGTATAGTCTGCAAAGTATCCCACGCTTCTTTATCTGATTCACAAGTTGATATCATTGAAAAACAACCTTAATCAATAGCACTAAACCTAACATGCATGACTTTAGAATTTCTAAGTGCTCTCTCTTTTTCAGCTCTTGTCCACTCAGATGGGTCTTTCAGTACTACTTCTCCCTTGTCATCAATTATCAATGGATGTGTTCAGCTAAGTAAAACTAAGTTCCACACTTTTGGTCCTTGTCTTTGAATGAATATTTTCATCCGTGATTTCCACGTAGGATAATTTGAACCATCTAACAATGGTGGTCTGATGATTAATGCCCCTTCGCTTATAGCCATACTTGCGAAACATAGATCTACACTAATTTGCTATACCAAGTTTTGATTCGGTGACCCGCGTTGATACCAATTGAAAATCGGAAGGGGTGTAGTAGTTTTGCAAAATCTTCAATTTACCATAGTCGTTTTTAGCACAATCAGGAACCAAAAGAATTAAATGCATAAGTATAAATCAACACCAAAATTTGATAACACAGTTCGGCACACCTTGCCTACGTCTGCAAGGCCCTTACCCAGCTTAATACTTTCACTAACGACAATAATTTTATAGAAGGCTTTACTGAGCCGACATCACTTAACTTTTGATACTATCCTTTATCCTCACTACTCGTGAAATCACATCCGATAACACGACCGACTCGTGATAGCCTCAACAGAGGACTTTTCTTAATTATCTTTTAACGAAAGAACAATAAACGAATAACTCAAGTGATTAACTAACTAAGAACAAAACATAATACACTTGAGACAGAAAAGAAGGACAACTTCCCTATAGGTTTAGCTCCACTAAAATAGATCTGAAAGTTGTCACCACACACTATGGGCTGATTCATGCAAATTCCTGTACCAACTCACAGCTGTAAAAGAAAGACATCAAGCATGATAGACCAAGCAAACAAGCCTTCGACAGATGACACATACAATACACAACCCAACCCAGTCGTGAGCCATACACCAAATTAAAGATCAAGAAAGAAGTCACGATAGAATATTAGACAACAACCACACTGAAAGAGCTATGACGAATCACACAACAAAAGACAACACCCAGCCGTGAACACTCCAAGTGTCGCACCCACAAAATCAATCAATGCACATACTGAAACTTCACACACCTAAAATTAATTCACAATTAAACCAAGCTGAAGTCACGCGAATAACATCATATGGAAAGTCATAGCTACACACATACATCTATTAACATGTGTTGCGTGATTCACTAAGGACCCATTCAACATTTGTTCCCCACTTCACCAAGGAGTCTTCCCACATTCACATTCTTTAGATTACACACAATACCTTTTAGCCCACACAAATATGATCTATAAGAGTTCTTCTCTAGATAAAGTTCTAACTCTATCTAATTTTTCAAGATAGTAGATTTTATTCTATCTCACTTTGATTTGAATTTTAAACTCATTCACATGATTTTAGATGTCCAATTATCGAAAAATGTCAAAACCAAATAATATGATATATACATATATCTTAACAACCAAGGAGGTGTTTGTTTCCATTTTTTTATTTTTTGTTTTTATTTTCAAACTCAGTAAAAAAAGCTTGTTTGTTTGAGTTTTTAGTTTCTGTTTTTAGTTTTGGTTTCTTCCAGTTTTCAAAAATTATGAAAACCATAAAAAGTGATTTTTGTTTCTTTTTTTCATAATTTAATTTACTATCATTTAAATATATATTATTTAATTATTTAATTATTACTAAAAATTATGAATAATTTAATTCAAGATTATATATTTAATAAATTAAATTAATTATCAATAAAAATGTGGATAATTTTCTAATTAAATTATATGTAATTAAATTTTAATAATTTTTAATAAATATAATTAAATTTAAAATAATATTCAAATAAAATTTGATTTAATAATTAAAATATATTTTAATTAAATTTTAATTTATAAATTATATATTTTATTAAAATAACATAATTTTATTAATAATTTGTTAATAAATATTATATAAGAAATTAAATAAATTAATTCATAAAGAAATTAAATAAATTTATTTAATTAAAAATAATTTATCTTTAAGTTTTATTTAATATATAATTATTATCAGTGATAAAAATATACATTAACATTAACAACCAAATATATTTTTATTTTTATTTAAAAAAATAGAAATAAAAAACTAAAAACTAAAAAGAAAACTGAAAACTACATGAAAAAAACAAAAGAATAACAAACGGTCCTAAGATTACTTCACGTTTATAGGTTGCCTTTGAAAGTTAAAATCACAGATTAATTCTCTTATGTTAGGGATATGTATATTTTATGTAAAAATAGATGCGACTATTCTTCCATTTCTAGAATTCAACATGCTTAAAATGATGTGATTGTTCACATTTGTCAATTGTAGATCTTCCAATAAATGTAGTTCAGTTGACTCCACATATAAGAAAATATGGTTGAATTGACTAAGAGGTGGTTATTTTTATAATTATGATTCCAGTTATCGAAGGAAATTACGCCATTATTTGAAGATTTTAGGGAAGAAACAAGGAAGCTTCATGGAAGTGGCGGCATTCTTAAATAGATAGCCAAGTCCTCCTGGAAAGTTCAAACTCCCAAACTTTCTGTAGTCTATCCCTCACCAACACATTGACGCACAAGCACCCATATATAATACAGCTTCAAAGACGGTCTATTCTTCATTTCGGTTGTGTTCTGCGCATATACACATAGACATTTGTGTATATATATATATATATGGGGAATTGCTGCAGTTGTTTTGCTCCTAAATCAACGTGTGTCACTGCCACAGTCGCCACGGTTGTCTCAGTTACTGCCCCAACCTCAATACCATCCCCAGACGCAGGTCCTACTTCCGTTGGCCATCTCAGTGATGGTAAATTCATCGCCCCCTGTTCTCTCTGCTTTTAGCTTGGATGTGTGTTTTTGAATCGTATTTATATGTCCACTACTGTCTAAGGCCTGTGGTTGTAACTTTGTACGTTTGGTGGGCATTTAACCTGCAGGTGACACATCTTTTCTACGTACTAATGCATCTGGTAACAGCTGGTTCTCTATGGCGACTACCAACTTCACTACCAGGATTTCTCAAGCAAGTGGAGCTATTGCAGCTATTTGGGCCAACGGGGGTCCTGTCGACGTTGAGAATGAGTTTCCGACTGGACTGGATGATGAGGAGGGAACAACTGCCATGGACGCTGTACCGGTAAAAGCTTTCACTTTTGCACAACTCAAAACGGCGACCTCAAATTTTAGAAACGATTTGGTGTTGGGAAGGGGAGGCTTTGGCAGAGTCTATAAGGGCTGGCTCAATGAGAATGATCATAGTACTAGGAAACGTCCAATTGCTGTTAAGAAATTGGACTCAACAAGCAAACAAGGAATTCGACAATGGAGGGTACTTTTCTGACCATTGTGTTTCTCACTTTTACATTGTTTTCCTATCATATTGCCCAAAAAGAAAAATTCAGTCGAATACCTTAAGATAGAATAATCATAACATGCCGCTCGTAGGGTGTGAACGTCCACAGCAGATAATAAAACACTTGAAACCAATAGCCGCACAACTTGAAATTGAGTCCTCTATATCATAAGAGGTTAAACTTGTTGGTTGAGACCTAGAGTCAATCAATCTAAAAGTATCAATTCATGTTTATTCAAATTCTTATTGCCCGGTCAAAATGATAAAGGAGAAGCTTTTATGTTCTTGATTTCGAATTTTCATTCCCTTCATTCCTGGTTGGTTAATGAATCACCTCAGGTGAGTTGGCTTATTGAGTGTCTTGGGTCTTATTATTGGATTAGATATCACTTTCTCTGTGCATTAATGCAGACGGAGGTCGATTTCTTAAGAAGGCTGTGTCATCCTAACATTGTAAAGCTGGTTGGATATTATCGGGGAAATGCCGAGCTCATGATAGTCTATGAATTTATGCAAGAAGGCAGCTTAAATTACCATTTGTTTGGAAGTGAGATGACTTAACTTGATAACTTGTTTCCATCTAGTTGCTATTATTGCTAGTTATTTATTCCAATCTATATATGTAGGGGGCTCGGGTAGGCTGCTTCCGTGGGGGAAAAGGGTCAAAATTGCAATGGAAATGGCTCGAGGTCTGTCTTACTTGCATACACTGGACACACCTATAATTTACAGGGATTTCAAGTCCTCTAATGTACTGCTTGATAAGGTAAACGGCCAAGAATCCCCGCCTTTCCTTGTCCTTCACAAAGTGTTTTTTTTCTAACTCTTTTCTTCAAACATCTTTTAGTATTATAGGCCGAAGATATCAGACTTCGGCTTGGCAAAGTGGGGGCCTAGGGCTGGTAATCCATGTGTAACCGGCCACGTTATGGGAACCATCGGCTATGCTGCTCCGGAATATGTCTCAACAGGTAATTACCTTAAATCATTTGGGTTTCAACTGCAAAATAAATGATATTGATAGTATCATTATCTGGTGATTAACTAGGGAACTTGTATGTAAAGAGCGATGTCTATAGCTTTGGTGTTGTTTTGGTGGAGATGTTGACAGGGCTACGTGCTATTGACAAAAAGCGTCCAACTTGGCAACGCAACTTGATTACATGGACCAAACCCGTGTTATCAGATAAAAGAAGGTTGAGACAAATAATGGACTCCAGGTTAGACGGAAAGTATTCACTTAGGGAGGCTTCCCAAATGGCAATTCTTGCTCTTAAATGTCTACATGAAAAACCTCAATTCCGACCATCAATGAAAGAAGTTGCCGAGACTCTGCAAGACATTGGAGCTTACCATGCAACTGTTTAGATAATTCCCAGCACTTTGTATGTAGATGGAGATTCTCTTACCCTTTCCTACAGAAAATTGGTGTATATATATATATAGAATGTTGTTCACACCTGCGGCCTCGACCAGTTGATTCTTTTTTTGCCTTTGTAACATGTGATGGTACCTTCCAGGATGCGTAACAAAGTTTGCTTCTGCTTTTACTTTTCCAACTTTGAAACTTGTCTCTTTCTTTAAGATTTTCTTAGTTATTACTTGAACGTGGAACTTTCGATTGACATGGATATGATACGAACTTTCGACTGATAAGGAATGTAACTGGAGAATAAGTCGAAAAATCAAATATTAGCTAAAAATGATGTACTAACTTTATGACGGGACGTATCCAACTTTTGGTTAGCAATGCTTCCGATTTAGGGTAGGGTTAAAATCAAAATTCAGTCAACTTGAATTTACTTCAGGTAGAACTAATTTTGTCATGCCAACGTATAATGGAGACAAAAAATGAGTTCACAATCATTGTCCACTAATGAGTAATTTCTTTCTTTTTCTCCGTTCATTTCAAAGTATTATATTTGTCGTATTTTCCTATTTTGAAATTTCTATTCAGATTTTTTTGACTTACCATCATTCAAATCCTTATTCCTTATAATATTTTTTGAAAATTAAAAAATGAATTAATTAAGGAAAGATCCCAAAGGAGAACTACAACCAGCAAAAATTACATCAAAATAGTCTAAGAAGGGAATTCACAAAAAGCTAAACTAGAATATGTTGAAGTACAAGGAAAGTCCACAGACTTGCACCAACTTATCCTAGAGCTGCTTGAGGATAAATATCAAATTCCAGTACCTTTAAACTTAGGATGCATCTTTAGCACTGAGTAATATTGGTCTTGTATCCATACACAATATGCTCAGACCCAATCTTCAGTTTAGGATCTTCTGTTATGTTCATCCATTGAGGAAGGAATTAGCAGTGAAGATAGCATGTAGCACACTTTAGTTGTCCGCTCCATTTGATAGGTACATTGGTACTTATTTTGGTGATGCCTTTGCCCGTGATCTTCTCTCTAATTGTTTGCTATGATGCTTTCCTCTAGCTAAATGCTTTTATGTTTATTTTTCATCAACTAGGCCACAAAATCTACCAACTACAAATACAGAGTCACCAAAAGTTTGCTTAATCTTAGTTACAGACTTTGATCATTTACAACTATTGAACTAGGAATTAATAAATGAGAGCAACGCCTTGCATTACCACATGGAAATTCGAGATAATTATATCTTTGAAATTTATTTTGAGAAATTATTGATGAAAAGTAATTGGCTTGGCTGGCCAGTTATCCGTGAACAGAATTCTAGGAGGACAAGAATCCTTTTGAACGAATAAAATAGAAACCCAAAAGGGAAGAGATATAAGGCCTTAAAGTTTCCAGGAACAATTTAACAAATCCAAGCGCCGCAACTTGAACTTACATAAAAACTGAAAACAGAAGTGAAGCTACTAGACTAATCCAATCTCCACTCTATTAGGAATTAACTAGTTGTTATTAATATTACGATGTGACTAGTCCTACATATGGAAAATAAAAGTTGGTCACTTATCTTTTATCTTCTGAGCTGGGGGATCTTAGTCATCAAGCATGAGAAGATTTCATCTATTATTGGTGTCTCAAATAGTCATTTATTGAACATCATGAGCTATTATGATTTCACCGAATCCAATTTAAAGTTCTAGTTACAAAACTTGTAATAGAGGCAAGAGCTTTCCTTGATTGTATCCTTAGTCTTCAACTTTTGTCTAAAAGATACTTTAGGGGGCTAAGATTAAACCAAATTAGTTTATCCTAGTTGATTGTTTGGTTGTGCTCTCTGAAGAAGTCCAAATAAGATTTATCATTGAAGCATCTAGATCAATGCTTTAACAATATAATGGAATCAACATTTGCTTGATTTGGTCTATAATTTAGTAAATTACCCTTGATGAACGAAAATCCTCTTAATTTGCAATTTCATACCTCCCATTAAATAATCTCCTTCACTTTTGCATGATACGATAGCATTTGTCTCAAAGATAATAGTTCTGGGATTTTGTGCAAGGAGACTAACTCATTCCAATTATCATACCAAAACCATGAGTCATGTTTAGTACTTATTAAGGTCTTCATCTTTTGGCTTATCTACTTTGTCAACCAAAGCATATGGTTTAGGAACATAAAATATCCTTCCTTGTTTTCAATTTCCATAAGCTTTTATTTTTTAAGAAATAAGAGTGCATCTACTTGACCTAAATGGATTTATTATTGGTGTAAAGCCTCTAAATTGTCTTTGCTATTAGCATCTTATTTATGGCATTAATGGGAGTGTTCCAAGTCTTCTTTCTTGTATTAGAGTACATATGCCAGTCCACTTGACTTTTGCTATAGTAAATTTATTAACATCACTAGTCTATGGAAAGTTCTTATTGATTTTCCTATAGCTTTGATCAATTTCCTTTGAAGAATTTGGTGTGAGATCCAATAAATATCATACTATTAAGATCTAAAATATGAGTTTTAACCTGCCACTAAGGGAGAGAAATTTATTATTCCTTTATTCTTAGATTTGAAGTGCAATAATTCTCAAAAGATGATCAGCTACTTCTTAAGTACCTACTAAGACAAATAAATTGTTTTTTCCAAGGTTAATAGATAGCCATGAGAGATTGATAAACTATTAAAATGACCCTATGAAGACCTAAACTATGTTATAATCAACTCCACCAAATAACAATAGATCATTAGCAAATGCTAGATTGAAGATTTTTTGATCCTTGCATTTGCTATGATATTTGTAATTTTCTCTTTGTTTAATGTCAAAGAAAATTAGACTAATAAGAACCTCAATAACTAGGGTGAATAGGGAGGGGCCATAGGATCTCTTTGCTTCAATTATGAAGCTCCATTGAAATTGAATGCTTATGTTGGATTCAATTCATGAGTATACTTCGTGAACTGGTGGAGATGCATTTTTAATCCATTTTGTGAAGTGATAGCTTGTTGCTAACTACCAAATAATAAATTCCTAACTACCAAACTATGCAGTAAATGGTGAGCTAGGGTTGAATCATAGAGAGCTGGGATGAAAATGTTGTTTCAAATGTTGTAACAAAAGAAAACAAAACATCCTGAAATGGTGAAGACGAGACAGCTAATATGCAATGAATTTAACCAAAAAAGACAAGCACAAAGTAAATTTAGAGAAGAATAATAACAATGGCAAAGAAATGGGCTGGAGATGTCTTTGGGATTCCGGGATATTCATTTATCCTTGAATCTAAAGAAAAGGTGCTCTCATTCTGGTGTTAGCTTATGGACTCGATTAAGCTCTCGAACCCTTAATTTCTCTAAAATAGGCATAACTAATAAGCTCTATAAATGCCCTCAATCTCCATTATAACCTGGAATAGGCTTTCTAAGTTCAATAGCGAAGATGCCTTGGGTACTAAAAAACAACTAACTTAGGCCACCTACTCATAAGCTCGGAAGGTGTAACCTAAAGGTATGAGATCCTAGATTAGTTGATTAAGTATCCTGAAAAATTCAACTAACCTATTGGTACTTCCAGGAATCACTATGGACTATTAGATATCACACACTCAACCCTAGCCTTCAAATTAGAAAATTACCTAAAGAGTGATCAAGCCTACAAGCAATTCCTAACTCATGACATTTATCCTAAATCCCAAACCAACCTAGACCTACAAGTACCAATTTAAGACAAGTTCAACTTCATTATCACAATTTCCATCCCTTCGCCCTTATAATATCTCCAAACCCCTAAGTAGTCTAGCCACATATGTTCATATCAAGCAAAATAAACATTAAATAAACAAAACTCATACTTACTTAAATAAAACCAAAGATGGCAATTATAAACGAAGTAGTAAAAATCAAAGTTTAACACTAACTTAATAGAAATCAAAACTCTTTATGCTAATAAATAACTAATCATAACCCAAATTATAAAATCTAAACTAATTGCATCAAAATGAAAATTCTAGCACACATAACTTGTACACAAAAATAAATTAATTGATACTAAACCTAAGAACATGCGTAGATCCTAACTATTGAGCACCAATTAATAAAAAGCATCACAAATAAACCAAAACCCATAACTTAAACCATTAAACATTCAAATACCCAATAAATTCAGATTTGCGAAAGCACATAAATAAACTCAAACAACCAAGATTAAAACTGAAAAATTTTGGGAATAAACATCCATTGATCTATGACAAAGGTTCATTACAAAAATTCATGAGTTTCAACTATAAAATCCATCAAACATTCATTCTAAACATTCTAGCACATGTAAAAACGTGATTGACACTAAGAAAGCTCTAAACTAATGGAATGAATAGATTAAGAAATATGAAAATAAAGCATTGAAAATGAAATAAACTAGCTAACCATAAAGAAAATAACAAAAACTTCTTTGCTCCTTCCTTCTCTCTTCTTGAATTTTTCCAAAAGTGGTAGAATGTGTAGTCCCCCTCCTATGTCCTTCTCTCTTTCTTTATATAGTATGGTCTATTTAGGGTAAAACCTAGAATTTTCCTGTGTCTCAAAAGTTCAAAAAGCTCCTAACAAACTTAAGTTCAAAGGGTCATCCGTGTTTGTCTGCACACAGGCTACAATCGTGGCCTTTAGTGCACGATCATGTTCAGTTTATCTACTCTCTATCAAGATTGTGGCTGACTCCCCATGATTGTGGCCCTATGATCAAGCTTCTGTCACGATATGGTGGCCCTGG
The DNA here is from genome assembly GCA_025531955.1 of Erythroxylum orinocense. Lineage (NCBI taxonomy): Eukaryota > Viridiplantae > Streptophyta > Magnoliopsida > Malpighiales > Erythroxylaceae > Erythroxylum > Erythroxylum orinocense. The sequence goes on along the minus strand of JANZLX010000006.1, from coordinate 14,637,832 downwards.
GTTATTTCCTAGGTCTTCTCTGATTCTCCTCTGAATGCCCTTTCTCCTCCATGGATGGCTCTCTAAACTTTTTCAAACTTCTTCCTTTTAGCCTATACTTGTGTTCACTCCTTTAATCTATATATAAACACAAGATGAACACAAATTGAGTATTTTGGATTGCAAAGACATTGAAATGCATAAGAAAATATAAGTTGATTCAATCCTATCATGAAGAAAATAGGGAAGCCAAACACCTTGAGACAAATGATTAAAAACCTCTAATTGATTGATTTAAAAGCTTTATGAAAGTCAATTTTCATAGTACAACTTTTAATGGATAATTTTGGTGATAACTTTTAGATAATTCATGAACAAGTAGAATATTATCCTTGATATTTTGCCTTTATAGGAACGTGTTTTGGCTTAGATTGATTAGATTTATAGTATTATTTTAAACCTTAAAGCTAGAATCTTGGGGGGTAATTTTGGAAACTACATTATAACAAGAGAAATTCTTGCGCCTCTCTTCTTTCTGCGCCCTTCCGCTTGTGACTTATCTTGCTTCACCCCTATTCAACTTATTTCCCTTTCATTTCTTGGTAACCTATCTACCTTCTTTCTTACCTTACCTTCTAGTTTGATAATTTACCGTTAATAGAAAAATGTTTGTACTCCCCCTCATTGCAACTCTTACACATCCTTCTTCTATTCTACCTTTTCCCACACCGTCTTCTTCCTTTGGCATCCCTCCTTCGACTACGACTACTCCTCTTATACAAACACCTAACCTCCACTTAAATGCTTCCTTCCTACCTCTTCCTAAAAAAGCTTAAGCTTGAAGGCTAGTGGAGCTCAAACACTATTAGATAACCAAGCAAATAGGTAACCTTGGAACAAAGTAATGGGGTTCTAGAGTCATTCGGTAAGCTTCACTTTGCTTCTCCTCCTATAGGGGGTGCTCTTATAACCTTAGCTCTTGAGGTTTTGCATCTTGGTGCGAGGAAATGGATATTTTTTTGGATAAGTTTCTTCCTTTTCCTTTGGTGTAGCAATGGGTTATTAGCAATTTAAGGAGATTTGGTTTGGAGAACATGTTAATTAGTGAAGATGAGTTTTTCATTTTTAGGGTCTTCATAAAAGAGATGGAATATAAGGTTATTGACATGGATCATTGGCATGTACAAGGCAATATGATATTCATCAAAAAGTGGAAGCCTAGAGGCTCCTTGGATTGAGATATGATAAAGATAGTGCATATCTGGCAAACTTTCATAGGATCCCTCTAAAATATTAGTCTTTAGAGGGATTAGGTTATAATGCCAATTCAATAAAGGTTCCCATTGCTCTAGATGAAAGCACTACAAACCTGAAACGTATAGGCTTTGCTTGTGTTTGTGTGGAAGTAGAGTTAAAAAGGGGTCTACCTGGCTTTATTAAGATCATGAATTTTAATAAAGCAAGTGAGTTAATGGAATATTCAATCAAAATTTCCAATACGTGGAAACGTTTAAAAAATGGTCTGATTAAAGTTTGGTGTGTTAAGAACCAAAGGCCATAGAGCCTTGTAAGAAAACTACCCATATGATTGAGGAATTTGAAGCTTTATAAGGAGTCAAACCATTAGATGAAATGTGTGTGGAAAACCATTATGCATGGGTATAAGATCCACAGGGTAAAGAGATCAATTCCTCTTATCCTCCCCATGAGCCTTTAGGAAATTCATTGAATGAGAACTTTGAGATTGTACATATTGCATAAGGTGAGGTACCTAATAGTCTAAAACCTAATGTGGAATTTGTAGTGAATGTAGCATATAATAGTCCTCTCCAGGATGTTCCTGCTCCCTAACAAGTCTCCAGTAATAAGGTAGAGGATGGGGGTTAAAGAACTCTAAGTGGCAATAGCTTAGATCCTAGTATTAGCAATCACAAAGCTAAGAGAAGGAAGGTTATAGCCACCAAATCTTAATGAGTTTTCTGTTTTGAAATGTCATGGGCTTAAATAGCCCAAATAAGGAGTTGGCTCTCAAAGATTATTTGACACTCAAGAAGTAACAATTCTTTGGTCTCATTGAGACCAAAATAAAAAGTGACCAATTTCAAAAAGAATTATGGTTTTCGGATAAGAATTAGACCTTATTTTGTAAATGTTATGCTCACCTCAATGACAAGATCATTATACCCTTCTTTCTTTCATCTTGTTAATTAGTCTTGCTCAAATCAATTTATACATTGTAAAATGATTTTGAAAGGCGCTAATACCCTCTTAGATCTTAAAATGATCTATGCTGTGAATTAAGAGTTTTAAAGATCTCAATTATGGGATGAGTTACAAATGATTGAGTCTCAAATAAACTCCCTTATGATCTTATAAAATATATTGTTATGATTTTATTTGTGTATATAAGCTTGAAGTTTCTGCTAGCCATAAATATAATACATATATTTTTGAAAGAAAGACTTAACTATGTTATTTTCGTAATTTATTTAAAAAAGTCATCTCTTACTCATGAAAACGTTTTCAGACGTGAACAAATTTCAGATTTATATATCATTTAAACGATTACCAATCATTCCATTATCTAATTTATCAATAAGATACACATCTATGTTACTGGTTATACTATCCTATACTCGAGAATAAATAAAAAGAAATATTAAATATAGTTTTTTAATAATATTTAATATTAGATATACTTTAAACTAATTTTTGACTCTGTAAAATAGGATTTAAAATTAACATAAAATGTCTTATCTAATATAAAAAGGAAATTTAACATTAATTACTTAAGATAAATTTATATCTTGAACGTATCATAAAGGGAGTCGAGAAAAATAGAAAAATTGCACTCCTATCCACTTATCTAAATCTTATTATAAATACACCACTAGTCATTCTTCAACTTTTATCCTTCAAACCTATTCTTCTTGCATCCATTCCTACGTACCTATAGCTTCCAAAACTATTCTTCTTGCATTCATTCCTACGTACTTATGGCTAAGCTATTCATTAGTTATTTTCACGTCATTTATCTTTTAACACAACTTTGCTCTTTATTGATGTTAGGGATCATCACCATAGAGCATTGGTCTCAAAAGATGATTCAAGTGGCAAAACATAATAACCATGCACTATCATGCACATTAGCTATATAGGGTAAAGCCTTTGGCACGATTGTGCATTGCATAGGCAATTTTTAGATCAAGAAATTTTTGTAATAACCTGTTTCCATACTAAGGGTTAGAACCTTAGACTATTGCACAAGAGTAATATCATTGAGAATTTTTTAAATGCATTTCATCCACATGCATAATATTCGTATACACACATGAATCATGATTTAGGAAACATTGTAAAGATTGTATGTGCAATCAATTGACATGTTCCGGGTATGAAAGATTTAAAATGACCATGATGGGAATTATGTATTGTTTATGTCTTGAATTTTGGGTTGGTGGATTATAATTAGTAAATTTAGAATTAATTGTTACAATTGTAAAATTGATGAATTAAAATGTACATTTAGCATAGGAAAAATGTCAAGTGGTAAGATAAGTTGACACATGAAAAGTTAGGATGACTAAGCCTACGAAAATGAGTAACATTTGGTATAGAAAATTTAGTGACAACTGGCATAGGTAATTAATTGACAAATGGCAGCAATGATTGGGTGACGAATGTCCTAGCATATTGGTGACATTTGGAACCTTATGTATGGGACAAATGGAATGCATGCCTAGTGACATATATCATTGAAACATGGTGACACCTTGTACCTAGTTGAATTAAGCTAATGCAAAAAGTGTTTCTGTTGGAACACTCACCATCTTCTTCTTATCTCTCCACCAAAACTTGCTTCTGTCTCACATCTTTGTATTTTGGTTTAAGTCTTGCTAATTTGCCACACCAAATCCATACTTTTACCTTTTCATAAAGTTAGGTATAGAATTAGAACATTGTTGTTCTTATTATGGTCCTTTATCCTTGCCGAAAACTAACCTATCTCCACATTAAATTTTTGATGATCTTGCATGCATGGAGGGCTAGGTTAACTTGATGAATTGAGGTGGAACTTAAGCTAAACTAGTAAGTAAAGTATTGATCTTAATGGAATGTTATAATAGAAAGATTATGATGATTGAATTGGGATGGATTGTATATGATGTTGATGATGAAGTGCGGTGGAATATAATGGATGAACTTGGATACTTTTATGCTTTGTTCTTGATGTATAAAAACTATAGGTTATAGGTTGTTGTATGGATGAATTAGGCTGAGATTTGAAGTAGAATGAAGGTGAATTTATGCTAAAGAAAGGTGTTAGTGTAGTATTTTTGAAATGGGAAAGAACTAGACTACATGTATGATATTGAATGATAGTTTCTGTTTTGTTTTGATGCATGAAAGACAATAGTTTATGAGCTGCCAATTGAATACTTTTGAGTTGGAATTAGAGATGAAATTGATGAGGAATTAGAGTATAATTAAGGTATAATTGAGGTATAATTAATAGACTATGATGAAGATGTTTTGAATTTGGTATAAAGGTATTAGAATTTGGAAAAAAAATTAAAGGAAATGGAAGGTCAACCTTTGGTTCACTCATCCCATGATCATGGAAGCTACATTGTGGTCAATACTTTGAAGTGAAAAAAAATATGTTTTGTGTGATTGTTGAATTAACTAAGGATAACTCACTTTGGTGCATTTGGACTTGATTGAGGCTTGAAATGAACTTAAATTGTTGCTTGATTAATTGGTTAAGGGTTTGATAAGTTTAGGTTGTTAATTGATGTTATCACTTAAGGAATGGATTGCTTTGATATCAATGTATGGATATTATGAGTTGTTAAAGGAATAAAAGTGTTCTTATGATTATAAATGTGATCCAAAGGATATGAGTAATGTATTAGGAATAAATGAATGAGAATTGGAAAATTGTGTGAATATATAATGTTAGAAAGGGTTGGTGAATGTATGGTTAATGAATTTAGAATAATCAAATTTACTTAAGGTATAAACCTAATTGTAACTAGTTATATCCAAGCCATGATGTAAGAATGGTTAAGATTTGTGAATAAGGATACATACTTGGAAAGTCAATTAATCATGCATTGAACATGACACATATATAAGTGCATGATTGAACATTTATATGATTGATCAACTTAGTAATGTGTAAAATATGTGTGTATTGCATAATTGAAGAAGCACAAATTAATCATTAGCATCCAGACATTGTCGGGTCATCAAGGTAATAGCTTATTTGGAACGTATTGTGAGTTAACCTAGATTTTTTCTCACTATGATTGATTTGTTTCTGTTTAAATTTCAGTTATTGAATTGTTACTTATGTGATTGTGGTAATTTCGGATATTGTAGGTCCGAGGAGTTTGATATTCAGAAATGTATTGGAAGTGCTTTCAAATTATATGTGTGATACTGAATTTGTACTCAACTGAATATGGAATACTGGACTCATATTTGAGGAATGTGATAAATGACATGAGCACATTGAATGAAAAGTATTGATAGCATATTATGTGAATTGATACATTCCATGACATTGATATGCATATCAGATAAAGGAGTTATGGCCGAAGTGACCAACGTGAAAAATAGCTTTAGGCTCAGGAAGTGGACAAAGAGCCACAGGCTCAGTTTATTAATGAGCCTATTATCCACAAAGGATACAGGACAGTAAATGAAATGAACCCAATATCCACAACGGATACGGGACAATAAATAGGCACTCGGTCACAATAAAGTAAAATGAAAATGGAGTTACATGTGCATTTGTATATATAAATTTACATGTATTGTGTGAATGATTGGAATGAATTGCTGAATTATTTTAATATAGTGATATGCAATGTTGTGTACCTGTTATACTTTTTAAAATGTGATGTGGTATAAAAAATTGAATATTATGATGATATACTTGTGAATTTGGTTTTATACCTGTGATGTTTGTGTTCTGACTTAAGTGAGCACATCAATGATGGTTCACTCACTGAGTTCGCAAACTTATCAAAATTGCAACATGGATTTTCATGTACAAGGGAGGCCTAGCTTCTAAGGCAATCTAGTAAAAGTTTAGTACTGTAAATTTTTGGAAACAATAATGACTTAAAGGTCTAGTCAGTTGATATCTAAGGAGTCTAGTAAATTGTGTTTATTTAGTTTCTCATTTCATATAGAACATTTTGTAAAAGAGCAGTAAACTCTCAGATGTTTTTGGTAATGTAAATATAAGGATTATGAAGTGTAATGCGTCAATGTAACTTATGTTTGTGAATGAAATGGGAAAAGTTGATCTTTTGAATACCTGTGTTATGTGTGATGCCACAATAAGTTATGTGACTGTTTTAACGTGTCATTCTCTTAAGGTATGTTCTCAAATATCCTTTGGATGTTCAGGCATATGCTCTACAAAAGCTGTATATTACGATACTCTTGACATTTCAGGGTTATTTTTGAAACCAAAATAAGTGGGAAAACCATAGAAAGAACCCTAGAAGGCTCAAGAAGTATTTAAGGCAAAGAAAATTGCCAAAAAGGAGGCTGCACATTATAAACAAGGAGATCAAAGTGGAAACATCAAGATCAACTCTAATTTTTTAGAATTTCCAAATGAAGACCTAAAACTATTTTCTTTCTTTTCTTTTCTTATATTTCATTGCCTTGGATGTTAATTTTGATTAATGGTATGTTGAATATGGATTTCTAAATCCATATTTGTGATTATTCTTGAATTGTTTTGTTTAACTTTATTCTTGCTAAATTTAATATAATATTGCTTTGTGCTATTTGTTATGCTATACTTGATAAGAAAGCAAGAGATTGAATCAAAGTTAAATGTGTTAAGTTGTATAATAAGAGTTGATACCTTAATAGACCTATAAATACTAAATTAATAAACAATTGAAGAGGTCAATTGTGAGTTAATTGTCATTAATATTGATTCAAATCCAATTGAGTAGTTAGTAGTTTTGTGAATCGAGAGGTTGCAATTCAATTGTTATCTACTTCAGTTGGGATTACTTAATTAGATCTTAAGAGAGGATGATCAAAATCTTAGGATATCTAGGATCATAACACGATAAAAGGACAACAAAACACCCTTGAGTTTCCATTATTAACTAACTTCATTCTTATTGCTAGCTTCACTTATTCAACTGCTTAGTTTTATTGGTTTATTTTAATTCAATCTTTTATTACCTTAGACAAATTTCATTCAAGTTATTAGGTGACTAATCCAATCCTCGTAGAAACAATATCTTTTATATTACAAATTATGACCTGTATACTTGCAGTATGAAAGTTTCTTATATAAAATTGCAAAAACACTTAGGCCATCAATTTGTGTTTCTCAAGCCTCCCTTAAGCCTTATATGAACCTCTTATAAACCACTCTAGACTTTCCTCCTTTTTCTCTTCATTTTTCCCTTTTATCACTGTAGCGCCCCACCCCCGACCGACCCGACCTCGATACCGAGCAGGGTATCCGAGCTCGAGCTAGTGAGAACGACGTGCTAGAGCGGTCGGTCAGTCCTTTCAGTTACAAATCTTTTCAAACCGATCAGCACAGACGCGCGTACAAAACAGTGGTCAGCAATACATTCATAAAACAATACATGCATAAGTAAGAAATACTGCTCGGCCATTTGAATTTTAAAACAGTACAGGTAAGTAAAACAATTAAGACTATTCGGCCAATTGCATTTCAATACAAATTAGTCATAAATCAGTCAATACAATGCGTTACAACAGTGGCCAATGGGGCCGAGCACTAATACAGTTATTCAAAAATTACAAAGAACAATTTAGACAGTAATCAAATACAGAGACAGACACAACTGATCCCAACAGCGCAGAAAGCACTCTCCCGTTCGGCGACGGGTATTCTTCA
>JANZLX010000006.1:14613669-14626087 GCA_025531955.1 Erythroxylum orinocense | reverse complement strand
TCTTCTTCCTTCTCCGTTGATATCTCAGATCATCGTCATCTGTGTCTGACTCAGGATTGAGACAGATCTCACAGTCTAGTTCGCACATGGATGGGTCGACATCCCATACAAAGTGTCCACGATGATGACTTACATAGACTGGATCTCCATTGGATTTGAAATAGTGGATAGGAGGACCGTCTATACCTTCCGTATGTGAAAATACGGGCTGGATTGTAAGGTTATTTGCCCCATTAGGTAGATATGTTGTCTGTCTGACCAGATCTGATGGTTCAATGGGCTGGATCATCAGGATGGAGCCTGATGTAGATGGACCAGGCGTGTCGTCGCTAGGTCTGCTGTAGATGGATTTGACTGAGCCATCTCTCAGAGTCTGCAGAATCGGCGGAGTCGTCGTATGAAAGGAATGTCGATGAGGCGCATGGAAAACCTTCTGGTAGTTGGTTATCCATTCTGTAGGCATCATCCTTTCAAGCTCCTCTGTAGGTAACTGCTTTGGGATCTGGATGATAGTTGTCTGATTGTTAACAACATCAGCAACCATGTAGAGTGCATCCCTAGTAGAATTTGGAAAGTGTAAATCCAAAGCATGATTATGAAGACGATAGATCATCTGGTGATGAAGAGTAGCGATGATGGCACTCGAATCTTGATCTGCTCCAGTGATCTGGATCTGAACCTGAAGGCGTTCAGATAATGTAGGATCATCCAACCTGATGTTGAAATCTGGTGTTATGGTCAACACAACACTCCCTTTGTCAAGGGTTGTCAGCAGGGTACCAATCAACGCATTTTGGTACGTTGTGTAGGCTGTATCTAGAAGTGAAATCCTGGCAATAGCTGGAATTCCCTTCCTTCCATGCAAGGTCAGAACAAGTCGAACTGCTCCCACATGAAGATGTGTATGAGACTGCTCTCTCCAAAAGGCTATGAGTTCTTTTGGTATTTCGAGCTTCACATACTGCTCTGCTGTTGTAGATCTGAGACCACACTGTTCCAGTTTGAAACTTTGGATGATTTCTCACACACGAGGTCTATTTGTAGAAAGCACACTCCTAATACTTCTCGTCCATGAACAGTCACGAGAATATATACTGTAGGGACTCAACAATGGTAAAGAAGACTTACCAACACGGTTTTCTACAGGCACATGAGTAATTTCTACAAGATTTTCTATTTTTGTGATAAAACACGCTTAACACCTCTAGGTAACTCGGCTAAAGACAAGCTAGACGATAAATGAACTAGATCTGAAGAATTTTTCATAGATCTTATGAAACTCTCTTCTTACTCCCTTTTTGCTTTTTTATCTAATGTTTCCCCCTCTTGGAAAGATGCGAAGGTATTTTCCCTAAGCAAATCACAAGCAGTAGTGATTCACTAAGCGAGGAGTCGAATAACTCCAAGGGGTACGCAGGTGTTTACGGCTAAACCGTCTATACCTGACCAACAGAAAGAGATCGGAACAACAACACCCGAAGGTGAACCACAAAGGCTTGGACTCAAACCACAAAGGTTTGGATACAAACTTCTAGACATCTAATCACACTCTTTGAATTTCATTTGCAAACCTTAAACAATATTTTAGATATTCTATTTTAAAATCTGTCAAACTTTTAAACATATAATGACATGTTTTATTTGTTTTTAATCTCAAATTTTATTTTTATTTATTTTCAAATTTTCTAAAAAATTGTAAATTCTTTGGACTTGAATAATCATTTAAACACATAAAATAAATGCCAACACCTCTTTTGTTTCCCCAAACTTGTTTTTCAGATTAAAATCTTTTAATTTCCTTCCTATTAAAACTTACAGTTTTTGTATTAAGGGCACACCTCATGCGTCAACAGTAAAGTAGGTTTACTCTTTTGACTCAAGTGGGAACTAGAAATGGTAACTGTGTATTGAACCCTTGTTTGTCATCAGAGAAATTGATTTCAACAACCTCTAACTACTTATGGAATGAAATAACAACTTTTCTTTTTCCTTCTTTCTTGAGATACAAATTCAATAAAAGCAGATTGAGAGTCCGTGGTCCATGTTATTCCCACCAGTTGTAGTATCCAAATACATTGATTTTGTATGTTCTCAGCTACAAGTTATTTACATGTTTCTATAACCTACGATTGTTTAGGTCTGTAAACACTGTAGGCACTACTAGTATACAGCTAGTGGATGATCATCAATCTCAAGACTTGCACATTGGCTATTCTGACTTCATTAAGGACAGGAAACTAAGGACCTTCTTTCATGCTTATGCTTATGCAAAACTTACTGTCGATGTTCAGGTGAGGTGCTGCAGATCTCATCAGAGCAAGCATTAGGGACATAAATTGCATTCATTAACGAGCTATGCTTCCACCCATAGAATAAATACACTAGTGCTCCCACCAGCAGCCACACTGAGACACGAAGCCACGTGTACGCCCTGTAGGTATGCAAATGGTAAAATGATCACATCTTAAGTTGTGGCTTCGTTAACATTCTCCATAACTTGAAAGAAGATTGTTTGACACTCACCCCAAATTAACCAACAAGTAGGTGTTGACAAGTATGCTAGAAACAGGTAAGTACGGAACAAATGGACAGATGAAACCTGGAAAGGAGGAGTAAACAAAGTCATATTGGAAACGATTACATGCATATTAGAACTAGTGCCATCGGTGATGAGATTAGAGGAAATCTACTAAGTGATTTTACTTCCCAAATTTCTTCACACGTATTCTAGAACTTCTGCAAGAAAAGGAAAACTTTCACAAATTTTCAAAGTGATTGCTTGAGTAGGGAGCCTTCTCCAAGGCAGGCAATTCACGTCAAACCAATCTGCTAACATATCATGAGATGGAACAACATGTACCTCCAGTGTGCCCAAAGCTATGCCTTGCATTATCTTGAGCTATGCAAGCCAAAACCACCAAACTGCACAACAAAATAGCTCCGCCTATTGTACAAAGTGCAAACCGAAGAAAGCTGGTACAATCACCAATATAAAAAAATCAGAAGAATTGAATAAGTTACCAAGTATTGTACCCAGCAAGTGCATATACATCGTGGATTCCAATAAAGGGGATTATTTGGCTTTGCTTACTGTTTTAGACATACTAATTATTAATTTGTCACCTTTTACTCCAAATGCAATTCCCAAGCTGAGTTTAAGGCAATCACCCAATATGACAGATTCTAAACCCTGTACTGATGAATTTCTAGATCACACTATTCTACAGTATGATATAAACTGAGCACTTCTTGGGATCCAGATAAACCCCACGAGGATGTAAGCCAAAATAGAGGACAAACCTGGGAAAGTTTCCAAATGAAGCTGCAGATGCAAGAAAAAGAGCCCCTGCACAAACAAGGGTAATACTCCAAGCAGCGATTTTCCGCCTCTTGAGTTGATTATAGTGCTCTACATCACATACAAGAAGCCATCAAAATATGCATAGATTAGCACCTCTCACTACAGAGCTGTAGGTCATCTTATCAGTATTCTTGAGCCAAAAGAATTTTTTTAAAAAAGTAAAAAGAGCAGATACTTCTCTGGCTCTTAAAGCTCAAGCAGTAATCAAAAGAACATAACAGGCGTTCAATATCACATTCACCTGAGTACTACAGGGAAATTTCTGATTTTGTTTAGAATAAATGGAGTCGATTATGGCTCCAGATTTCTTTTTCCTGAGATGTTCTTGATTCCCTTTTCACTTATAGTTTTCAATTTTTGGTACTACTCTTTCAGCACCCCACAACCAAAGTTGGTCAACAATAGCCAGAAGATGCGAGCTAGAGTTCACTGTTTTATTCTAATCTTTGAAATGCTTATGCATTTAATAGGCTATCAAGTCAAACTGACACAAAAGAGATAAAAGAAAATATAAAAAGAAGAGTAAAAGAAGTCAAATCCCAACAGCAAAGAGGGCATCTAGAAAATACCTTGAGACACGTGTTTCAGAAGAAGGGGGCATCCAGTTGATGTCCCAACATTGTCAAATAAATGATGACTGCAATCACAGTTGTTGACAGAATCTTTTAAGCTTCGACTGGCAATCTCCTCAATATCTCCACTGAATTGTATTGATGATGAATCAATAGATTCCTGAAGTGAAGAAGGACAAGGCATCTCATCTGGTGGAACATATCTGACTATTAAGACGGAAACAGCTACAGCAGTGAATGCAAGAAGAGTACCCACACTAACCTGTACCAATAAAGAGAAAATAGAAATATCTTCATGATTATATCCTGCATCAAAGGTATAACTTTCAAAGAGTAGGATATACGCTCCTCCTGACTCAGCATATACTTAATTCATGCACTTACCATACCAGCCAACTCTGAAACTTCCATGAAAAATGCTAGTGCTGCAGCAAGAATACCAATGATGATAGTGCTTTTTACTGGAACCTGGCTGCGTTTGCTAATGTCCGAGAAAAATGATGGCAACAATCCATCTCTAGCCATAGCCATGAAGAGTCGGGGCTAAGAAAAGGAAAAGTGAATCAAAAGTAACAATGAGACAAGATTTATGATTGAGAATAGAATATCCCACAAACACCTCATCATAGAGAAAACTGATATTTGTAAAGATCTTCCAAGTCACAATATTTAACAAACAATGAAGAATTCACTGTATTGAGTTGATGAATTTCTAGCATGTCCAAATGAAAAGAGAAAAAGAAAAATTGGATGCGGAAAAATGGAAGAGAAGGTTGTAGAACTTTTCATGCTTTTTGCATCTACAAGTTAGAGAAGCTTCTCAATGTCCAAAAACGCTTCAACATCATCAATACAACTAAGAGGAGATACATGCCTGTGGAAGAAGTGAACCCATTAAACTTGCACAAAGAGCAGTAACTGCTCCAGTTGTTATTATATACCTGCGGTTACAAAGTTGCAGGAACTGTTAAGCATTATGGTCAAAGTTACAATTAAATGAATACATAACAAGTACATAACATCTTACATTGCCCATTGCATCCCATGAGAAGCAAAACCTGAAGAGATTGGGGTATCCGGATCCAGAGCATAATATGGAACCAACCCAACAATAACAACAGATACAAGCATGTAAAGAATGCAACAAATGAACAAAGAAATACCAATACCCAAGGGTAAATCTCGTTGAGGATTTTTTGCCTGCGATGAAAATTGTAAGATAAATGATTCTATTCAAAATTCATAATTGTTGCTCGAAAGAGGGCACCATTACAAAGGCAATCAGATGAAATATAACTCTAGATTGGTTTTAGCTATGATGAAACAACCAAAAGCATCCAGGATTGTTTAATTAATCAATTCCCTGCAACATCTTACTTGAAATAAGCATGGTTGATTTTGATCAGCAATGAAGATTTAGATGAAATATGAACAATTCCCTCTTTATCAGGAAGCAAACAACAGAAGGATATTTGCTAGGAATGCAGTGTGGACGGGGGTATCTCTGTTCCAGGATGATTTGCTCAATTTTTTAAGCATGCATGCAAAAGAAAGCCATGTAGCATGTAAAAGTTTCAATTTTCTAGATATGAAAGCATTTTTCATACTAAAGAGCATGTGCTGGCAACTTAATTCGACTGTGATTTTTATTTTTATTTTTCTGCTGCATGTAACAGCAATCATATGACGAGCTGACAGGCAAAATTACCTCTTCAGCAGTGCTAGCTACTACATCAAAACCAATGTATGAAAAAAACACTATTCCAGATCCCGCAAGCATTCCACTTAAACCAAAGGGAAAGTACCTATAACATGAACAAAAAGCTAATAATCAACTTGATTATAAATTTATAACTGATATAAGTAACACATACATAGAAAAAAGAAGAAACTTGTTACCTAGGAACTTCATATCCAACCCATCCAGTCTTGAAAGCTAAGTAACCACCAGCTACTATGATGAAAAGCATCCCACAGACATTCACTGTTGTGACAATTGTTTGTGCTAATGAACTCTGTCAAATGAGGAATTCACTCAAATCAATTAAAAGAACATGTACAGACTTGCAGATAGTGATGTAACAATAATGTTATTAAAATGTTTTCTTATGCAAAAAAAGAAGAATGAGAGTTCAATTACCTCCTTAATTCCAATGCATAATAGTGCTGTGACAGCAAGAACTAACACAGCAGCAGATGGATCTACCACGATATCCAGCCCAGCAATGGTATGGCGGGCAAAGTAGAAAGGCAGCTTATCTTGACCCCCAAAAAATAGGGCCTAAGTGGACAAACAGATAAGTAATGTGGATGGAAACTGCAACTAAGCTTCAAGGCACAGCATATGCTTCGTAGATATTTCAAAATGCCAATAATCTTAAAGCTGGATATCATATCCTATTACAATTTTGAGGGTGCCATACTCATTAGTGAATGTTTGGTATCTAAAGATATTTATACTTCTTTTCACATATAGAAAGATGAAATTCAGACCACTTTTATACTTAGATAAAATGACTGTGCTGGTCTCAGCAAAGGTGCAACAGACAAACCTTTAGAGGAATAGTTGGAGGAAAGAAAACAATAAAGTAAGACCACCTGAAAATTATAGTCAAGCCACAAGTCCCACATAAACTACAGCTAAGGTAGCTAATACTTGGAAAGTCAATTATCTAAGTATATTCCACCCATTCATGTTAAAGTGGAGAAAATAAAAAAAAATGCCACATAGGCAACTTAAGCTAACTGTCATGGAATATCACCATATAGAAGCATATACCACACATGTGACTACATTATCGACACATGCATCCACAACAACCTAAAACCTACGAAACATATCAAAACCACAATCATAGTAAGACTTTCAAAAGTAAAAAAAATCATGTGAAAGTGAAAGGTTAATTATGGTTCCGTCATTGTCGCGGGAGAAATTGGGAATTTAAGGGAAGTAAGAACTCGAGTTACATCCTCTCTAACGCACCAGATTTGGTGTTAGGCCACGAGCAATTGCAGAACCACCAATAGTGTACTCCAGAATCAGTGCCCAACCAATCAACCAGGCAGCACTACATGTTAAAGTAATGCCAAAGTTATTGACTTAATGCTAAGTCACCAACCTGAACTTAGAGGGGTACAAGTTCATTGGACTTTTCCTTTCTAATTAATTTCCAATAACTATGCACCAAAGTTCCGTAAGCAACATAATATTTGAAATTTTATTAGCTTGTCATTAGATTTTTAAAAAGAAGACGAATCCTACGTCTTGCACATCAATCAGTTGATTTCATCATACTAATTGAGCAACTCATCACTATTGGTAGCATTTTTTTGAGGCAATAATGTATATTTAGGAATCAAAATAGAAAGCTAAAACGTTTCAACAAGTTTCAGATTACCATTCCCCAATACAAATGTATGTGTAATGATAGGCACTCCCAGCAGATGGGCATCGACATGCAAGTTCAGCATAACAAAATGCTGTGAGAGCAGCAGAAATTCCAGCAATGAGAAATGAAATAGAAAGAGCTGGTCCTGTTTGCTCTCTAGCAACTGTTCCTACAAGTATATACACTCCAGCTCCAATCGTTGTTCCAACCCCTGGTTACATGATGCAAGTATTGCCAACTATTAAAAGCCACCAACAGTTTTCAACATGGTTGAACACAAGAGACAGGAGAAACAAAGACAATAGACACTCAGGTATGGAAGAGCTGCACATCATGAAGGCCTACATCTAGTTAGTAACTAATGATACTTGGCAAACATACAAGTCAGAAATCGCACAAAGCTTTTACAAACCGTCCCCAGTATCATCGGTAAAGCTTAAAATTAACTAATGTGATCATCGACATTCAATAGTGCTGTGAGCTCCGTTGTCATGATAATAATAACTCGTGACAACAGAACATAGAATTACAAGAAATTGCCTCGTTAGAAAATTCAGAGACCAAAGAGAATGCAAAATAAATCAGATTTCCCCCAAAGCCACTATACAGACCAAAACCCAAAATGACAAGATGAAAGGTTGGGATCGAAATTCAAAACCCATTCGGGGAACGATGAAAAAGGTTTAGTATGTTTTACCAATGGCAATAAGGTCCACAACAGAGAGTTTCTTGGCCAGCTGACGCTCGCCATCTCGCGCGATATTAACGGAATCAACCTGTTTTCGCCTTATCAAATTGCTAAAACCCCATGAACCCTTTGCTACTCCATGTTTTGGCATGCCAGCAACATCAACCATACCCATCAACCAAAACACGAAAGATAACTATGCCTTTCTTGGTTCTGCTATGTTCCACTTTCAGAGAGAATCCAACTTTATAAAGCAAAAGGCGCTGTTCTTTAAGTAGAAGTGGTGATATATGTGCACTCAAATCGAATGGACGAGGGTGCTTGGGAGAATCTGAAGGAAACTGACAGAAATCTTTTATGTTTTTTGTTTTAATCATTGATTTGGTTTGTTTACAACATTTTATGGATATTTCTGTTTGATTGGTACAATATAATATTAATAACGGTGTTGGTTGATTGTATTTATTTATACTAGACAGCAAGTTGTGAAAGCAACGCCGGTGGATTTAAGTACAAACAAACAGAGTCAGAGACAGAGCGTGGTCCAGTTAAATTGCACTACAAGACACGCTTGGTAAGATCAGTGCAGAGACTATGTAAGGCCAAATCATCTGAAATCCTACGCCAAAAATGTCAAGCCGAAGAGGTAAAACAGTCGGACCCTGATCAAAGTAAATTGTGACAAAGCTAACAAACATGGGAGGAGAATTATAAGAGATTCCCATTGCCTCCTTAACCGTCATTACTTTTTAATTCAATTAAATACTTTATAATTTTCTTACTGCATTTTAAAAATATTTTTAAGTTTGTTTCTCTCTCCCAATGTATAGGATATAAAGGGCTATTTTGCATAAAGTAAGATCACCTTATTATTATTAATAAACTGAACTACCTGTCTAATTTACATTGTCTAGTCATCCATGGTAGTTCTTCACTACTTCTTGATCCAATTGATGTGTATGAAAAATATACATATTTTATTAAGTGTTTGGCATGATTTGATATTAAATTACTTTGTTTGACTTGTTTTTTGATATCATTTTAGTTAATTGTGAAAATTGGACTTTAGAATAATATTATTCAAGAATTAGAGGCCAATTCAATTAAAATTATGATTACAATCAAAATTCCTGGTTAAAAATAGTCTGACCTATGCCTATGTACTAGCTTAAGTATTAGAAGTACATAAACTGGCCCTCAAATCTTCTATACCCCTGTATCTACTCTGTGCCCATTGCATTTGAACCATCTATTTATGTGGGACTCACAAAAATAGATGGCTCAGATACAATAAGAACAGAGTAGGTACAGAGTAAGGGTACAGAGGATCACGTCCCCATAAATTGAGCCATGACCATTTATAAGATTGGTTAACAAGTACAAGGAGAAATAAGAAGATCCACAATTTACTGACATAAGTGTGCTAGTTACCATGTCTATCACCTAGATGAAACAGGAAGATACATGGTTTAATGATCTTAATACATATCTATTGATGTTAGTGTGTAAATCTAATTAAAAATCATTATGATGCCTCGATAGAGGTTATTTATGAGTGGACTATAACTTAAATAGTAGGGTTAAATAGGATGCTCGAAAGAGATGTTATAGTAAAACCATTGATAGAAGATCCGTAACTCTTCGTGCATTTAAATGGGTGTTAGCCCAATATAAATACTGGTTAACCAACTGAAGAATAGATGATTGTAACTTGAGAAAGTGCAATTTCAGTATCTAGGTGATGTGTTTCGTTTATACCATAAGCAAGCGACATAGCTATAGTTAACACTAGCAATTACAGGTTGATCCTATGAGGACTAGCTATTAACTACTAATTTCACACATACTTAATTATCTAGATTATCGAGCACAATTGAACCAAAAAAAACAATTCTAAATTGCCAAATCAATGTAGTGATCAATATTAAAGAAATTAATATATAAATTAGATCTAATTAAGATATCCCCTAAAAGTTTACTATATTTTAACTTCACTTTAGTTTAGTGAATGATGCTAGTTTATTCGAACAGTAGAACTCCTAAGATAAAAGAACATGTAATTCTCTCTTGTGGAACCCATACAAACAGTAACACAATGTTGTGTTCTTAGAGCCTTTCTTTGCTCTTCTCAAGTTACTCTAAGTCGACTCGATTCTTCTCCAATTTTTTTTCCTTTTCCTTAGAGAGGTTAAAACAAGATTTGACACAAATTAAAACTCGTTTGAAATATCAATTCATATAAAATATCTAAAATGTTAGCTCAGTGATACTTAAATTTATGTCATAAGTAAACTATATCCTGTATATATCAAACTCTCGTACACTTAAGCAACTACTTTTTGTCCTAAAAGTAAATCAATTTCATCATTCCAACTCAAATAGAAAACGATTCCAAAGAAAAAAACGTAAAACAAATTAAGCATAACAATCAAGATTTTCCACTACTAATCCAATTACAAATATCATCAAAGTGTTACATAACTAACTACCTGTACAGTCCATCAGTTAACTTAATTCACTTCTTGTTTCAAATTTCAATACAAATGAGTAATTTTAACTTTATGTATAAAATGAAAATACATGGAAAAAATGCTTTAACTTTTGAACATATTCATACCTTTTAGTAACGTAAAATAAAACATCAAATTTAATTATCCTAAGAGCATTTAAAAGCATGTTTGAGAATTCACCTATCCTTTTTGATGTGAGAGTAAACACCTTATAATGAATGCTCCAAGTTACTCAACTAGGTCATTGTCTCCAATTACTAATATCATCCTTTAACTTCGACCTTTTTATTTGTACGAAGCAAGTGGATTGAAATTATTTAATGCTCAATTATTCATAGTTTTTTTTTAAATTTTGGATAATGAAAATGCTTAGAGGAAATCACACTTACTTGATACATATACATATATAAAAGGCATCGAGATGTAAATCAAGTGTTTATTCTCTAAATTCATAAAATCAATTGAATTCACTTATTCATTAACACTTATAGCTAGCTACCTAGACGTTTAGAATTACAAAGACAATCAAATTCATAGTTAATTATCTCTATTAGTATGCTTTCAAAGAAAAAAAAATCAAAGAATTGATTTTTATTAAGAAATTCATGACAAAAATTGATAAGTGGGTATCATAAGGGATGCCTCCCCTACGCTTGAGATGGACATTGTATTAAATGTAAAAAAGCATACAAGAGCAATGAAAATAAAGTGACAATGGTGTAACATCCCGCCCCCTACTAAAGGTTTGGACCCTATAATTTAGTGCACGTGGGCTTAGAGGCTTTGAAGAGGGTGTGAAAATCGTGTGTCCGTCAAACGGACATGGAAGTCCGTTTAACGAACAGCTTCGGGTGAATTGGAACATTTGGATGGTTCGTGTCCGTTTAACGGACCTTCTCGGGAGAATTAGGGTAAATTGATCGATTCATGTCCGTTTAACGGACATACAAATCCGTTTAACGGACATCCCAGGGCAACTTTGGTAAATCGTATTTGTGATCGTTTTAAATTTGGTATATATATGTGGTCTTAAGTGAGATTATGATAAAAAATGCATCATATTTGGATAGACATTGATGAATGGGATTTTTTTACACACATTAAAATCATTGATCATACACTCAATTGACATTTTTCGGGTATAATTGGTAATAAATGGGATCGTTTTGAGAATTGTGAGTTGGGGTTATTGAAAATTGATTTGGAAAGTGAAATTGTTAATATGACATTTTTGGAGAATTTTAGAAAATTTTTCTGAAATTTTTCGGAAAAATTTCTGAACTGAACTAGGAAAAATGTTAGGTATCAGACCAATTAATAAATGACAATAGAATTTATTGTTAAATGGTCTTGGAATTTTGTGATATATGATTTTAGGAATCTTGGACAAGTGTCATTTATTGAGATTTGGGTTTAAATTATGAGAGAAGGGCTTGGGATTTGGACATGTGGCAAGTGACATGTGTCACTTGCCAAGCCATGCCACCTAACCCACCTTTTAAGCACCTTCTAGACTCTTTTTGAGTGTATCCCACGACACTCACTTGTTGAAGGCCATTGAGTTATATTTTTGATGATTTTTCTCTCCATTTTCGTGCCCTCCCATCCCTCTCTTCATCTCTTTCATGCTTTGGTGTCTTAATGCTTGAAACCTTGCCCATCTTCTACTTTTACTCCCATCTTGTTGTTCCTTCAAGTTGGCTTAAGGGAAAAACCTAGCTTAACCTCCTAGAAGATGAAGATCATGGAGATGATAGAGCTAGGGTTTCATGGAGATTTTGAAGAAAATCAAGTAAGTTTAGTGTTACATGTTATGAGTAGGGTTAATTGAAGCTTGCATGATGAGGGTTTGATGAATTGATTTGTGTTTTGCAAGGTTTGTGTATATATATCTTGAA
>JANZLX010000006.1:14584745-14605031 GCA_025531955.1 Erythroxylum orinocense | reverse complement strand
ATTTTTGAGTTACTGCTGTTTTGTGCTTGGGAGAGCGTTCTGGAATTCTTGCTGAAGTGAATGAGTTGTTTTTGATGTGTTCAGTGGTTGGTAGAGTCGTTGATGAAGTGCAGGTGCTGTCAAAATTGCCAGATTCCCAGCAGAACCGATTCTGATAAGTAGGTCGGTTTACTGGGCTGGTTGCCCAGGCGCTCGGCCTGCGAGCGTCCAGGCACTCGGCCTGCGAGCGTGATTCTGATGAGTTCGTCGGAAGGGGGAGCAGGGGCGCTGGAGCTGGGCAAGCTCGCGTGCGAGTGCTGGGCGCTCGCTCAGCGAGCCTGCGTACGAGCGCCCGTGCAATCGCTCTTGCCAAGCGACCTTCCCCGCCAGCGCGCGAGCGCTGGGCGATCGCTCGGCAAATTTACCGAGCGACCTTCCTCGCTTAGCGCGCGAGCGCTGGGCGATCGATCGGCAATTGCCGAGCGATCTCGCCCGCCCAGTGCCCAAGCGCTGGGCGATTGCGAGCGAGTTGGTCGGGCTGTTTCTGTGGTTTTCTGGTTGACCCGACCTTCCTTCACTTTTTGGTCATATCTTTTTGTGTAGACCTCCGAATGACCTGGTTTTCGAAGCGTTATTTTCTACTATTATTTCTCACTGGTTTTATCAGTATTGCTTTTAAATTGAAAAAGGGTGGTTTGAAACAAAGTATGGCGTTCGGATGTCAAAGTCTGTATTTTCACTGTTTCTTTAAGATGGTATTTTTATTCATAACTTCTTCATTTCAAACTCAAATTGAGCGCTTCCAGTGGCGTCGAAATCGTTAGAACCAAGGGAACATTTTTATTAAAAAGCCAATCCATATCTTCTAATTGATTTCCCCCTTTTTGTGATCGCTACGTGTTCGATTTTGGGTCCTCTATGCTTGTGTGGGTCCGAATATTGGGCCTCGGAGACGGGGTCCAACACTTAAGCAGTAGGACGAGACCATATTGGTGTAAATGGAGGTGGGAATGACAAGGCCTCTACTTTGTAAAATCAGCATACAAGATGCTCCATGATTGTGCTTCGGTCACAGATGAAGGTGGGTGTCTCCTTTGGCGATTACTGTGGCAACTACAGGTGCCTCCCAAAGAGAAGCATTTCTTATGGCGTGCCTTTTCCAATATCCTCCCCACCAAACTTAACTTATACAGGAAGAAGATTGTAGACGATGCCTTATGTCCCCTTTGCCAAGAAGCCCCTGAATCTATTAAACATGCTCTTTTGTGGTGCATCGAGGTTCGATATTGTTGGGACCGTTTGACCCTAGTCAGACCAGGCCATGGGGTACCTCTCATGCGTTGGATCACTGACACAGTTTTTCCACTAAGAATGGATCAACAACAGACTGTCATTTTATGCTTGTGGTGTTTGTGGAATCGCAGGAATGCTGTCATCTGGGGACAACGTTTATCCTTTGCTCCTACGGTATTGTGGGTTGTCCATACTGCGAGCTAGGAGTGGAAAGAAGCTAACAACATCATACATGGTCCGGCGCAACATAGTGCAAGGGCTGGTCATCCCACTAGCTAGTCCCCACCTATGATTGGCCAGTACAAATGCAACTTTGATGCAACACTGGATGTTTCTACACATCGTATCTCTTGTGGCAGCCTGATTCGAGATCACCAAAGTAACATTATTCACATGTTTGTTAAGATTTTTGATGGTCCTCCTGATCCTACTCTCGCAGAAGCAATTGGTATGAAAGCAGTTCTAAGCTGGTTAAAACTCAATCATATACAATGTAATGTTATTGAATCAGATTGCCTTCTACTTGTGAATGCTTTGAAGGATGGTGTTTCTGATTTATCTTATGTTGAGGTGATTGTTTCGGATTGTAAAGCTCTTCTACATGTGCTTCGAGACATTGATGTCTATCATGTCAAACGATCAGCGAACAATGCAGCCCATGCCATAGCTAAGGAGGCGTTGTTCCAGTCTGATTTTGTGTCTTGGGGAATGGTTTTTTCCCAATTTGTGACTACTATTGCTTCTTCTGAGTGTCCTTCTATTGATGTAATTCAGTCAGATTTTTTTTCGTTAATCTTTTGGATCTAGGTCGGGTGTATTGGGCGAGTCTGTTAACTTGGGGCTAGGTTGGTCCTGTTGATTTGATTTTTTCCTGGCCGTTTTATTAGTAATATAGTATCAGTTTAAAAAACAAAAAAGCACGAGTCCTTTGATTACTTATGGAAGAGACTGCTTAATCATTTTCACGTTATTTGCTCACTACAACTTAGGGAAGAAATCATATGATGGATCCACGATTGAAACGGTATGATAGGTAAGAGCTATTGCTTTTCAAGATTCTCTTTGACATATTAGTGTATGAAATCTAAAGGGAAATGGACTTTTGCCGATTCTCGCATCGAAGCAAAACAGCTTGAAAACCTCTTCAATGTGCTATTGGACGAGAGTGCATAGAACGATCCTCAATCACGTTCGTCGAAGTAGTATGTTACTTACAATAGTTTTGACTAATAGGCACATGGTTTTGTTTTTCTCATAAATCATCACTTTTCATCATTTAATTTCCTTTATAAAATAATAGAATTAGAAAATTTAAATTTAAGATAAGATAAACTTTTTTAGCAATAAAGGTTAATATTATCATTTTCAGTTATGTAAAATGCATAAATGCGATAATTTAAAATTTAAAGTTTGATCATTTGGAACTAATATTATGATCCGTGTTGAATTATAGTGGAAAAGAAATATAAAGAGTAAATTGTATTAAAGGAAAGAGCCGGGAAGATATTTTAGGAGATATGACGGAGATAGTACACACGTAGCTCGGGCAGTTACCCAGTACCCATCCTATTCCGTGCTAACACTCCGCGCCATTAATCCAAAAGCGCATTCCTTATTTTAGATGGGAACCTCTACTGTCTCCCCTCTTAGTTTCAGCTTCCCTACACTTGCAATCGTCGTCGTCGGCGGTGGTCATAGATGTCAACTGTTCCACTATTGCAAAGCTAAGAAAGCCGCGTGCTTTCTGCGTAATAGAAGAGTTGAGGTTTCCTTGGTGAAAATTGGGTGTTATAGCAGCAGTGGTAGTGATAACCATAATCATACTGATGATAATAATGATAACAACAGCACTCAAGGTAATCAAGAGTCAAGCGTCACAACGGTGGCCCAGCAAGACAACGAGGAGAGAAGTAGCATCAAAGAGGAGAGGGCATGTAGCCGCGCCGATCAGGCTCAGCCTTCCACTTCTTCAAGGGTGCGTCTATTTTCTTTCTTTCCATTTGAATGATTCTGAATTAATCAATAATACCTCAATATTAAAATGTTATGTTGTTTGCTATCAATGAATCATTTCTTTCTTCAGCCGCCACCCATATCTCCGATAGGCCCAGGTTACAACAGTTTCCAAGTTGACTCTTTTAAGTTAATGGAGCTTCTTGGGCCGGAAAAGGTTGATCCGGCTGATGTCAAGCTGATTAAGGACAAACTTTTCGGCTATTCAACCTTCTGGGTCACAAAGGAAGAGCCCTTTGGGGATTTTGGTGAGGGCATCCTTTTCCTTGGAAATTTGAGAGCGAAGAGGGAAGATGTTTTTTCCAAACTTCAGAGTCAGTTGGTTGAGGTCACAGGCAATAAATACAATCTTTTTATGGTGGAGGAGCCCAATTCCGAAGGACCAGACCCTCGCGGTGGTCCACGAGTTAGCTTTGGTTTGCTGAGAAAGGAAGTTTCAGAACCAGGGCCTACAACACTTTGGCAATATGTGATTGCTCTCTTGTTATTCCTTTTGACAATTGGTTCCTCCGTCGAATTAGGAATTGCATCTCAGGTAAGCTTAGATTCAGAGTCTTTTTAAGCATCCAAATATATTATATTCCATTGATATTTCAATAATTTTCTCTCGGATGTTGTTGCAAGTGATAAACAGATTAAGTATCTTCTCTCAGTCATTTACTGATTGCATGTGGTCTAACAGATTAATCGTCTTCCTCCAGAGGTCGTCAAGTACTTCACAGATCCAAATGCAATTGAACCTCCTGATATGGAACTGCTATATCCCTTTGTGGAGTCTGCTTTGCCCTTAGCTTATGGCGTATTAGGAATTCTATTATTTCATGTAAGCGTCTTACTGAGTTAGACGTTTGTTCGTTGTTGCTTCTTAAATAGAGAGTTTCATTAGCTTTTCCTACATTTAAATCTCATATGGAAGGACATTATGCAACTAGGATTCATCATTATTTATAGTCTTTATTTGTGTCTGTATATCTATATGATGAAGCTTGGCCCCATGCAGGAGGTTGGACACTTTTTGGCCGCATTTCGAAAGAAAGTGAAGCTAAGCATTCCATTCTTCATTCCTAACATTACACTGGGCAGTTTTGGGGCAATCACGCAGGTAAATATTGGTCACTCCAGATTTGCAAATACAAATTGATGAAATTTTTTATGATTCTCTCTTCAAATCTGTGGGAAGAAACCGCTTGTTAAGGAGGACAACTATATCAGTTTCAATAAATCTCGCAGCCACGACTTTTTGCAAGAGAATTGGGAAATGTTGTTTTTGTATATATGATGGAAGTTAGTTAAATGTTTAAAAGCTTGAAACGAACCATGGTTGCTTATAACTCCTAGTTAGTTTTTAATCATGTATTTTGAAGTA
The DNA here is from genome assembly GCA_025531955.1 of Erythroxylum orinocense. Lineage (NCBI taxonomy): Eukaryota > Viridiplantae > Streptophyta > Magnoliopsida > Malpighiales > Erythroxylaceae > Erythroxylum > Erythroxylum orinocense. Next base: position 14,600,380 of record JANZLX010000006.1, on the reverse strand, counting down.
TTCTTAACAGTATGCAGCATTTTTACTTGTGAATAGCTACATAAGCTGCATACCGCCTTCAAGGTCAAAGTTTTGAGATTTGGGTTACCATGGAGGGGGCAGATTTGGAAAAGAGGGGAGGACTACTTTCTATTGTGTATGCCAACATGGCTCAATATGTTCTTTACATGTCCAATAAGTTTTATGATCTCATTCATTCTTTTATTTTTTAGCACTATTAACATGTGCATCTACATGTATTAGTTCATGTTCACAGGCAAACTAAAGAGAACAGAAAAATGAAAGGTAGTTGACAATGCAAGGACATTGTTGTGAAAGACTTATTGACACTGACACCCAATATAGTTCATTTCATACATATTCTTCAATTTCATTCATTCCCTCCTTGCATAGTGGGATAGTTCAATGGGGCATTCAAATTGTTAATGCTACCACAGAAAAGATATTAAAGCAATAAGGAGTAGGTTTAGTTATGTGGAATTCTAGAAAGTAGGGCTGGTATGATGCAGGGCATAGATCTTGGCTTTGGAATGGAAACTTATTCAATCAAGTCCTTAAGAAGTTTTTCTTTGAGTTTGATGATTCCCATTATGTTCTGTGCACATGGATTTCCAGTTCGGTGAAAAATTCTAGGTACTTGCATTTGCTGGTCATTGCGATTAAGTAAGACCCTAATAATTAAGTAAAGATGATTATGTAGTTGGCATTTTCTGGTCATTGCAATTAAAACCCCAATAAGTAAGTAATGATGATTATGGTATTCTGTTCAGTTCAAATCCATTCTTCCAGATCGGGCCGCAAAAGTAGACATTTCACTTGCTGGTCCATTTGCTGGTGCTGCACTGTCTTTCTCCATGTTTGCTGCTGGTCTGCTACTATCGTCAAATCCCTCTGCTGTTGGAGATTTGGTACAGGTTCCTAGCATGCTGTTTCAAGGTTCTTTGCTTCTTGGACTAATCAGTAGAGCAGCTCTTGGCTATGTGTGCGTCTCTCTTACTCTTTTGACTTACCCATATGTCTCTTAATTGTCAATGCATGCTGAGAAGTGATTTATAAATTCACTGGTTGTCAGTTCCTTGTGTTTATTCAGTGTCCTCTCTTTGGAAATATTGTAACCCTCCCTAGATGGCATAATTATTGCAGAGCAATGCATGCAGCTTCAGTTTCCATTCATCCTCTAGTGATAGCTGGCTGGTAATGTATCATGCTAGAGCTACTTCATTCTCTTTGCTGTGTTTCAAGTATGCTTACAATAAATATCATTGATCTAGGTGTGGCTTAACCACAACAGCTTTCAATATGCTTCCTGTGGGATGTCTTGATGGTGGACGAGCTGTACAGGTACTTCCACTATCTGCACAGGCATGTTTTTGAAGTTTATTTTCTGCCTTCTTTCTTTTACTTGTATGCTAGATGGTTTACTAAAGGGAGTGCTTTACCTGGTTAGGGTTCTTCTTGATAATGCTGTGGCATATATGGTTAATTAGAGGATTTAGTAAATGCAAAACTTTAGCTAATGGAAAATTTTTAAAAAGAAAGTGTGATACCTGTAGAAAGAATGTCATTGGGAATAGCTCTGAGAAGCCAACTGGTTGAAGATGGGTCTGATTCCAGTAAATGTTGAATAGAAGTGAGTTGATTATGTACAAGTGAATGTAATATCGGAATTGTTAAAATGTTGGAAAGTAGAATATTTAGGAATTAAATGTTATGATTAGTTACTGATTCTTAGGTGATTGATTGGAGTCAGTTACTGATTTACAAAAGTAATTAGAGGAGATTAGTTAGGAGATAAATTAGGAGATTGATTGATTTTGTACAGATTTCCTTCCTAGTATAGTTACCTTGTATTCCTATTTACATGTAACATATAAAACAGAGAAGGTACAACAAAGAAAATACTTTTTCCTACATGGTGTCAGAGCAGAAAATCCTTTAAGCTAAACACGAAAACATCCCTAGCTGCTTCTAGTTATCTTCCACCATGTCTGATGTTGTATCAGAGTCCACAAACCTCCCTACAAACCGGTCAAGCCCTTCTCAAGACTCCACTAAAAGACCTAATAACCCTCATCTTCCCACGTCTCACTCTCATTCAGTTCAGATTAACGGTCAAGCCCTTCTCAAGACTCCAGTAAAAGACCTAATAACCCTCATCTTCCCACGTCTCACTCTCATTCAGTTCAGATTAAGGCTGAATGGAGAAAATTTCCTGCGCTGGTCTCGATCAGTCCACATGTACATCCGTGGCAGAGGGAAAATCGGCTACTTGACAGGAGAAAAGAAGGAACCTGCCCTTGAGGATCTATTCTACCCCACTTGGGATGTTGAGAATTCCATGGTGATGACATGGTTAGTGAATTCTATGGAGGAGGAAATCAGCCCCAACTACATGTGTTACCACATGGCTAAGGAGTTGTGGGACAACATCAACCAGATGTATTCAGACCTAGGAAACCAGTCCCAGGTATATGAGTTGACACTGAAACTTGGAGAATTCCGCCAAGGTGAGAATAGTGTTACCAAGTGTTTTAATTCTCTGAAAGACTATGGCAGGATTTAGATTTGTTCAGTGATGATTATGAGTGTAAATCCTCAAATGATTATCACCACTATAGAAAAAGGGTGGAGGATAGCTGTATGTTTAAATTCCTTATTGGACTAAATGTTGAGTTTGATGAGGTTAGTGGCAGGATAATTGGCAGGCAGCCACTTCCCTTTATTGGAAAAGTTTTTTCTGGGGTTCGCCGTGAAGAAAGCCAGAGGCTTGTTATGCTCGGCAAGAAAAATTCTGACAGCACTGCTGAAACTTTTTATACAATGGTTGAGAATCTGAAGTTGAAAACTTGTTTAAAACTTTTTATACAATGGTTGAGAATCAGTTTCAACAGAAAATTAGCACTCATCATACTGATAATGGCGCCAAGTATTTTAATGAAACTCTTGGCAGCTTCTTGAAAGAAAAGGGGATTCAACTACAATCTACTTGTGTTGATACCCCTCAACAAAATGGGATAGCTGAAAGGGAAAATAAACATTTATTGCAAGTGTCTCGTGCCATTATGTTTTCCATGCATACTCTTGTCCTAAATTACAGTACACCACTTGAGTTCTTTTGAAAAAATTTTCCCGAGGCCCATCTGTATTCAGATTTGCCTATTAAAATTTTTTATTGTATTGCTTATATCCACTTATCTAACAGGGGACAGTCAAAACTTGATCCATGGGCTGAAAAATGTGTTTTTATCGGATATGCTCCAAATAAAAAGGGGTACAAGTGTTTTAGCCCTAAAACTTGAAAAACCTTTGTCACCATGGATGTTTCCTTCCTTGAACACGAATCGTATTTTCAGGAAAATTTCCTTCAGGGGGAGAAACAAAGTGAAGAAAATTTTTGGGAAGTTCTTTCAACTCTTTTACCTAAACCTCCTAATACTGTTATGCCAGGCAAAGCTGAATCTTGGATAGGGGGAGGAATACTACATGATAATTCTATGAAACAAGATCCTGAGTTTAAAGCGCAATAATTTACAAGTTGAAATCTATACAGATGCTGATTGGGAAGGGCGTATTTCTGATAGACGATCAACTTCACGATATTGCACTTTTGTTGGAGGAAACCTAGTTACCTGGAGGACTAAAAAGCAGAATGTGGTAGCACAGAGTAGTGCTGAGGCTGACTTTAGGTCCCTTGCACATGGGATTTGTGAGGTGATGTGGATTAAGAGGTTATTAGAAGATATGAAGAGTTCAGTTACACTTCCTATAAAGGTTTACTGTGACAACAAGGCTGCTAGTTCAATTGCTCATAGTCCAGTTCAACATGATAAAACCAAACACATTGAAGTCGATGGGCACTTTATCAAGGAAAAACTCGAGAATGGTCTGATTTGGTTTCCTTATGTGCCAACAGCTCAGCAGACAGCAGATATTGTTACCAAAGGGCTACCAAAGAAACAATTTGATCTCCTAGTGAGCAAGCTAGCTATGGAAAACATATAGCTAGACATCTACAAGCCAGCTTGAGGGGGACTGTTGGAAAGGAGAATATTTAGGAATTAAATGTTATGATTAGTTACCGATTCTTAGGTGATTGATTGGAATCAGTAATTTAAAAAAGTTATTAGAGGAGATAAATTAGGAGATTGATTGATTTTGTACAGATTTCTTTCCTAGTATAGTCACCTTGTATTCCTATTTATATGTAACATATAAAACAGAGAAAGCACAGCAACGAAAATACCTTTTCCTACATAAAAGAGCCTACAGCCCCTCCTGTACCATTTTCATTCTTGCATTACTGACAAACCATATTGAGTCAGCGTTTTACCAGACACCAGATTAGAATTTCCCTGTGGAAATTTTACATGAAGTAATTTGATAAGTTTATTTTCTGTTCTCTTTCATTCTGGCTTAAGTCCCCTTCTATCCTCTGGTTACTACTTTATTCTTTCTGCAGATTTTAATAAATTTTACTTGCATTTTCTTTCAATTCAACTAACAATACCTTTATTTCTGGCAATATCTGGTTGAACAATGTGCTTATGCCCTTATCTGTCGCATTGTCATTCCTTTTCTTTTGACCATAACTGCTTTTGATGCTTATGCTTAGAGTTGGATTTGTCACAAAATGGAAAAATTTGTCCTTGTAGTACTTTTCTGGTCAAATTTGTGATTATGCTTAGAGTTGGATTTGTCACAAAATGGAAAAATTTGGTCTTGTAGTACTTTTCTGGTCAAATTTTGAGCTTCTACTTTTAACTGTTGAACGCAACTTTTTTTCTAAAAAGCTTTTTGGCATGTTTTTGTGGCATATTCCCTAGCTACTACAATATGACTAGTTAGATCTTTGCTCAAGTGGGGTTGTACTTAGCTTGATATTCCCATATTTAATACTCATAACTTGATATTTTCATTTTTATTGCTCATAAACAGGGTGCGTTTGGGAAAAATGCCCTTATGGGGTTTGGATTAGTCACGTATGCGTTGCTTGGTTTTGGACTGGTATGCCTACGTTCACTTCTCAGTTATTCATGTCAAAAGGATTAGTATAAGGATGATTGTTTGATTGTAGGTTGAAGTTGAATCTTTGTACTTCTGAACTGTGAAGAGTGCTGGTACCTAATCATTGGAGATATTTTCCATGTCTTTTGATCCTTTCCTTTCCCTTCCTTTTAAAACCTTTCGTAAGCATCCTGGGTTCTGGATTAAGTAATGAAATGTTGGTGTAGAATTTTCAATTGTCAATAAGGATGGCAAAATAGGCCTGGCCCGGTCCGATTTTGGCCCGGTTTGAACATTCCACGGGTAGGCCATGGGCTGACCATGGTTGGCCTGGGTGGGCCCGGACTGTGGCCTGACTATTCCTTCTCGTTTTTGAATTTTTCTTAAAAATACATATATGATAGGCCGGCTTTGGCCTGGCCGGGACATGGGCCGGTCAGTCCATGGTCGGGTTGGGCGACGGGCCGACCCACTCTGGCTGGGGACCGGGCTGCGGGCCACAATGGCTGGGGGCTGGTTCGGGCCTGGTCATGAGCAGCCCGAGCTCGGCCGGGCCCATTGACATCCCTAATTGTCAATTCGTGGCATGCACCTATTCTATGTTTAAAGCCATACAGTATCCATTTCAATAGCATGCATCATTCTCCTTGTATTGTTAAAGTCTCTTTTCTTCTCCTTTTCCAGCTTGGGGGACCTTTATCTCTTCCGTGGGGACTCTACGTCTTAATCTGTCAGGTACCAGGAAGTGTATTAGGTGTTTATTTTCAATCTCATAAGCTGTTCTTTGTTGATCTATTTTTGATACCAAATATACAGAGGGCTCCGGAGAAACCATGCTTGAATGACGTGACTGAGGTGGGAACATGGAGGAAAGCGGCCGTCATTACAGCAACTTTCCTAGTTTTATTGACTCTTCTTCCAGTATCAGATGAACTTGCAGAGGAGCTAGGTATAGGTCTAGTGACAACATTCTAAATTCTGTTACAAGTCAATTTTGAGAATGGAATTAGAATAATCTGTATCATAATTATCTTGATCTCATAATTTTTTTTGCCTGTAATTGCTTCTGGCCGAGACAGACGTTAAGACTTATTTCGTGGTGATAGTTTTACCGTCTCCATGAATGTTTGGTTCAGATAGATGCCACTTGTATTTGCAAGACACGGAAGTGAGGGATTAAGGGCATTTAATGTGCAGTCTGGGGAGTTTTGCAATTACAAGTTCTACATTGGTAAATGGTTATTATATTCCCTACTTCATCTAATCTTTCTCAACATTCATCCATTCTTTCTCAACATTCCTTTTAGAGCATTTGAATTCAACCTTTTATGAAAACACTAAGGTTAATTAGTCTTCGATGTTTCTTGAACTATTATCAAGAACTTAACACTAGTTAAATTAAATGAGAGAGTTTCCTTTAAATAGATTGTTAAAGTAGTCGTTAGCAAAAGAATATAAGAGGGAAATTGTTTCAGGGTGCCAACGTTCCCTTTCGATTTTTTCTACGTTTGGCTGCTTGCCTTTAGGTGGGATTTTTCTGGCCTTTTTCTCCCTCTTTTTCTTTTCTTCTCGAGCATGTCTACTCCTTTCTCCTCACTGCTAAGAACTTAGTTTTTTGGTATTTTCTTTATTAATACTCTTAAAGGTTTGGTAAGACGAATTGGTGAGAAAATTGTTTAGGTTTTTATAAAAAACTTGTGAGATAAAGGTAATAAGCATACAAAAGGTCAAAGATTTGAACATTTTGTTATTGGAAGAGCTAGTTGAAATATTTCTCACTTATAAGATGCAAATGAATAAATTACATGAGGAAATGGCTCCAATAAAAGGTGATTTGGTGTATAAAGACTCCAAAGATAAGAAAACTGATGATAAGGAGACCTCCATAAGTGCCCGGTGATGTGGATAACATAAAGTTCATCACAATGATCAAAAGGGCTGATACTGCTAGTTCGAAAAGTGAGAAATCTAAAAATAGGATGACAAATGTGTTCTTAATGATGAATAATGATGAGGTACTTTAGCCCAATTCTAGCGATGACAATGATCATTGTGATGTGAACTTTCATATGATTACTTGAATGCCTCGAGGCTATGAGATTGAAAAAGAAGGAATTATCTTGCAAACAATAATAGACTTTAAAGTTCTTAGATGCATGTATGCTTAAGAATGAGAAACTCAAATATGATATGTATGGCATTTTAGATTAATTCAAATATGATATGTATGACATTTTTTATTATAAGCATGTGGTTATTGACAATGACAATAAACATGATTTGTTGCATGAAAGTAAGCGTTGAAGAAGGAGATCAATAACCTCAAAGATTCTTTGTCTAGATTCACTATAGGTAGTGAAAAATTGAATAACATACTTAGGGCTAAAAAAATCTTTAACGATAAATATGAAATTAGTTGCACATATAAAAGTGCACTAGCCAAGGGCAAGATAATTTTTGTAATGGATAAGCATTTAAATGATAAGCTTATAAATAAATCATCATATGAACATACATAATCCAATCCTAAACGTGAAAACTTTAACTTTTATGCATCATCCTCTAGTTCTCAAGGTAAAATGAAATTCACTATATTTATGTATGGTTCACATTTAAACCTAGATAACATGGTTAAAAGGTAAAAATAGACAAATACTTCATGCAAGGCCACACAAAAAAGGAGGCAATAAGGCTATCAAAACTAAGGATTATAGTTAAGCAGTAAGAGGAGAGAGAGGCTCCAGCTTGAACAATTGTAACAATATTCCTTGGCATCCTGCTTATTGATTAGGTTAGTTACCATCTTGGTAACTACTTTGGGCGAGTCCCATCTTAGTTACTTTTCCTTTTAGGAATAAATGTAGGGAAAACTCTAGGCCCTCATGGCTATGTTTCCATCTTTCTATTTGGCCAATTCATTAAATTCCTATCTCCTAAAGCCCTTATCAATATTGTTGAAGCTCATCACTCTCCTCTCATCATGCCTTCCCTTTCTTCTACTTCTAACATCTCCTCCATAACCTCTCTTTTTGACCCAAATCTTCTAGTTTTGTTAGCTACTTTTCTCCCTTGCTCATCTAATGTAATACTCTATTCCCATCTGACACATGCACGTGCACCCTTTGGATACACGTGCACATGCCCGATAGGAAAAGTGTTTTAAACTATTTCACCTTTACTTTATAACATGGTATCGTAAGCTAAGTCATAAATTACACATTGTTCTAAAAGCCAAAACTTCCTCATTCTATATCATAAACCATAAGTTACATTTTAGCATTATGTTCAACATCCATGTTTACATAACATCATCCTATGAGCATCAACTGCTCAGTCTACACAGTATGCTACATAAATGAGGAATCGCAAAAGATAACACAAACTATTTCTTTAGACCCAACTGACCGACCTTTGAGCCATATCTGATCTCCATAAGTTATGTAAAATTGCTTCTACGCAGTCTTAATTGTTTCTATACAATTTTAGAAATTAGGCCGCCACTCTCTCGAACCTAAAATTATCAATGTTGCAATTTTGGTGAGTTTTGTGAACTCAACAGAGTAACCATCCTCGATGATTCACTCTTGTCATACAACACACAACAAATCATGTTATTATTTAATTCATATCAACTTGATTTTTGTCAAGTAATATCACATAACACCTGATCGCATTTGTCATATTTAAAAAAATGCAAACATTTCGGTACAATTTTGCGAAACATACACATTGACAAATTATCACATATTTCACACACAAAGATCTCAAAACATTACAATCATTCAATTTATTTAGATCATATGTGTGTGCAATATTATGAGACTCGATTTCATTTATTTCATTATTGTGACTGTGTGCCTTTTTTACTGTCCCGTAATCGTTATAGATACCGGGCTCTTTCATACTGTCCCTTATCCTATGGAGATACAAGGCTCTTTGTATACATTGAACCTTAGGCTCTAATCACGAATGTCTGAGATTTAAGCTCTTTTTCACTGGCGATATCAGTCACAACTACCTTTATATTTCATGCATTGGAATGAAATGCATTTCTCAATTTCAATCATCACATTTGATCAATTACATTTGCATTCATATTCTTGTTCATAATAATCATCGGACTAAGTCCAGCATGAAACGTTCAAGTTAAGAACCATGTAGTTAATCTCATTCAAATTCAAGTAGCACTTCCAATGTTTTAATCATGCGTCAAAACTCCTAGGACGTTTCATGTCCAGAATTCAGTACACAAAGTCCCGACAATGTCTGGAAGTGGTCGTTCTACTTACTCTTTTATATACAAACAAATACATTTTCATATTACTATATGGCTCATTTAACTGAGTAATCATATTTATAAATGTATCATTTTGTATGCATGTTCAGTGACAAATTCTCAGGTATATATATCTTGAATAAACTGATGGAAACTTATTTTTTTTTTCCATATTTTTCAGAATTCACACACTCATCAATTATTCCAGTTTTTTCTCAAAACCCACTTTTAGGTTAACTTTGCATGATCACTATGACAAGGAAGATGGAGTTTTTAGACAACACTTCCTTCTAAACAATTGTTCCCCTATGTTTTCAGTTTATGATAACACCAAGATCATACACTTTGGTTCATTATTCTATAAGTTATGCTCAAAATACTACAGACTAAGTACATTTGAAATTTTGGCTGGTGCATGATCATGCACTCTAAGTTTTACAACTCATATCTCTCAATTTCAATGTCCAAAAATTACAAAATTCATACCAATTGAAAGATAAGAGAATAAGTTAAAAATTTTGTGAAGACTACATCAATATAGTTTATTCGATAACAACAGGACATGATTTCTGTCACAGGTAGTGCTATATGTCTCTAGTTAAGAAGATTCTACTTCTTCAAGAAAGTTGTATCTATATGTCTCTAGTTTAATCTGAATTAAGAATCAACTCATTTGGAAATCTATAGATCAAGATATAGACAAAATATTGAAGCATGTTTAGTGAAAGTTTTTCAGTTTATAATATTCCATCACACTTCCTCTTTTTCATCCTAAATCCATTAATCAAACCTTTCCCAAACGAATTCAGATGGCTCTAATTTTTCATGGAGAGGAAGAACAATATATAGGAATCTATTGGTTTAAGTTTCAAGTCTTCTGGAGGTCGGATGAAAAAGTTATACAAAAAACTTAAAGTTGTTTGGTAAAAATACTCTAGTTCATATTCACACTTCAAAAACCAAAATCATACGTGCAAACCATCACCTTCTATTTCCTCTCTCTACTACAATTTTGTTTTCATGAACAGTAACAATTTTAGAATCTATATCCTACTTTTCACATCTTTTTGTAGTTAACAACTTCACAAACTTTCGTTAAACTCAAAAACTGTCCAGTTTTAAGAAAGCTTCGACGTAATGATGGTGCACTCCATTTTTCCAGATTCACTGCAACACTTCTTCTCTTCTTCTTCCTCTCTTTTACTATTTAATCTAGTATTTCTAAAACTCTCACGCATTTCCACTCCCATTTACATTCAGCTTATCATCATATGATAATGTGGTGTACTAATATCTAATATATCTTTAATGTGATTGCTATACTAATATGACATGTTACATTTGCATTTTCATTACCAAACTCAAATAAAATAATACTTGATTAGAAAATTACTAATGTTGAACATTCAGTTTAAAATAAATAATTAAGATAATCAAATTGAATATAGTGTGAGGACTTCCAAAAACAAAACTCTCTTAATTTTTATTAAGAGTAGGATGCTTTGTTTTTCTCTTTTTCTTACGTTCTCCTTTTTTTTTCAATCCTTTTGCCTCTCACATTTATTCTCTTTACCACCAATTGTCTCTCTCATTTTCATATTTTCTTTTTATGAGCATATTTCTCCTTTATTTTATAACTCTGCCCCTTGTTAAAGTTATCATTAGTTGTTTTTGTTCTTGTTATTTGTCATAATATCTTTCAAAGTAACTTCTTTTACAATCTCTCTCGCTCTAAATTGTTATTCAATTTTCTTTACATAAATGTTTGATGTTGTTCTTTTTTTTGCCTTATGCATATGCTTCTTGATGGTTTCATCTAATTTATTTGTTTTTCTTTTTTCATTTCAGTTCTCAAATTTGTTTTAGTTTTCAAATTCATCATTTTTCATATTATAGCCTAAGCCCCTTTGCTTCAAATTTACAGCCTTTTTAATCTCTATTTTCATAAAAAGTATTTAAAAATAAAAATCAATTTTAATAAAGAAAAGGAAAAGTAATCATTATTTTGATAAAATTAAAACAAACCAAAATGTAATTAAAAGGAAATGATTTAAACTTAGGACAAATAAAAGAAATTAAAATATAAAAATGAATTATTACTCTTGTCAAATTTTCTGAAAAAAAAACCTTAAAAAATGAATGAGATGTAATTTAAACCGAATGGAAAATATTTATGAAAAAAAGAATTGAATTAAAATAAAGACGAATCTAGTTGTTGGATAATTTTCTATTTTTCTTTTTTACATAAACAAAATAAATGAAAAGCATACAAGACAAAATTAAGTTTTTGAGTGAAGTATGTTCAAAAAAGGACATTGAAATTTAAAAATCCTTCAGCTTTTTGAGTGACCCTTTAGATTTTATTCAATCTTCGAAAAGATTTCAATTTTTTATTCCTATTTGAATTGAATTTCTTTTAATGTTTTCAATTCTTTTTCAACCTCTTTTCTATTTCTTTTATATATACTTTGATTCCTTGTGTCAAGATCACAAGTTAATTCACCTTTTTATTGCTATTTCTTTTATTGGTAGTAGTGATTGAAGTCAAATATCTTATTAGATATAAAAGATGCAAGAACTAAGAAGACAAACTTGAGGGGTAATTTTGTTTTTAGACTTTTATTTTTTATTGTTTCATCTTTCTTCTTCGGTTTGTTATTTTGTGACTTATTTTTGTTTTAAGTATTGTTGTGAGTTATTTTTGTACAAAACTAAAAAAATATTTTTATGATATTTTAAGGTTAAAATTACGATAAAGATCGTGGAATCATCATAAAAAGATTCAATGAACTTAGCATCCTCTACTCATGATAAATTAGATCCAGCATGGAATTACTTTTCTTTTTCTCAAGTATCTGAAAAATTATTTGTAGCAACAAGTAAAAATAAATAAATAAAGAGGCTCATTATATATCTTTTTGGAGATAATGAAGCACCACAAGGATTAAATAAAGAAAAAAGGAAAGCTACTATTGACATAGATTCTTATTTTCCTTCAAGAGCTACTTCTGGTTCTTAACCTAGTCTAAAAAGTGTTTGGTTTGATAAGGATGATGTTTTGCAATGTAAAAGAGCATGAAGAAAAATTAAAGAATGACACTGGGGGTGGTTGGATTTTATAAAATTAAAGAACATCTGCTTGGTTAAGGGTAACATTGCTTCTTGCAAAAAATACCATTTGATGTACGTGAGAGTATTGGAAATTATTTGTAGCAACAAGTAAAAAAAAAGAAAATAAAGTGTCTCGTTACATATCTTTTAGAGATGATGAAGCACCATAAGTATTAAATAAAGGAAAAAGGAAAGCTATTATTGACATAGATTCTTATTTTCCTCTAAGAGCTACTTCTGGTTCTCAACCTAGTCTAAAAAGTGTTTGTTTTGATAAGGATGATGTTTTGCAATGTAAAAGAGCATGGGCTAGATATTTCTATCATTCATAGGGTGGATTTTATAAAATGAAAGAACATCTTGCTTGGTTAAAGGTAATATTTCTTCTTGCAAAAAATATCATTTGACGTACGTGAGAGTATTGGAAATTATTTGTAACAACAAATAAAAAAAGAAAATAAAGAGGCTCGTGATATATCTTTTGGAGATGATGAAACACCACAAGTATTAGATAAAGGAAAAAGGAAAGCTACTATTGACATAAATTCTTATTTTCCTCCACAAACTACTTCTAGTTCTCAACCTAGTATAAAAAGTGTTTGGTTTGATAAGGATGATGTTTTGCGATTGAAAAGATCATGGACTAGATGATTCTATCATTCATGTATTCTTTTAAATGCTTTAAATTCACTATATTTTAAAGAAACAATAGTTGCTACAACAACGATAGGTCTAAGATTTAAGGCACCTTCTTATTATGACATTCGTGTGCCTTTGTTTTAAGATTTGAAAAAAGAATGTCAATTTATTGTGGATACATATAAGTCTAGTTAGAAATCAACATGATGCATTATTATAGCATATTGATGGATTAATTAAAGACAAATAACTTTTATTAATTTCTTGGTTTATTGTAACATTGGAACAACTTTTATCAAGTATATTGATGCTCCTAATATGGTAACAAATACTAATGCTTGATCTAGATTATTTTTTGAAATTGTTGAGTGATTGGAACAAAAAATGTTGTGCATTTTATTACAGATAATGTCGCTAATTATATATTAGCTAGGTACTTATTATAATCAAAGCATGGGCATATTTATTAATCTCCGTGCGTTGCTTATTATATAAATCTTATTTTAAAAGATATTGGTGTTATGGATCATATTTCTAGTCTTGCTTCTTGAGCATCTAAGATCACAATTTTTGTATATAATCATATCACATTTTTATCTTAGTTACGAAAGTAAGAAGATTGTGTTGAGATTGTGCGTCCTGCTACTATTAGGTTTGCAACTATATTTATTATTTTGAAAAGTGTTTATGAACATAAACAACTACTTCAAAATTTTCTGAAAATTAAGCACCGTTCAAATTATAAGTTTTTATGAAAAAGAAAAGAATGTCATTAATAAAGAAATTAATTACAACCCAAAATGAAGTTCACGGAGAGTGCACTTTGACATGTTACAAAACATAATGGATATGCTGTTAGACCCTGAACTTTTCTTGGAAGTTAGAATTATTAAATGAAATTAAATGAGGAATTGGTGGCGATTTATTCATGTGCAAAGAAAAGGAAAATTTTTGAATTTGAAATGATATACAAGATTAAGGTAGTGAATGTAGTAGGTTGATGAAGAGCGAATAATTAATTTTGGTTTTTGATGATTATGAGATTTTTGAGTAAAATTGTATATTTAAGGGTACCATGAAATTTATGATGAATAAGTTGGTAGAAATGGAGTGGAAATGACTATAATAAAAACTTTGGGAATGAATAGTATGCGAGAGTTGAAATTTTGATCTGAACTTGCATAACTTTTCTGGGTTGATCTAGGTGGAATTAGCTAAAATTGTCTTCATAAAAGTTGTAGCTTATCTTTCCAGCTTTCTAGCACTATAAAGTATGACATTTTTCGATATCGGGGCTGGAAGTTATAATCATTTGAAGTTTGGATATTATTTAGGGTAAACTTTCGGGACAACCACTTTGATTGGAATTTTGACCTTTATAGAGGTAGAAATTGTTCTTATGGTCTTCTTGAAAGTTGTAGATTGTCTTTTTATCTTTCTGTTGATATAAAGTATAAAATCTTTGGACAATGGAGTAGAAAGATATGATTTTTAGAAGTTATGATGTTGTTTAGGATGACATTGTCGGACAACCATTTTGTCGTGGACTTTTGACCCTTTAGAGACCGAAATTATTTCTAAGTCCTTCATGAAAGTTGTAGAACTTTCTTTTAGCTTTCTATTGATAGCAAATTTGCAAATTTTGGAGTTCTGGGTCAAAATTTATGAATTTTGGAAGTTAGGATGTCGGAAAGAGAGGACACAGGAGGCAGGCCTCCCTCGCGAGTGCGACGCGTCGCGAGGGCGAGCATTGTGCTCGTCCGCACGCCTTGAGAGGGTAGGGCAAGTGCGGAGCGTGCTCGTCGTGCGCATCGCGACTGCGACGCAGCCGGGTCATTTTTGCTGACCCGACCTTTTTTCACTCTTTTGGCCATAACTTTTTTGTCCGACCTCCGATTGATCTGATTTTTGAAGCGTTTGATTCCTAAGACATTCTTTTACATCTCCACAAAAATTTAGAGCTTTTGGTATTAGTTTTAAAAAGATGGATTGAATCAAAGTGAGAGAATCGGTTGAAAAAGTCTGAACATGCTTCAGTATTTTGGTAATATCTTGATCTGTAGAGATTCGAATGAGGTGATTCTTGTTCCTAATTAAACTAGAGACATGGAGCTACAAGTTATCTGAAGGAATCAAATTTCAATTCAGTCCTTAAGACTTTCAATTTTTGGAGTGAATTTTGGTTTAGTGTGCAATCTCGGTTTAGTAACAGTCTGAAGGTTTTTGTGTCATAACTTTTAAATTACTGAACCAAATTGAATGATTTTGGTGTCATTGAAAAATTGAGACAATGAGGAACATTTCTCTAGAGGAAGTGTTAGCAAATTCCTTCAATTTGATGATTAGAAAAAGGCCTTGTTTTTGGAAGAAGTTAAGCATGACTAAATGAATTTTGAGGCTTTGTTATATTATGTTATTTTGTGGAGTTAATTAGTATGTTGATGTGAGTAAGATTTTTATGACATAAGTTGATTGAATTATAGTGTTAAGGTGTTAAGAATGCATAAGGGGCAAAATTGGAAGGTCATTTAAGCCATTTAAGTTACAAGGCTTACATGAGAGGGTAAATTGGTCATTGCTCATTCATTAATGGCATAATTGTAAA
>JANZLX010000006.1:14570031-14582131 GCA_025531955.1 Erythroxylum orinocense | reverse complement strand
AATAAAGGAAGTGAAGTTGGGATAAATTCGGTATTGATCTATGAGGAATTTGACTAAGTTGATTTCTAACTTTCCAACGATTTAAAGTATGCGAATTTTTTATTATCGGAGTAAGAGGTTGGGTTCCGGAAACAGTGCCCAACATGTTTTGGTATCAGAGCAAGAAAATAAAGCGATAATAGTTATGGTTTTCTTCAAGAGTTGGGTTCTAGAAACGGGACCTAACATATTCCTACCAAGAGTCAGTGATTAGAGTGTAAATACATTGTTAATGTTTAAAGAGGATAACAAATTGGATATGCAATTTGGTGTTATATTCATCAGTACGATAAGTTCTTTGGTCCTATTGATAACTTTTATGGTAAGTCATTCAATTGAGGAGAACTTGGTTACAAATCTCTTGTCATTTCGTTGTTTTCAAATAATTTGCACACAAAGCCCAGTAGCCATTATGTAGATCCATTTAATAAACTTAGGAAGAGAATTTTTAGTTAAAAACTAGTGAATAGAGAAAGTGCTTCCTGGTGCAAACCAAAGACACTTTTGTTTTGTTTGTTCCTAAATTCTGCTTATAAAAATGCCCATAAAAACAAGTGGTCCCTTGATTCATCTTGTGTTAAGCATAGTAGTGGGTAGGATCTATTAACATCGAGGTAACTAATTCTATCTGCAGTGTTGAGTCTGTTTTTGATGGTAAGCCAAAGAAGAAAAGAAACCTTGGGTGGTAATACCTTATTCTAGATTATTTTGTGCCAATTAACAACATAATTCCTCCTTCTAAATAGATCTTTTATGATCTTGTTTGATAGATTATAAGTTAGTTGGTCCTTCTAATAGAACATATCAAGACTAGATGGATTAGGAGGGTAGTGAGGTTACATAAGGCTTAGGATTCTAGGAAATTGCTAAGTGTTTCCAGTAATAAAAGAACTAAGTTTAGTGTGAAAATGGAAGGTTAAAGAGTTCCTTGGTGTACCTTAGGAGTAAATGAGTTGGCCTTGTCTAGACCAATTGTCAAACTATAGAGATATCTGTCTTCCATTACCAATTTTACAAGAAACATCCTTTTGGATTAAATTCCTCAAATGAAGTAGTTGGTTGAGGAAGTAAGAGTTAAAA
Organism: Erythroxylum orinocense; assembly: GCA_025531955.1. Lineage (NCBI taxonomy): Eukaryota > Viridiplantae > Streptophyta > Magnoliopsida > Malpighiales > Erythroxylaceae > Erythroxylum > Erythroxylum orinocense. The sequence continues at coordinate 14,581,012 of JANZLX010000006.1, read as the reverse complement.
GACTCTTGCTTATTTCCTATATGCATCTGCCTTTGAGAAAGTATGAATGTAACCACCTAATCTATATGGACTTCCTACCCTCGAGTATCCCTATAATCTTTTAAGGATTAGAGCTTAGTTGGTTATTTTGACTGATGAGATATTTAACCCACCTTCCTCTTTAGGAAAACACAAATCATACCACTTTACCTTTGTAGCTCCCTTTGTACTATTTTTGTGGTTTCATAAAATGTTCTTGAAAAGCCTTTCAACTGATTTGATAACATTTTTAGAAAGAACTATGTGTGTACTCTAATAAATGTGTAATGTATTGAGCATAGATTGATAAGCTATAACTTCTCCGCATAAGATAAGAATTTGTTCACCTAGGAATTGATTCTTTTTTGGATCTTCTTAATGATTGGAATGCAATTGAAGTAGCTAAGTCTCTTGGTAGAAATTGAAAGTCCCAGATACAATAGAGGTAGAGATTTCATAATCATTATTGTGATTGATGCAATTTGAGATTCCAAAGAAGATGCAACTTTAGAGATTAGGGATTGGTTTTTGTTAAAGTTGATTTGCAAACTAGAGAGACTTTTGAATCTATCAAGAGCCTTCATAAAGGCTTAAATGGACTCTATTTTGGCAACGCAAAATAACAAAAGATTATGTACAAAAGACAAGCTAGTTGATCCACTTTATTGAAGAGTGCAAAAGGAAAAGAAGTTTGCGTTATCATTCTAGATAATAAATTTTGGGATACTTACTTGATTATTGTGAAGATTGTGACTCTGCTTGTAATGTTGTTAAGATTGTTAACTCAGATAAGAAAGCTATCTTTGGGGTATATGTATGATCGAATGTATAGAGCTTACAAAACAATTATAAATCTGTTTAAAGGGAAGGAGAAATTGTAAAAGCCTTATATAGATATTCTTGGCTGACAATGAGATAAACATCTTACTTAAAAGATCCACTTAGTAACTTATTTTCTCAATCCTTATTGCTTATATAATGGAGATACGTGAGTAAATCATATTATAGGCGGTCTATTTTGATGTGATTAAATACTAAGTTATTTTTTTTATTGAAGAGTAATCATAAGCGATAAATGAAATTAAATTATATCGTGAAGGTTTAAAGAGTTTTGCTAGATCATCAGCAAAGAGAGAGGTTGTGATAAAAAAAATACATCCTAGTAAGTTTTATACTTTTAATTCATTCTTTACTCATTAATAATATACAATATTATTTTTCATAACTATTAATTTAAAATACATATAAGTAGTGGAAATTATTAAGTAAAAGTGCTTCAACATTCAAAAAACTCAATTAGATTACTTAGTCAAACGACTTCTGCATCAGGTTGTAAACGTAATTGGGGCATTTTTAAACATATTTATACAAAGAAACAAAATATTTCGAAACATCAAATACTTAATAACCTTATTTGCATTACTTATAATTTGAGAATTAAGAACATATATTTTATAGTTTTATTTTTTCATTAATTTTATTTTTTATTATTGACTTTATAATTTCTCTAGTATATATTCAGAGCGTTTAGTAAGAAGAAAAAGTATGATTTAGTTAATATTGATTGTATTGACTATATTGATTTATGAAAAAATACATTTGTTAACAAATGAATTAATAAAATCTATTGATGGTTAGTTTATATCTTATTTGATCATATTTAAGTTAAAAGTATAATATATTATAAATTTATAATTAATAATAATTTCATACATTACTAATTTGTAATTTATTTAAATGCAGTAGAAGAAGATGCAAATACTTTGAATGAGAGTGCAGTTTATTGAAGAATTTAAAACTTTTGATAATGATGAGATATAGGCTTCTTCATAAGTATAATTTTGATTTTTATTGTTATTGTTATTTTAAGTTTTATATTACACTCAGATTAAGTTTGCATTATTAGATTTAATTCATTATATAATAATACAAATTAGTATATTTTTTATTTCAATAAAATATTTTATTATACTTATTCTTATAATTTGTACTTCTTATTTATTATATATCAGGTTTATAACGGTCTAATACTGGTTAAATATTTAAATTCTAAATACCAAATTTATAAAGGTTTAATACTAGTTAAATTTTTAAAATTTTAAATTTTCCTTTAACCAGTTGGAAGTCCTATCAATTTTTAAAATATTGAAAAAAGATCTATCTTCATTTGAAAAGGGGATAGAAAACAAGTTATCAAAAAGATCTATTTTGTTCCTCTTTGGCCTCTGGCAAATAACTAAACATTTAAACATAAAATCAAGCGTTTAAAACGTAAAATTTTCAGGATCAATACAAACATGAATTAGATTGAACTTCACGTTAACTTTGAAAACATGAATTACATTCAAAAGGCACCAAATGAGGGAGTGATTGATTATTAACTTCATAAGATTTACTATATTTTTACCCTCAAAAGGTAATATAAGATATTTAACGTCAAATATCTTTTATTTACTGCTCTTAAATGGATATCGATGGAAATCATCAAAAAAAAAAAAAAAAACTGCCCAGTATAGAGAACACCGTGAAAAGGACGCCAACGACTTGGTTCTTGTTCTTGGCATTCTTATTTACTCAAAAGTTTGATACTTTCCCTCTCTAGTTGGGTCCAGTTTCTCACGTTTGTCATCAACTGAGCTTACGTTACGGTAGCTTAGCCTTCATAACATAACGAAGATTTCTTCTTTCTACTAAGCTTCTAGCAAACTCTATAGCCACACACTTAAACTGGATCCAAGACCAAGCAGCTGCACCGGTAACTTGCATGAACTCAACTGCGTCGTTCTTGGCATCCAACTACTGTCATCTTTAACCTACATTGTTATTAAGAACAGTCATCTCATGTGGCGCTATGTTTTTCTTCTCTTTAGATGGGATTATAGCTTTATTAATTAAAATGGTCTCTCTCAAAAGGAAATTAAACAAAAAGGATCCCTGGGAATCACATCACCTCAATGGGCCTTTCCTTTTATCTATCTACGTAGAGCCCTGGGGATTTTCCGTAGCATTACTTTCAATTCGAATAGGGATGATGGGGATCGAGTCCCACCATTCTTTGAGCCTTCTGTTCCCTCGGTCCTCCTCTATGTAGTTCCCTAGTCTTGAGTTCATAATGAAGTAATATACGACAATAGACATGAAGATGTATTTCAAGGGAACCACTGCAAAGATGATTGCCAATCCACTTAATGTCACCATTACCATATCAGCTTGCTGAAAAACAAGGACATAGAAAATTAAGAGACCTGGATGAAGAGACGCTTGGAGATGATAAAAGGGAAGTAAGAGCGTTCATTATGTAAACATTTTTCCAAGAAGGAAATATCAAATTATGGATTCCTTACCTTACGGGCTCTGGAGCACATAACAGACCAGATTTTTAATATTGTTATATTTGCTCTCTGTATCATCTCGTGGACAGTTATCAATCCAAATTGAGCTGAGACTAGGCTCTCTACTGTAGTCTTCTGCTCTGACCTGGTGCGCACCACAATTTCATTACATTCCTCTGACATTCTTCCTTGCCTTGTTTGAAGCATTTTTGAGACTGCCCATAACAAGCAAGCTGCTGTAGCTTTGCCAACCCACTCTCTGCATTGCCAACACCAATCGTCATTAACACATAAATAAATGTTACACACACACGTCAATTTAATTGTTCTAACCACTCCCAATTTTACTTGTAAATTATCAGCAAGATTGCCATGAGCACTGTGAGGGTAGTTAATGGCCTTTCCCATGAAGTAACTTCTTCAAACCAAGGCATCAAACTTTTTAGCGGCTTTAGTAACTCCTGCAACATAAGGCACAGAGAAGAAGTACGATATTCTGTAATCAAACTGAACAATGATTGCAAAGCAAACGTTTGTTTATGATTTCAATCTGGATGGTTAAGGGAAGATTTGTACTGACAACTTTCTTCTGCTTTGTTTTATTCACCAGGACTAACCAGAATGGAAACTGTTTACTACATTTCATATACTTCTCTTGTTTTCATTTACTAGAGAAACCAAATTTTCCTTATCCAGTAGCAGAGGAAGGTTTTTCTTCTGGCTTTAAATACTGACATGGTTCTACTACTTACCATAAGAACAGCGGCACTTTCACCAATTCCTTCCTCTTTCAACGCCTCTGTCGTAGCTTTGGCTCGGTCAATTTCCTTTGCTTCCTCAATAGCTTGGTTTACAGCACTATCTAGTGAAGAGTGGATGTCCTCTGGACTGTTAGGACTTGCACATTCCTGGCTTATTTCTTTGAATTCTATATTTGAGGCAACAACTTGAGGCATGTTCATATTCCTTAGAATTGAGCTGGCACTACAAGGATGTCCACAATTAATTTTCTTCAAGCTTTCAGCAAGCTCTTGTAGTACATAGTCTCCCTTAGGCAACTCATCGAACAAGGAGAAAATCAAGAATTTTGTAGGATCTGGCGGAGAAATTCTACACATTTCCCTTGCTGCATGAAGTCTTATGATACCCAATATTGTTCTCGCATGCATCTCCCAAGCTTTCAATGGACAATCCACCTCATTTTTTGATAGGAACTGATGCATCAGCATAACTTCCTTGATGAGTTCAAGCCAATGATCTCTCCTTGTGGAGCTTGTCATCTCTGGAAATTCTAGAACAATTGCATCTGGTCTTCAAAAAATGAAGAGAGAAAGTAGGTTATTCAAGAATATTATGTTTGTGTCTGGACTGTTAAATAGACAGTACCACTACTTAGAAGCTATTGATGAGCCATATTTTAATGTCCATGGTGTTGGCCGAACCACCAAGAAGTTGATTTTTCAAATCAAACACACTGAATATAAAATTATGGACAACAGAAAGGAGTAGCTAGGAGCTATCGTGTGACTGACAATTCAGGAGACTCGTAGCTTATGGCCTTGTCAAAAACTGGAGCACCCCAGGGACCAGTGGCAGCTGGCTTAATGATGTGTCTGACATCCTTTGAAAGATTAATCTTAACTGCATCTTCGTAAGTTACTGTTCCAGAAGCCTCAAAGTAGAGCGCATAATTGGTCAATGTGAGCCTACCTAGATCATAAAGATATCTGAGTTCCTAACTTGCTCCTCGAGATTGTGCAATCAGAGTAAAGAAAATAAGATGGTACCAGGCCAACTTGTCCCTCCAATATGGCGCACTACTCTCTGTGAGCTTGCTGTTCCCTCCACATGCAATATAAATTCATCATCGCCAAACTGCACACCCTTTGGTGTAGCTTGTTTTTGTAATTGTTTTAGACGTCTGAAACATAATAAATAATTCACTGAAAAGCCTGTTAAAATACCCTTTTCTCTTGATAAACCATTGCTATCATCGGGACAAATTACATTGAACCTGTAGAGTATAACTTGTGAAATTAAGCAAAAACAGTACCGTGTCACATTTCTTGCAATCTTTTATACCCCATTCAACTCCAAAATGAATTATTTGATTTATTTGTTAGATTGTGATAGTATCTGCAGGAAGGACATGCCAAGTGTATTTTATATATTCCTAAGCAACCTATTTCGGATGTATATTACATGTGAATACAAGAAAGGATATCATCTTAATGTGAATACAAGAAAGGATATCATCTTAAAATTGAGCATGTATGCATTACTTGTCAATTTCTTTCAAAAACCTGTCGTAGCCAGGATAAAACAACCGGTTGCCTGTAGGTATTGTTAGAGTTTCGAATGTAAATCTTCCATTAGTAACATCCGCAACTAATGGAACCAATGTTGCTAACCACACATACGCAGCTTCTCCCACGCTTGGCTCATCGTTAACCTATCAACACAGCACACTGGTTGGTGAATTGAACATAAATGGTTAAACTCAAGTAACACACAGTATATCCCTTGATGTAAGTCTATAACTAACTTTGAAAACATTCCGAGCAAGCAAATGCAACGTGGCAATGCCTGTGCATAAAGAGTGAGTATGAATTTCTTACTAAAAGTGGCATCAGGTCTGTGTAGAAAAGAGAGATCTCATCTTGTTCGTTGGGAAGTTGTGCAGGTATTTTCCTCTCTTCTTTTTCTTTCCCCACACACTCCTGCAAACCTCAAAACATACAAACGATCAGAGACGAGACAAAGGAAAAAAACAATTAAAGCCTTAAGATCTCTCTGGCCCACATTGTCTTCCCTAGGCAACAACAGGTTGCAAGAGGAAGCTTGTAACCAAGCAAAACATTTAGAAATAAAGCTGCAAGAAAAGTATAAAAGCACACATCTAGAGTGAGGAACGTAGTTCAGTGACATACATCTCCGTGCAAGTCCTCCAGCTCTGCTTTATCAATAAGTTTAAGATTGTGCTCCCCTAATGGTCAATGGATCATGTAATTTCCTGGTTTGATTTTCTAGTCACACATCCAATCAGGGAAGAGCTGTGTAATGATCCAGAATCATGTAGCAAAGAAAAGTTTTGCATACACCAATACCGCATTTATGTGTCAACATCAGCTATTATGTACAAAGTTTAAACCAGCTGGGTTGGCCACAAGTAAATTATCAAGTACACGAAGGCACGCATATTCATAACTGCAGAAGAATTTTAGCTATGGGAGAAAGATGTCAATAAAGATCCTTTCTATTTAGTGGTCATGTATAACCATCCATTAGTGACGTTTTTGTTGTTTAAAAGCTTGCTCATGAACTAGCTCGAATTGGACATAATTGAAATATATGATTGTACCATACGAGGCTCCTCATCTTGGGAGCTAGGCATCTCCCAGGCAAGCATTGCATCAAATGTAAACCGGCTGAAAGATCCATCTGTAATTTTCTCCTCTATGTATTTACACTCTACATTAAGTGCCTTTGAGAAAAAAAATTCCACAACTTTTCTTGAATAACCCCTTGTCTGATCCTCAGGCCTCCATCCTGCTTCAAACTCTTCCACCAATTTGTCCACTGATGTACCTAATTGTCTGTTGGAAATTACAATATATCAAGTAGCTATGCTGCAATTTAAATGGAAGAAAAAGAAAATATGCGTTCATCATTCGTCTCTTTATTTTATCATCTGAACAAGTCAACAAACATCAAAAATCGAACTTGTACGTGCTATTTTCCCAGGGTGGCATTAAGGGCAGATAATGAAAATGATAAATTCTATTTCCGAATTAACAAGAAACAGATATTTGAAATATTAGAAGACAAGAAGAGATCACTCTTAATGACTTTCTTTTGAATCTTTTCCACGACTTGAATCACATAATGTACAAGAACAAAAACAGGGGAAAAGGTTTCACAGCCTAGAAGACGTAGACAGATAACCACATCAATATAAGCAAATTCAAGGGTGAGGAGATAGAGAGAGATTTACAAGGCACATCTATGAATCACGTCGTTAGCAATGGAGGAGAGATGCTTCATCTCTTGTAGTATGGAGAGAAAATGAAGGGAGAGAGATGTTAAATGGCAGACACTTACGGTTAAGAAGGGAAAGGAGACTGAGACACGTTCAGTTCTATGGCTGCCATGTCGAGGTGGCCATGCACACTCTAGCTGCCACGCATTTCACCATACTTTTAGCTTAGCCAACAAGACGTGTTATGCATACTTGCTTTTTTCTTCTTATACATAAAAAGACCTGGTTCAGTCGGATTTTGTTGAACCGGAATATCATTGTTTTGATCCATAAACTTGCGTGATCTCAACTATCGAGTATCTGCAAAACAAACAAAAGGCACGTCGGGGGTTGGTTCCCGGAAAGCCCCTCCGACACTCAAGTTAGTCTTTCTGTGAAGATTTTAGTAGTCTTCTCAAGAGAAAAGTAGGGTTCTGGAGTCGTACCTCTATTATGGCGAGATAATGAGTTTATATAGTAAATACCTGTAGGAATTAGGTCATCTTAGAGGAATGGGCCGATCGACCCATGTGCCTTTTTAAGTTTGGGTTTGGGCCTAGCACGACCGACCTAACCACATTACATGTTTTGATAAGAAACTCTTTAAAAACTAATTAATTAAATCGTAATAAAATAATTTCTTTCATTGCTTTGTTTTTATTTGGATGACTAAGTTATCTACTCAAAAGAGACAACATTTTAAGAAACTAAAGTGCAAAATCTGTCTATGTTTTTAGGATTTAAGATGTAAAATTATGTATTTATTTTGAGTTAAACAATACATATTTTGTGATAGCATTTGATAACTTTATCTTGATATGAAGTTATTAATTTAAATTTTGACGTATGTCTTCATTTATTTTGTAGATATAAGAAAGTTCAAGTATTCCTGAAAATTTAACTGCTTTAGGAAGATTCGATGATCCAACTTAGGCTCATGCTAGAATGGTTTTTAGAATGAAGAACTACACTATTTTGTATTATAACAAGCATTTAAAAGGTGAGACAATCACCAGATTAACGAAGTATCTAGTTAGGAGTAAAGGCGATAGGAGCTTTGTGAGAAGTGAGCTATGATGTGAAATGACAAATAGAGACTTATTGAAAAGTGTCAGTATGAGAAAGATAGAAGGCAAATATTGAATTATAAAATTGGTAGTCGAAGTTCCTTTTATAGTGGTTAGGATGATGATAGGAGTGTTGAAGGTGGTATTTTTACCCAATAAGAAAGGAATGCTTCACTTGACTTTTTTTTTACCACGAACAAACTCCTAAAGCTCAACATTCAATCCATATTGCCTTATAATATAAAGAAGCAGCTCATAATATGGACATGACAATTTCTAGATTTAAGTATGATTCAGGCATAGCACTTAATGTTGCATATACTTTCTTTTTTCTTCTTTTATTGAAGAATAAGAAATATATTAAGCCTTGAAAGGCGATTAAATTGTACAATCAAATTACAATACTAGTTATCACCTCAAATCAGTGACTTCCAGGGATTACAAAATAGACTTCAATACATCCTAAACTAAACATTTCAAAATGCATCCAGGTATTGTTTATGCTGGAATTTGGGTTTTTCTAAACTGATTCGGAGTCTAATATGTTACATAAGCTGTTTTCTGAATTGTTCCATTGATAGGAACTTGTTTTGGAAGATTATGTAGTTTCTTTCTTCCTATATTGTAGTGACTATTGAAGATAAAGCCACCTAAAAACATTTGTGAGCAATGCTATTAGAACTCATACTGCTTAAGTATCTGGAGATGATGCTGTCTAGAGTATCTAACTCCAAAGTTATCAAGCAACTTCTGAGTAGTTCATGCCATATTCCCTTAATATAACTGCATTTAAAGAATAAATGTGCAGTGCTTTCCTCAACATCTCGACATAAGGAGCACTTGTTGGTGAGTTGCAGGTATCTAGCAAGTTTATCAACTATTTTCAGCTTCTCCTTTATTGCAAAATAGAGTGTGATTGCATCTCGAGGATTGAGGTAACTTACTCAGATTGCTTTGGCCCAAGGTACTTTTGAAAGGTCTTTAAAGATCAACTTCTTACATATTGAATTGAAGAATTTTCCGTCATTAGCATTCCTCCAAATGTATTTATTTTCCTTTATATTGAGGTATCTCTGAAAATTTTCATTTATAAGGGATTTGGGCAAGGATGAGTGCTGAAAAAGTTTCTTGTTAGCTAAGGCTGTCGAGACTGAAGCATTTTGTTGGATTGATGATCTGAGGGTTGTAGCTTCATTGATATTGATCAATTGACCCACTGACAGCTAATTGTCATGACAGAAGCTAGTAGATTCACTATTCCCCAACAATGCTGTAAAACCATATTTGAATTGGTCTCTCATTTTCAAAATTAGCTTTTAAGGTGGTTGAGGGAAAGTGTATGGAGTCAATTGCCCAAATGTTTCTATTCTTGATGCAGAGGGATTGTTTATCATGCATCAAAGTCCAAAGTCTTTTGTGAGCAATATGGTGTTCATGGTTTAGATGGAGCTAATCCCTAACCCCCTTGTTTCTTTGGAGTGCAAATCTCACTCCATTTCATCTTGGTTTTGTGAGTTCTTCCTAGGCTTCTAGACCCAAGAACGTTGTTGAATAACTTATGTATGGTTTTTGTGATAGAACTTGGAAAATCTAAATGAGCAGCCTAGTAGGTGTTAATAGAATTGAGTATTGAAGCAATAAGTTGGACTCTTCTGCTTTTGAAAGGTATTTGGAGCTCTAAGAAGAGATTCAAGATTGAATTTTATCAAGAAGACTAGTGAAGTCACCTATTTTCACTTTATGAGTGCAGATGGGGGATACCAAGATATGTCGTTGGGTGATTCTATTGCTTGAAGCTAGTGATGGCTATTATTAGACGAATTATGGCAATTGCACTCCTTAAGAGATAAATATTACTTCTGGAACAGTTCACCTACAACCTCGAGAATCCTTGGGATATTTTTAATTCTTTCAATAATACTGAGGTGGAACTTGGATCTGCTTTACATAATAAGATGAGATCATCTGCAAAGCAAAGATTGATTAGTTTAAGTTTCCTGCATTTAGAGTGATATATGAAACCCCTTACACAATCTTATTATTACCAGCTTATGGTGGATGTTATTACCTCTTTTGGTCCAGGATATAAAGCTCCTTCGATTAATGACTACAAAGGTACACTTTTGAAAAACTTTGTTTATAAAATAAATAGTTATTTTAATGAAACAAAAATGGCAAGTTATTTATGAGTGTTCAATCATGTATGGTAGTTGGAAAAATAAAAACAGGAGCCTATTATCAAATTTGTTTATTATGCAAAGGAGACATTATTTTTGAAATCTATTGATTTATTTGGCCTCATTAGAAATATTGATACTCTATTTCAGATATTTGATGAAGTTGTGAATGAAATTGGGCCAAAAAATTTTGTTCAGTTCATTACTGACAATAATTATACTTACAAAGCAACTAGAAGAAGATTGCAGAGTCTTTGTGTGCACATTGCATTGACCTGAAGTTGAAAAATATAGAAAATGTTAAATACTTTCTAATCATTGATGAGACTATGTAAAATGGAAAAAAAAGTGATCAAGTTTATCTCTAAT
>JANZLX010000006.1:14536885-14551105 GCA_025531955.1 Erythroxylum orinocense | reverse complement strand
TTCTTCTGCCCTGACCAATTACAAGGCATGTGAAGACATAAGCATCAAACTTATCTCACACATCCAATTCCATTACTCGAAGCAGCAAAGAAGATGAGAAAGGAACACTAGTACAAGGATAACAATGGCAAAGGTCAACCAGTTGAGTGTACAGTTTTAATCACTTAATGCAGTATCCAGAAAAATGTTCAGCTATCCAGATGTAGTGCTTCACATCCAATATGCATATCCAACCACACAACTTTCTCAAGCAAGAGAACAAAAGAAAGCACACAAATGCATGCTGCAAAATAGTCAGATGAACCAGTCATAGCACATGGCAAGATGAGCACACCAATATAGCAACAACAAGCTCAACGGGGGAGGAGAAAGATCCCTTGTTACAGTCCTCTATTATGCCATCTTCTAACGCAAACCTCCAAGAACTCAATAATTAAGCCATTGCTCGATGTATCGTCCACAACAGTTTCTCTCACATCCGCTCATCAGTAGTTTTCAGATATTTCAGCTTCTCTCGCATCCTCTCCATCGGAGGTTTTCAGATACCCATTACGATCATCGTTTAAAAACCCATATCTTCTAAATCCAACTCCAAATCGTCTTCGTATCGGCAAATAACTGCCATACACACCAATTTCAAATCTAAGAAAACCAAAATAGGATTCAAGATTATATTTGAATAATCAATCAAAGACAGCAAAGAAAGAAGCCGTCCAACAAGAAACCGTAGCCATAATCAAAACAAACTCTGATAGCCAACTGATGAAACGACAATCTGTATTAGGATCAAATTCTAGGATGACCATAGGATTCAAGATTAGCCATTGCAGTCTCTCTCACATCCTCTCCATCATAGGCTTTGAGATTATCATCGTTTAAGAACCCATTATCTTCCCAATCCAACTCAAACTCGTCTTCGTAATAATCGCCAAATACACCAACCGCAGACATCTGAGTGGTTCTAGACGCGGTGCCCTGATGCCGAGCCCCACGGTAGGCGCTAACTGGTTCAGTCGGATTTTGCTGAACCGGAACATCATTGTTTTAATCCATAAACTTGCGTGATCTTGACTATCGAGTACCTGCAAAACAAACAAAAGGCACGCCGGGGGTTGGTTCCCGGAAGACCCCTCCGACGCTCAAGTTAGTCTTTCTGTGAAGATTTTAATAGTCTTCTCAAGAGAAAAGTAGGGTTCTGGAGTCGTACCTCTATTATGGCGAGATAATGAATTTATATAGTAAATACCTGTAGGAATTAGGTCATTTTGGAGGAATGGGCCGATCGACCCATGTGCCTTTTTAAGTTCGGGCTTGAAGTTGGGCCTCATTAGGCCGACCCGACCAAGACCGAAGAAGCCAAATTATAAGAGACCTTTCAAAATGAGGTTTTTAATCCAGATTGCGTATATAAACCAACTATTTGCCTTAGTCTCTTACAATTTTTGAAGTGAAAATTACTAGCTTTACTACGTCACACGTCTCAAATAAGGCGTTAACATTAGTGGCTTTAGTTTCAAGTAACCTTTTATTCATTTCTCTCCCGCCGGAAGCATTAAATTAAAGCTCGTGTTCAACCTTTCTTTTTAGGTTAGACACTTGTAGCCCACTTTCAAGCATCCATATGCATGAAAATTTTGAAAAATAGTTCGAAAACCCCTAAAACCCTTATGGGTAAAAATGAAAATATTTTGTTCTTAACTACCCGATTACGTAACTGCTCTGATACTATGCATAACACGTAGCATGAACCTTAGTACGTGTCCCGGATCATTCGTGAAAGGAAGCGAAAATACATATTTTCAATTCCGACACACGTTTGAAGGTGTTTTATGAGGCTAAAACAAGCTCCGATCAACTAGAACCCTCACAAGAACTCCTCACTAGGACGTGGTCAATGTCTTTCTACAATTTTCTTAAAACGTAAGTACTTTTAACCAGTCAAAGAATCCAAATATTCATGAATTACTTAGGCAACTGTAGGAGACTTTAACCTTTAAATATATCAGGCTTTTCCATCACAGGTTCAATATAGGTTTAATTCACGCTAATCGAAGTCTATTTTCTTCCTGAGTTTTGGCTCATTAATTCACATCATTTGTTGGGCTACTTTATTATCTTCATCCAAATTAAATACAATTGGCTTAACCAATGAAGTTATTAAAACTGTTAAAATGCAATTGATTGTTGTTCGCCAAATGAGAAAATATCTACCACGAAACGCATAAATGTCTTTGCATCTTGTGGTCATCTTTTCGTGAAGTCAATTCTTGTATAATTCTTCTCAGTTCATGGTTGAGATGTGTACAATGTTCTGATAGTTTCCTCTAGAACTAGAGACAATTGTTTATGTTTCTTGATTGCTTCAAATCCAACGATGTTTATGCTGAACATAATTCGGAAATCTTAATGATGGTTTTCTTTTCTTTACTTCTTCATTGCCAAGGTTGTAGATTTCTGGATTCAACTATCCAGTAAGATTACCTCTTCGATGCAATTATATTGACAAGTAGGGACGTAACTACATGGGGCTCAATGGTATATTGAACTCTTCCAAATTTTAAAAAATTAAATATTATATATATATATATATATATATATATATATATATATATGCATGTATGATGATGAAATTATTTGAGGGTTAGTAGTGTATTGAGCCCCCCAAAATTTAAAAAAATTAAATATTTGAACCTTCATATTATAAATTTCTGGCTTCGTCACTGTTGATAAAAGTTCCATAATATTCAAAATGTGGAAGTTACGGGGATCATCTGATTTGGATGCCAATTTTGATTCATCGTTATATTATCGTTTTAATCCTTTTTTGTGTAAATATGCAGTTTTGCAACTTGACATTTAACTTTCTCTTGTATGTAACTCAGCATTTGCAAGGTGCAAAGCTTGATGGTGTGCCAATTTAGTTGGAGCGATTCGATGACGTATATCAGCTGTGAGTGCGCATCATATTAATCTTATTGGTTACGTAAATACTTGTGCGATGAGTTGTTATGATTTAGTTGGGAAAAAGACTTAGTAATTGAAATTAGTTTTCAGTTTTCACAAAAGAAGAGTAGTTTCATGTAATGGGGCTAGTTATCCGGGTCAAAAACATTAATCTCTGTAATTTGGAATTTTAATTTTCAAAAAATACATTCTTTTAGATTTTGGATAAAAAATAATAACGAAACTAGTGTTATTTTTATGATAATTGAACACAATTTTAATATAAATGATTTATTATAATTATATTAACATTATTTTTAATTGAAATAAAAAAGAAAATTTTTGAAAAAATAAAAATTGGGAAAAAAATTCAAAATTTTTTAAATTGCAAAAGACGCTTATCATTTAGTCGTAAACTATTCTCGAAAAGCAGAAATTCATCGTAAAAGTCGTAACCAACAGTGATAACTGATGCAAAGCATGTCGGCAAGGGAATGATAACCATCCACGTGTCACTTGAATAGCAGAATAATAAAATAAAAAAGATAAAGCATCTGAATGTTATCCATCCAAGTGTCAGCTGAAAAACGGAGGAATAAAGATAAATTAAGATGATAGAAAGGTGGGGATGCTTCAGCTTTGGTCGGTTGGTGGATAACAAAATCAAAACGAGATGTGCTACAGCTGGTCCGAATATCGGCTTTCAAATATTTCGTATTTTTACCCCAAAGGCCAAAACGACGTCATTACGTTCAAATTGGGACAGAGTAACTGACCGTGATATATGCAATATAAGCATATGGGTTTACGTCCCGGGTTTCACGAGTTTTCGTTTCGCATTCATCTCCTGATCTGATCTCACACCAAAAAACTGTTTTTTCTTTATGACGTTACACGCGTACAACCATAACTGCCCAATTGGCTATAAATCAGGGATACTAGACCAACTCCAGTCTCAGCAGCACAACAACGCATAAGAGAAAGTTTGGAACTTTTGCCCAAACAAACAAACCATGTCAGGTATCATGCACAAGATTGAGGAGACCCTCCACATGGGAGGCCACAAGGAAGAGCACAAGGAACATGGTCAAGCCCATCACAAGGAAGAGCACAAGGGAGAGCATGGTCATGGCGACCACAAGAAGGAAGGGATGATGGACAAGGTCAAAGACAAGATCCATGGTGATGGTGAGCGTGGTCATGATGGTCACGAGAAAAAGAAGAAGGAGAAGAAGAAGCATGAGCACGGTCATGACCATGATCACAGCAGCAGCAGTGACAGTGATTAGATCGCATCTCATACTGCCTTATCTATCTACTTCATGACCCTTTCAGTTAATGCTACCAAAACTTCAAAAAAAAAAAGTTGGAAACACAAAAGAATGATGTTCTTTTGTATGTGATATCCTTAGTATGTTTAATATGAAGGTTTGAAGCGGATGATGATAATAAATAAAAGATTATCTTTTTATCCAGTGTGTCTACTTGTGCTTATTGTTTGAATGTCTGGATGGGATGGCCCAGTTTTGTTGTTAATTTATTCAATCTAGCGCAAGAGAAGTTATTTTTAATTTTAACTCATGTTGCCTAACGTATTTAATGTCAAAAAGGGCGAAACTAAGCCCCTGAGATTTCAGATGAATATGCTTTATTAACAGTGGTTTGTTGTTACTTCTTTTTTTTTTAATCGTTCATTCTTACTACTCAAGCCAGATAATTAATATTCTTATCAGTTAATGAGTAGATTTAAGTGTACTGTGCTCCTGAACAAAAATGTGTACAAACAAAAATCTTATACCTACTGCTCACAAATGCCAATGGCTTGCAAACCAGACGGGACAAATGACAACTATAACACTAATCTGGGGGTCAATTCAAACCTTAATTACATCTTATCAAAATTTTCGTGCTTATGAAGATTTAGTTGCAGTAGGTAATCTTTTAAACCTGCCTGCTTATTTATCTTCCCTCAAATTTTCTGTACCAGTAACTTTCGTCTAATTCAGTGTCAGTCTATTCTAACCATTTATTTACGTGAATTTATTTATCTCTCCTCAAATTTTTTGTGCCAACAATGTTATCATAGAGTTGGGTCAGAGTTGCTAACACAGAGGATGACATCCCTATTTATCTTCAATTTCTTGTCCTAACTTACATAAACAGATGGTTAAAATGGCTTGGCACAAAATCACATCCCTATTTATCTTCAATCTGTTGTCCACAGGAGCTGTCAATTTCATCTCAACAACTGTTCATTAGAATAGTCCTGCTGCAATAAATTTTTGGTCACTTTTTCTTACTTGTTTCCCTCGTTTTCTTCGTCATCTGATTGCTTCTTCTTTTTATTAAACTAGATCCCGTTGAAATGGATGAAAACGTTATGTCATATCCTCTCTTTTAAAAATCGAACTGAATCAGCTGATTTAATCGGGTTTACTTTTAAAATTTAATTTTTTATTGAGAATCGATGAAAACTGATCAATTAACTGGTCGAATCGGTCCGATCCGACCACTAGTTTAATAATTTTTTTATTTTTTATTTTTTATTTTTTATTTTTTTTTTATTTTTTAAAATATTATTAATATTATATATAATTAAATATAATTATTTTATAATTATGACATCACACCGGTTCAACAGGTGATTGAATCGATCGAACCGATCAAACCATTGACCAATAAAACTTTCGATTCGATGATCGATCTGAGCTTTAAAACACTAGTCCCACCACAAAACATAAAACATGAAGAAACGAAAACAAAAGGAAATAGGAAAGATGTCATAAGCTATACAAATCTTACGGGTCGTTTTAGTTCTTTAAACAAAATTTCATTAATAATTAGACTAGTTAAACTTTCAATCATTTATATCCATGCTAATTTTTTAAAATAATATTTTTAAAATTAAAAATATAAAATAATATATTTTAATTGAGTCCAGAATTGTTCAACCTCAATTAACCTATCACGTCATTTTATTTAAAAAAAGTTAAAGACTTCGTATCGGTTCATTGAATTTTGGCCCGTGGGCCAGTGATCCCTATATTAGACAAGTCATATGGCATTTCGTATATTTTTATAAAAATAAAAAGTCAATTAATTTTCTTTTACTCGGTTATTTTTATCATACCAAATTAAAGACGGGACCAAATAACATATAAATGCGCACAATAACAATACTAAAGTGGATTTTAATTTTATCTAACAAAATGTCATCAAGTGTCTTTAATAGAGTGATCGGGTTAAAAACAAGAGCCTCTAAAAGAGTTTCAATTCCTCGAGGTGAAGAATTTAAGTTTCGAAATTGAGTAAATTTTTTGAGATTCTTTTCAAGATTTTTGGATTCATTGATTTGGGTGGAGACATGTAAATTTATCAATATTAAATAAATTGTGGTCGGGTCAGCCTACTGAGGTCTGGCCTAATGAGGCCCAACTTTAAGCCCAGACGTTGACAGCCTAGTAGTAAGAGGTCATCTCTCATGTAAACACTAAAACCTACGTGAAGACCTAAACCTAATGGCAACCTGTAACATATATAAGGTACTATTCAATCATGATTGAGGTACGAACAAAAAGCCCTAGTTTTCTCTTCGTTCACAACAACTTAAACTCTCTTAAAATACTGACTTGAGCGTCAGAGGGACCTTCCGAGAAACAACCCCCGGAGTGTCTTTGTTTGTTTTGCAGGTTACCCATAGTCGAAGATTACTCAAGGTCATGGATCACAACAATAATATTCCAGTTCAGCAAAATCCGGCTGAACCAGTATGAAATTTGTCTCGTACTGTTCACAAATTGCCATAACTAATGGTAACTAATTGATTCAATATCTTGTTCCAACGGTAGGTTTGTTATAAACATCAAAAAGTAGGGGTTATAGCTTTCTTGTTAATGTAACAACTAGAACAACTCGTGCACATATAGTTTTTGGGCCTTTGAGGATCATTCTTACATAATAAATGGGCCTTTGATATCTACTTTTATAAACTAGGACTGGACTAAGTGCCTCGGGTGCAATAAGCATACCAAAATATAAGAGTTTCACTATTGTGGAGGAGAATCGAAATCTGCAAGTGATTTTTAGCTTCAAAGGCTTGTCAGACATTTATATAACAGGGGTTGATATCTCTTCAGCCTTTTTGAAGGAGACAACATCAATAGAAATATTGTGGTTGGATATTTGAGAGAATTCAACACTCAGTTGTTTTTTTGTGTAATCTTTAAGGTTCTCGCCTAACTTTTGTATCATTTTGAATATGGTTATTTGAGTCTGGAAGCCTATGTTGGTTGCTGAAAAAAAGGTCTTCAAACTAATTTCTTTTTACTCTCTAAAGTTTGCTATACAGCCTAGGTTGCGTTTGCTACCAGTCTTTTGTTGCTCTTATCAGTATGATGAGAAGACGCAACACTTTACTCCATCTGATGTCTTATGCAAGTCTATCAATTCTTTGAAACATATTATATGATCACATGAGTCTTTCATACTATTGTAGGGCTTGAGTTTTGCCAATCGAAGTATGAAAGCTTTTGCCAGAGGAGAGTTGTGGGTCTGTGTGTAGTTGTGAAGGAAGAGAAGATGATGTTAATGGTTTCATTTCTTGTTCAGTCAGTGAGATATTAGCTTATGATTGTTAATTGTATGCTTATTAAGATCAAAAATTATAACTCCGCGAGAAACATCATGTTCTTTGATACTTGTCTTAATCTTATATAATATTTGATAACTCTTGATGTAGTAAGCTTTTGACTTTAATCATTCATAGATCTTATTCAAAAATCTTTCGAACAGGTGGCGTACATGAAAGATTTGTACAAAATCCTTCAATATTAAGCTCAAAATCCATAAAATCACCGCTTAGTCTGGCCTTTGCCAGTGCTCAAACTCAATAGAATCAGCACCTGACACTTTCATTTGACCATCAGCAAACCTATCTTCCATTATTACTTTACACCAAGAACTGTACTTTACACCAGGTAAAGGAGCAATGACTAAGATCATACATAGATCATTAGAGTTTGAAATAGAAGATAATTCGTCTTATTTCCAGCTTCAACTGAGAGCATTCCTTTATGATAAGCAAAGGACCTAATAGCAATATCTTCTTCTCTGGTCATAACAGCTTCAACTTATCTTCTATTTGACGTTTCCATCACAAACACAACCTAATGAAAATCACACATAACGCCTATATATGGAAGCTTTCTCACTGATACGCAAAGAAAGTTCATTTTTACTTACCAATCTTCTGTTCTAATTCTTATCTTCAATGGCGTAAAACTGACTTTTAGATTAAGTTGCTACAGCTCATACCGATATTTCCAGGATTATCCAACCACATTAGATTAAAACTTTGTATTTTGGCCCTTTATATCGAAAAGAAAATATGCTGATTCTCATTTTGTTCCAGCAGAAACATGGCATAAATTAGTTGGAGCACAAAACCGTCCATTCTAGCCCTTGAAAAAGGTATGTATAACAAGAGCATGAATTCATTTGGTTGCAAATGCAAAAGCAAGAAGTTGAGTCTTCTTACTTGCATCAGCCCAAGACCTAACTACTTCTTTGTTTTCAACTTGAACCTGACGAAGCCCATCCCCATGTCAGGAGAAAAAGCAAACAACTGTTAATCAAAGGCAAAACCCACGTGCCCGCAATCTGATTGCAGCTGCTCAAATCTGCGCTGTCGGATCCCGTTCCAATTGTGATTGTTGAACTCCCATTTGCATTATTTACTGAAGAGCTGCATTACAGAGATGATGCAGAGTAACGAATTATGTATAGTATAAACCGAGTAACCATTGAGTTTCCTCAAAATTCCAGGGACATTGGCTTTCAGGGGAATCGCATACTGCTGCTAGTGCATGTTTGTTCGCGATTATCTTCATTACATTACACCACCTTTTGTATTAATTTACTTCTTAAGGGGGGTGACACTTTCTCATTTTCTACCAAAACCCACATGCTTTTAACACAAAGATGGACATGAACCTCATCCACGGATTGCAATTTTTAAGGTATAAAACGCAAAAAACCGCACATTAAAATATAGGTTGGCACCATTACCTGGAAGGAAACTTGCACTTATCGTGACCTGCGAAGAAAAAGATAAATAGAGCACAAGTGAAGTGAGCACAGAGTGCATTTTCTCGCTAAAAGAGAACTCATTGGCAAAACCAGATTGAAATACGAATCAGTAACGCCAAAAAAAGTCTGATGCTTTCCGGATCTGTATACCCAGAAAGAAAAAGCCGCAAGATCTACTTTATTAACCCCAAAAATAGAATAGAGACATAGAAAAAATCATACTGGGGTTCAAGTTAGTGAGAGCAGCAGTGTTGCTGAAGTAGCAGGCATCATCAGTCAAGCCATTTTTTAAGTAGTAATCATTGAAAGCCCAAGAAGCAGTTGTCTGAACATCATTCGGGTCATAACATGGGCCGTTTTGCTGAATCGGGTCGCAATTGGCGCCGCCTGGACCGCACGCCCAATCGATGGCCTGCTGAAGAGACTGATCATCGGCGTTGTTCTTAGCGACGCACCATAGATCTCGTTGGGCAATGCTCTTTTGTGCAATGGGGCACTGTGGAAGAGAAAAACCCACTAGTAACAACAACTGTAGTAAAAGATGTGGAGAAGACATGTTCGTGTGCGTGTGCGTGTGCGTGTGCGTCTGCGGGTGCCTGTGAGTGTGTTTATTATAATGAAGGCAAACCAGAAAGTAGCCGTTTTGATATGGGAATTTGGACAGGATACATCAGAAGATGGGGGAATGCGATGTGACCGTTGGGTTTTGCAGAGGAGGTTATATTTTATGAAGCTGAGAAAGAGACTTGTTATTGTAACGACAGAAATTCTTTAATATTTTCTTTACAAAATAGCTTATAAATTAGATTTTTTAAACCTAAATTTATTGCACGTCTTATTTTTTTTATTAAAATATTATCAAATTTTTATTAATTATTTATAAAATACACAATATTTTAATTAATTATTTACAAAAATAAATCACATAAATATGAAAAATAATTCCCATTATTATTCTTAATAGTTAATACCTATTAATTTTGTTTAAATTTATATCAAATACGCATAACCATAACTTCTATTTATATTTATATTCTGATTTTCATTTCCGCTTTACGTTCTCATTCTTATTTTCTCTTTTGATTCTGTCGTTACTAAAGACACATAATCAATAATTCTATTCATATTCATACTTTTTAAAAATGTATTCAAATTTTTAGTATATATTTTAACTAAATATTGTACCATGTTAATTATAATTATTTGTGAAAATTTTAATCCATATTGTTGTATATGATATTTCAAAATTTTTTGATAATTTATTATAGAAAAATAATTGATAATTTGAAATATTATATATATAAAATAAATATCATTAATTTTTTTGAAAAATAAAATATCATTAAATTATACCAACAAAAAGAATATTCTTCATATACAAGATTTTAATTACAACTCTAAAAATTCTTATAGACAAAATAATAAATAAAGAGATCAATTCACAAATTATAAATGCTGAGATTACAAAAAAAATATAATGTAACTAGAACGACTAACTAGATTAGTCCATGTCAATGAGACCAACTTCATAGCTCAACTATCATTGTTGGGACCTCGCCCTTGTGAGTCACGTGCCGACGTCTTACGTGACATCTAGGCGCGCATCTCACAAGGTTGGTGTGCCCACACCAAGACAGACCTAAAAAATGAACCCATCTCACTTACTTTCGAACAAATTTTGGGATTGCTTATAAAGAAATTTCAATAAGACTTCTTCACACTGCTTGTTCCTTATTGTCTTACATTTTTAACGACTCCAAAAACACTCAATTTGGGTCAGAAATAAGGAAGTATTGGCCAAAACACTTTCGAGCTAAAATTAAACCGAGACTGAACACTACACTCGAATTCACTCCAAAAATTGAAGGACTTAGGGCCTAAATTGGAATTTGATTCTTTCAGATAAGTTGTAGCTATAGGTCTCTAGTTTATTTAATAACAAGAATTAACTCAATTAGAGCTCTATAGCTTAAGATATCGCCAATATACTGAAGCATGTTCAGAAAAATATTCAACTCATGCTCCTTTAACCCATCCTTTCACTTTGATTCAGCCAATATTTTTCAAATTAATCTAAAAAATCATAAATTTTCATGGAGAGATAGAGGAATGTCTTAGGAATCTAACGCTTCAAAAATCAGGTCAATCGGAGATCGGACAGAAAAGTTATAAGCAAAAGAGTGGAGAGAGGTCGGGTTAGGGAAACAGGATGTAAAAATTACATGCATTACTCGACTAGTCGAAGGCTATTAGTCGACTAAGTCAACTATAGTGTGTGACCTGGAAAACTTTGTTCTTTTTCTTCCGACAACCCAACTTCCATAATTCATAACTTCTGTTCTTGAACTCCAAAATTTGCAAATTTGGTACCAATGGAAAGATGGAAGAAAGTTCTACAACCTCCATGAATAACTTAAAAACCAAAACGACCTCTAAGGAAGTCAAAAACCACCTTAAAGTATCTGTCAGATAAACATCATCCCCAAAAATAACAGAACTTCTAAAAGTCATAATTCTCTACTCCATTGTCCCAAAATGTCATACTTTATATCAATAGAAAGATAAAAACATAACCTAAAACTTTTATGAAGACCCTAAGAACAAATTCTACCTCCATGAGGGTCAAAAACCCAAGAAAAACTTCTGTCCCGAAATTTCCTATTTTGACAGCACCTGCACTCAACTTCCATAACTCATATCTTCCAACTACTACATCCAAAAATTGCACATTTTACATAATTGGAAAGCTATGAAACTCCTCTATGACTCCCAAGAAGGCTACTTGATCCCATTCAATCCACATCAGTCCATAATTTGCCTCAAAGCACAGTATACACAAACTTACTCTATGAACACTTACAAAAACAATGTAAAGAGACTTTTAGAACATTTATTGGCAAAACACAATAAACATGAATATCTTTCATTAATATCAAAATATGTGTTCTTACAAAGCTTTAGTGGGCATTTTTAGCCCAGTACATCAAAGTCTCAAAGGTTCAAATTACAAAGAAGCTACATGAACATGATTTTTGCTCCAAAAATACAACTAAAGCCTTGTTTACAAAAGGTAGCTTCAAATTCAAAGCAAGCGGGAGTGATGCCTCGACCTCGTTTCGGTCACTCATTCTCTTGCTCGTCGCCTATGGATGGGGAGGAAAGCGAGGGGTGTGAGCTCGACAGCTCGTGAGTAACACATTTATAATCAAGAAAACAATCAAAATCCTTGAAACATTTATTTCCAAAGCAAACTTTATATTGACAAAATCATGCCGCATATGCTTTCCAAAACTTACAATTTATCAAGCAATGCACAAAACCAATATAATGAATACATCAAAATCAAATGAATACAAGTCATAACACATAAACACATCGGAAATGGTTCGGGTGGATCCAAACAGAACGTACTACACATTTCTACGTAGCAGTCATGTTTAGCTGTGAACTTATGGGAGTCCGTGAGGAGCTCCATGCCACTAGCGGGTAGGCGGGAAAAGCCTAAGACAAGTGCACTTGACTCACTTAAGGGACAACCACAAACCTATATAAGCATGCATTTAACATTTTTCACACATATTGGCCATAATGGCACTTTTCCGAGAAGAAATCTTATAACATTTCATTCTTTCTAAAATCACATCCTTTTATAATCATTGAAACAATCTAAAAACATTCTCACAATTCATTCCCAAGCAAAAGACATATGGTATAATTCCAAACCATCCTAAAGAGTAATAAAAGAAAAATTTTAAAGTTATTGGAAAGCAACAAATTTCATTTATTGAAAGTAAATGGTACTAGCTCATTTTCTCAATTATAAATATATTACCCACCTTAAAATCCTTTGCTTTAGGCGTGCTCCAAATGCCTTTCCTCAAGCTCCTCTTGCCTCCTTTGTTCTTCTTCGAAAATCACAAAACCCCAAATCAAAGAGAGTTTACAATTGGAAAACCTAAGGAAAAAAAACACGAAATTCATCCTAGAACCATCTTTCCCATACTATTCCTAAGCCAATGGAACCAAAACCACCTTCAAAAATACCAAAGAATTTGAAACAACTTACCTTAGAACTTCACCCACATTTTTGTTCTTTGACTCTAATGGAAGATTAGATCTTCCCCTTTCCTTTTTCCTTTTCGAAAAACTCTTGAAAACCAACTTGAAAATCAAGAAAAGATGGAACCCTAAGCTATCTTCTTCTTCTTCTCTTCTTCTTCTCACAACCAAAACTCACTCTCCTCTTATTCTTATAATTTTCATTCCTCCCTTCTCCTAACACACACAAGCTTTCTTTTGTTCTTTTAATGAAGCCAAATGACCAAACCACCCCTCCTTATAAGCCTTACAACTTAACAACTTAATTGATCTTCCCATTTTGCCCCTCATTTTATCTTTAAAACTGACATCTTAACTCCTTATTTTGATAAGGTAAATGAAGCAATTTGATAACACTTCCTTCTAGAGAAATGTTCCTTTATGTCTTAGGTTTTTATAGACACCAAAACCACTCAATTGGCTTCAGTAATTTGAAAGTTATAGCCCAAACACTTTCGGGTCATACTAATCCTAGACTAAAAACTATCAGCAACTTCACTTCGAAAATTGAAAATCTTAGGGGCTGAATTGAAATTTGATTCCTTCAGATAACTTGTAGCTCCATGTCTCTAGTTTATTTAGGGACACGAATCAACAAATTTGGATCTCTATAGATCGAGATATCGTCAATATACTGAAGCATGTTCAGTAAAGCATCCAACTTATACTCTTTTAACTGATCCTCTCACTTTGCTTCCATAAAACTTTTTTCAAATTAATATCAAAGCCTATGGATTCTTTTATGGAGAGGTATAAAAATGTCTTAGAAAATCAACGCTTCAAAAATTGGATCAATCGGAGGTCGGACGGAAAAGTTATAAGCAAAAGAGTGGTGAGAGGTCAGGTCAGGGGAAACATGACAATAGTCGACTGGTCGAAAACTATTATCTGACTAATGTAAGAAATGACAATTAGTCGACTAGTCAAAAACTATTAGTCGACTACATTGATCGACTAGGAAACTCTAGTCTTTCTTCTTCTAAAATCCTAACTTCCACAATCCATAACTTTTGACCCAGAACTCCAAGATTTGCAAATTTGGTATCAATGGAAAGCTAAAAGAAGGCTCTACAACTTCCATGAAGAGCTTAA
>JANZLX010000006.1:14511696-14536785 GCA_025531955.1 Erythroxylum orinocense | reverse complement strand
ATATCAATTACCATATTCATACATTTCACAAAATTATCTCCCAAATTAGGCTCAAATTCAGTCCCTAAGAGTTTGGAATTAGACCGAATTACCTCTTTTTTTGTACTCACTTAGAGGCTGCTCCTTCACGACCAATGGTGAAGTTTCCATGGGAACATCATTCTTAATCACTTCAGCTACAAAAGGACTATTGGTTGGGAGAGCTTGCACATTTGGAGGAGGTGACATTTAAACATGTGAAATATGCTCGTCAATAAAAGTTTTCTTTCCTTTAATACTCATTGAAACTAACTTTTCTTTTTTTTTTGTTTAACATCTGGTTTCATAGGAATCAACAAGAATTTTGTACCGTTATGACGCAATGAGTAAGTGTTGGTTCTTCCTTGATGGCTTACGTTGCGGTCACATAACCATGGCCTTCCTAAGAGAAGATGACAATCATATATGGGAATCATGTCACACCATACTTCATCTTGATATCTTCCAATGGCGAACGACACCAAACATCTTCTACTCACTTGAATTTCTTGTTCCTTGTCATGTCAAGTGAAAGTGTATGGATTAGGAAGTGGCTCGGTCTCCAAAGCCAATTTATCCACCATTTCAGTCAAAATCAAATTTTCACAAGACCTACTTTTAATAACAACCTTACATTTCCTCCCTTTCGTGACACACCTAGTATGGAATAATGATTCTCTCTTCCAATCTTCTTCTATGCTTAGTTTAAGGGGAAAATTATTCAAAACAGATTGTTTGTCATGTAAAAGACAATTTTGGACTTCACCGAAAACTTTGTCAGAATTTTGGCTGGATACATAGACGAAGTGTTATGTCATGGCTCCGATACCAACTGATGGCGTGCGGTGGTGGATATTGGTTGATGGTTGGAATTGATTTTTGGGAGATTTGAAGATGTTTGGACAAATTTAGGATTTCTCAGGTAAAACTGGGACAGGTTATTTGAAGGCATTTTATAGGTTAATTGGCTGGGAATTGGGTTATGGAAGATAAAGGATATTTGTAGAACTTTTTGTGACCTACAATTTAGACACAAGAATCAGATTAATACGATAAGGGATGATTGAGTTATGGTGAACTTTGTGGTGAAATATTAATCTGGGCGATAGAATGAAATCTGATGATGAAAACGGGAATTTTATAGAGGCTAAGTTGCAAATTGGGTGAAGATGTCTTCAGGAAATTTTTAATTTAAAATGTGAGGAGCAAACATGAAAAATGGAATTTTTTGATTTGATGAACATAGGAAACAAAAACTGGAAAATGAAATTGGAACTTGGGCAGAACTCTGGAAATTGCACAACACACAAACGATTGAATGTTTTCGGCAAAGAAACAAGCCTTTTTGATTATTTTCGGAAAACAATCAAACCCTACAAATCAAAGTTTGAATTTTGAGAGGAAAACATCTCGTTTTTTATTTCATAAAAATTTGTATCTATTTTTTTTGCAAATGAAAAGTACATGAGTTTAAATAAGAAAAATGCAAGGAATGAGGATAGTCACATGTTGACTTCTCACATTCCTTTGGCTGCTAATTTTTTGTAGCTAACTAGTGTCCATAAACAGCCCATTAACATGTAATTAAAGTCTAAACATAACATAAACATGGTAAATAATAAGGATAAATAAGAAAGTAAAAGACTAAATTAAAAGTCTTGTGGTAAATCTTCACTTATTCATTTTCTGGTCAAGTTTGGATTTGCAAACAGGATTCTACATTGTGACCTGCCTAGGCTTCTTCCAAATAGGCTTCAATATTTTGCTCATCTATGACCTACCTGTTCTTTTTCTTGGTCGTGGACGAAAATGGGCTGAGATGGTTCTCCATCATTCACCCACCCTTGAAAGTTTTCTTCTTCAAAGAACTCATTACAAAGGATAATCTCATCTAAGGAAAATGTTAGCCTCAAATCATTGTTAATACGAATCACAAACTTGGATTGCCCTTCACATACTACTATCTTCAAAGGACCCTTATCTAATCCTTCAACTAGCTCAAGCTTCTTACCATAAAGCCTTTTTTTCTTCTTCCAATTGACAAATACATAATCGCCAATTTTGATCAACTTTCTACACCATTTCCTAGCTTTAAAACCATCATATTTCGTGTTATTAGTAACCTGGTCATTTTCAACTTCCATAAAACCAAGGCTTGCATCAAGTTCCCTCACTAAACCAAGACTAGTAGCATTCTTAGACTTGTCAACAAAAACAAAATTTCCAATTTTCCCACTCAACATAGCAATATCAACATTGGTACTAACATGATCAACATCAACAAGTCTTGCAAGTTCACCATCTTCCAACAAAGTGTCATTATCATCAACACAAACCGAATTCTTAAGCAAATTGAATTTCAAACAAGTGTCACTCTCCACATTTTGTACAGACACAAAGCCAAAAACAACATCATCAAATTGCACAACAAATTTGGTTGGCTTAGCTCTAAATAATTCACATAAAGTTCTCGGTTGCACATGATTAACGATATTCACATTCACATTCAACTTGTCAATTACCATATTCATGCATTCCACAAAACTATCTCCCAAATTATGCTCAAATTCAGTCCCTAAGGGTTTGGAATTCGACCGAATTACCTCATTTTTACACTCACTTGGAGGCTGCTCCTTCACAACCAACGATGAAGTTTCCATGGAAACATCATTCTTGATCACTTCAGCTACAAGAGGACTACTGGTTGGGGGAGCTTACACATTTGGAGGAGGAGACATTTTAACATGTGAAATAGGCTCATCAACAATAGTTTTCATTTCGTCAATACTCAACAAAACTTGCTCCTTATTAACCTTTGTAGGTGTAACAAGTTTCACTGGAGTTAGAATAAACCTCCTGCCCATATGGTCTAAAGTGTATGTATTTGCCCTTCCTTGATGGCTAACATCTCTATCAAATAGCCAAGGCCTTCCTAAGAGCAAGTGGCAAGCACTCATAGGAATTACATGGCACCAAACTTCATCTTTGTAGCCACCTATAGCAAAAGGCACCAAACATCTTCTTTGGACTTTTATCTCATGCTTCTTGTCCAACCAAGTGAGCTTGTATGGATTTGGGATGGGCTTGGTTTTGAACTTCAACTTGTCAACCATCTCATTTGACACAACGTTCTCACAAGCACCACTATCAACAACTACCTTACACTTCTTACCATCGGTTATACAATGAGTGTGAAAGAGGGATTTCCTCCTCCAATCTTCTCCTCCATGCTCACTATTCAATAATCTACAAATCACCAACATCTCGGCCTCAATGTTTTCATTACGAGCATACTTGACTTCAATCTCCTTTGTTTCGGCCTCATCAACAAACTCCCCAAAAAGTGCATTCTCCATCTCCAATTCAACTTCTTGATCAATGGCCTCCATCTCTTGAATGGTCAAGATGGTTCGGTTGGGGCATTTGGATTGGAAATGGCCATAGCCTTGACATTTAAAGCATCTAAACTTAGTTTTAGGCCTTGCTTGGTTTTGGCTATTTTGTGGAGTTCTTGGGTTGTAGTACTTGGGAGTGAAGTTTGCTAGTGAATTTGGATTAGTGGCTCTCTGTTGTGATTGTGTTTGGCTTTGGGGTGATTTTTGTAGAGTGGTTTGTGGTGTTTGTGGTGAGGTGGGACTTGGCCTAAATGGGACTTAATGAGTGTTGGATCTTTGTGGGAAAGTTTGGCTTGGTTTCAGTTTGGTTGTCTTCAAGTTGACTTCTCCCCAAAAAGCTAGCCTCTTTGCTTCACTCAAAGAGTCAAATGGGTACACTTTAACAAAGTTTTGCAACTCCAAATCAAGGCCTCTAACAAACTGAGCAAGTATGATCTCCTCGCTCTCCTCTAAACCACACTTCAACAAATATTGTTCAAACTCCATGACATAATCTTCAACCGGTCTTCTATTTTGCGTCAAACTCATCATCTTGTCCAATATTTGTTGCCTATGTTGAGGAGGCACAAATGTTTCTTCAAGTTCAATCTTCATCCGGTCCCATGTAGAAATCTTAGGCAAACTAGCCCTAACTCTCTTCTTTTGTACATTATCCCACCACAAAGCGGCATAACTCTTGAATTTCATAGCCACAAGTTTCACTCCTTTTTCATCCAGAATATCCTTGAGCTCAAAAATCCTCTCTACGTCATACACCCACTCAAAATACACATCCGTATCAATTTTACCATGAAACTCCGGAATATCTATCTTGATATTCAAATCATCATGTCTATCCACTCTCGATTGTACAACATTCATAATAGGCCCTAAACGGCCTCCATGATTATGACCTCGACCTCTCTTTCTTGGAGCAAAACTACCAATTCTTAGACTTTCGTCAAATTCAGATTCGTTTACCTCATCATCAAATGGCTCCTCCAAATTTTGGACAGGTTGTGAAGAACCACCAGGGACGGGAAAAGAGCCCAACGAAGCATATGCAACCTCCTTGGCTTTGGCAACAATGGTCTCCTTGCGAAAGGCCTCAAAACTAGCCATTTGGACACTCATCTCCTCCAATGTGGCCAGAATTTTCTCCAGATCGCTTTGAGTCGATCCGGACATGTGTAGGGACCTAAGACATAGCTCAGAGCTTGGCTTTGATACCAATAATGATGGCGGAATGGCCTGAAGGTAATCGGAATAGGGTCTGGTGGTTACTGGAAAAAGTTTTGGGCAATCTGCATATTATCGGATAAAACTGAAACAGGAAATATGAAGAAGTTTCTGGGTTAATTGGCTGGGAATTTGGTTTCGAGGAAAGAAGAAAAGTTGTAGAAATTTTTGTGAACTACAATTTCGACACAAGAATCGGATTAATCGGATAAGGAATGATTGAGTTATGGTGGATTTTGTGGTGACATGTTAATCTGGGCGATAGCATGAAGGCAGCTAAGGAAAAACGAGAATTTTGAGGAGGCCGGGGTTCGAATTGGGTGGAAATGTCTTCTGAAGATTTTTAATTCAAGATTTGAGGAACAAACTTTAAGAAGGAAAATTTTTTATTTGAAGAACACAAGAAACAGGAACTGGAAAACGAAAATTGAACTTGGACAGAATTCTGGAATGGGTAAAAAACTGACAGCGGATTTTAGGTCATTTTCTGGAAAAATAGAAACAGAATCCGGGTTTGGTGTAGAAGGGAAAGTTGTAGAATGTTTTGTGCTAATGCGTTTAGACACAAGAATCGGACGATTTGGTTAAGAGACGAGTAAGTTACGGGAGTTTTAGTGCAAGCATATCTGGCTGGGCGATGGGATAAGATTCAGTCGGAAATTTTGGATGATTGGGAAATCGATTTTTTGTTATTCTTGATTTGATTTTGTAGTTTAGGATGTGCTCTAAAACATGGCTTTGGAATTTCAATCAAACGAATTCAACCTACTTCATAGGACAGATTTTAAAACAGGTGGGCAGATTCAATCGACACAGGAACAATCATCAACAACGAACAAATTTGGATTATTTTTAGAAAATAATCAAACCCAATTGTTTTTCGAAAAAAAACAACAAAAAAACCCCAGACAATTTCTTGCCAAAAGATCTAAGAGAAAAAACTCTCAAAATCCGAAAATCTTTGCTAAAATTGGATTATTCCTTTTGCAAAGACAATGACAAGTATAAAAGGAAAGTTTTTGACTCTTGGAATAGCCACAAAGATTTCAGCCCTTCAAGCTCAAAACCGTCCAAACACACATTAAAACTCATTTAAGTCTCCAATAACTTGAAAATAGGAGACCAAAAGGCTGGTTCAATACAGTTAAACCGAAACAACAAACAAATACATCAATCATATAATATAAAGTCTTATTCAAATGTCAATTTTAAGGAGCTAAAATAGCTGCCTTGTGATCACCAAATGAGCCAAAATTAGCTTGGAACTTAAGCATCAAATCCAACCCAACTTTACCTTGTTCTTCACTCATCCTTGTCTGCAACTTGTGCCTCATTTTCTTGCTCTTGTTTACCAAAACCAATGTCTTCAACATCCTTGAGAGCTTGTGGGGATGGTCCTCCATCAATAATTAGTACAAGTAGTGAATAAATTATTTATGAATTTATATATTTAACTTGTGTGAAATAAAAAATTAAATTAAATATTTATAACTATCTCAACTATATGATGTAGGGTTTAGTTCTTTTCATTTCGCTTATTGCAGTCATTTAATTTATATGGAATACAATCATACTCGATTAATTTAGGAAAAAGTTAAAAGACAAATTGCTAGTAAGTTTCCAACTAACCGATTGAATTGTAAAAAAAATTTTTTTGATTTATTGTTAATTTTAATTCATTAGTTAAGCAATCTTCATAAACACTCACCTAGTTTTATCAATTAAAATTAAGAAACTTCTCTTGAGATTTAACATAGTTTAACGGCTACTACATGAGTGTAGTGAATCATAATTAATTTGAAGGGCTTAAATTATCTGATGAGGTTTGGAACCCTACTCATAAAATGCAAAGAACGTAAACGAAACAAAGTATGCTCAACTTGGAATAGCTAGTTACGATCATAGAAGAGTAATAATATCCATCCGCAGTCAGACTACTACTAAATGTTCAAAAAGAGTTATGCGAAGCCTGCAGCTAAATATTAGGACAACATTTTTGCATTACAACATAAATTAAAAGACAATAATAGACCAATTGTTGCTTCATAAGTCGTAACAAGACAAATAATTTAACAATCCAAAACTTAGACATACAAAACCTCGAACTACCACAAATATTACTCCGATTGGCGGATGATCATCCGATAATGTCATTCTTTTCACTAATCATCTCTGAAAGTTGTCATCTTCCCTGAGTTGTGCATAAAAATGAAGCGAATTCAGCAACCAAGACATGTAGCTCAAAGACTCAACTCTAATGAAACAAAGCCTTTCACAGGGAGTTAAATGTATCATAAAAATTAAAAAAGAAGGCACACAAAAAGCTCTCGCAAGATATTGCAACAATTTCCATCAGGACGCCAAAAGTAAAAACAGCATTTGTGGTCCAAGTTTCCAGAAAACTCGTGGCTAACTAAGCATTTCTTTCTCATAGTATTGGAAAATGAGATCAAATGGAAGATGCTAATGACTACCTTCGGCAGTGCTTGGACACAGAATGCCCTCTTAAAATTAGATCATACGTACGAAAGTACAATTAATTATGGAAGTATGAAAACAGCAGCCTGCATTGTCCTACAGTAAACATGTATTTAGAGGGTTAATGGTACAAATGTAGCATTTTCTTCTTTTTATGTATTAGTTTTGAATGACAATGGAACAGTGAATTTTGTTTTTCCACCTCTCAAGTCTTCAAATAAATTTGCAGTCCCTACATTCAATCTTTCTCAACCACCAGAATATTAAATTTAATAATCGTTAGTTACCTGAAGCAGGTGCAGTGAAACTAGGTTTACTAGCTCCGACGTCCTCTTCCACCACCACCACCTCTACCTCTACCTCCACGACCTCTGCCACCAAATCTGCCCCCTCTCCTTCCCCCACTATCTCGACCTCCACCTCTACCACCACTCCAACTATTACGGTTATCAACCTTTGGTTTTGCCTCTTCCACAGTTAGGTACTCATCACCGAGTTGACTACCACTTAGCTCTAAAGCTTTGTTGAATCCATCAGCATCCTTGAATTCCAGGTATGCCATCCTGCAATGCACACACAATCAGCATCATCATAGAGCCAAACCAGATATCAAAGATTGAAAATGAAAAACAAGAGTATTCAAAGAAAGAGGATAGAGGAAGTTGAGCCTTATATTCAATCATCAGTAAAATCTCAATATACATGTAAATTTGAAGTGTTAAATCATCTTCAAGCATAAAATAAAAAGAAAAGAATGGGATCTCTTCACTCTTTCTTTTCCGTCGAAGACAAAAAAAGAAGGGGGCAAAAGAGAAGACTAACCCTTTAATGGCACCAGACCCAAAATCTGTTGGGATTGATATTCTTACAATATCTCCGCAGCTTTTGAAATGCTCATTCAGGGAACTCCTAATCTGCAATTATTGTTTCACAATTTGCCAAGTCAACTCTAAATTTGCATATAAACATGGGAATCAAACAAAAATCAACTAAACAATAGAAAATAATGTATCACCTCATCCTCACCAACAGACGTATCAAATCCCCTAACAAAAATTTTTTGAGCTTGACCCCTCTCACCTTTCCGGAAAGAGTTGGTATTATCTTTCCTGCAAATGACACATTTAAAAGTAAGTAACAACTCAATTATTGACCAGGATATCATAAAATGCTTGTAGAAAGAAATACCCGCTATATGGAGTATATGAACCTCTATCACCTCTCTCACGAGCCAAGTCTAATCTAAGTTCACGGCCATTCAATATTTGACCATTTAATTCAAGAGCCTATAAAACATAAATCGAACAAATACTTTAGCAAAAGAAGATAATAAGACATATATTGAAGCAATCATTCACAAACATAATGCTTTGATTCTATTTGCAATACATCCAACGCAACTTTATGGCTTCTA
The DNA here is from genome assembly GCA_025531955.1 of Erythroxylum orinocense. Lineage (NCBI taxonomy): Eukaryota > Viridiplantae > Streptophyta > Magnoliopsida > Malpighiales > Erythroxylaceae > Erythroxylum > Erythroxylum orinocense. Next base: position 14,528,262 of record JANZLX010000006.1, on the reverse strand, counting down.
TAAGTTTGTCAAGGCACCTAACTAAAAGTCTGTGTAGCCTGGGAGATTTTTGGCAAATATCTAAGTAGAATGCCTCCATTGATCATCATTAATTTGTTCCCAACATTTTTCCAAAATGCCATAACAAACATTAAAGAATCATTGATCTGTCACCACTTCCAAACATACCACTGACACCTATTGTTCTTCTGTTGCCCCATAAAAAGAGGTTAAACAACACTGACACCTGCTGTGCTTCTGTTGCCCCATAAAAAAATGTGATCACCTCTGCAATTATTGCAAAGCTTCAACACAATAACTGAGTATGGATTGTTAATGTGGATGGCGTGGCAGATATAATAAATCAGAAAAGTTCTACTGGAGTTTTTGTAGTTTAAGCTCTTCCACAAAAAAACTCCCATAAATATAAATTATAAATAAAAAATGGACTTCAATCCATGAAAACTTGCAAATGCATGCATAAGTACCCACACGTACTAACATATATCAGAGAGAGCAAAAGAAAGAAAAGAGCACTCACTTTCTGTGCTGCCTCAGCTGTGTCAAATTCAACATGTCCAAAACCTTTGAACCTCTGATCAGCATCAAAAGCAAGGCGAACATCCACAACTTCCCCAACGCCTTGGAAGAAACATTCCCTGAAGAAGTGTAAAGCATCAGATACCACCTTAACAAATCTTGTATTCACAGTTAATACAAAAGAACATACACATCAGCTTGTTCAATTTGATATGGTAAGTTGCCAACAAAGAGAGTCTTTGATCCCTCTGAAGCAGTCACGGGAGTTTTGGGCTGGAAAAGATGTGAAAAAGAAAAGGCCTTAGATTGCATCCTATGTAGAAAGAAAACCAAAAGCTAAAAGAAAATTAATAGTCCCTTACAGTTTTTCTTATTAAATCACTCTGGTTAGAGGACGTAATGGGATTTCTTTTTATTAGTTATGATGCTAACTCACAAAATACATTTGTAATTCACAAAATACATTTGTAGAATGTGAATGTACTTCAGGAAAATCAACAAAAAGTATAAAATTCACAAATGATATTTACGTTTTTCTCAGGAGTCTTTGCAGGTTTCTCATCCTCGCTATCTTCCTCTTCATCAAAACTGTCATCATAGCTCTCCTCATCACTACTTTCCTTCTCATTAGCCAACTTTGCGTAAAACATATTAGGATCAGTTGCAGATCATACAAGAAATTAAAGCAACACCAAAAGATTTAATTTTTACCTTATTTTTTATTAGCTGGAGTATTTTTACGAAGGGTTTCAACCAGATATAAAAATAAAAAGTAAAATGAGGCCAGGTCTCACCTTCTTTGAATCCTCTGTTTGTCCAGTAGCCACCTTAGCTACAGGAGCCTGCAATATTGCATAAAATATCAAGATAGGTTACAGATAACATACACACTTAAATATAGAAAACAGGTTAGAGTGAGCAAAACACATCATTAGCTGAAGAAACAGCCCTTAATTGATTAGTTTGTATGGTTATTAACCATGCAAAACAATTTAGGGATGGCAATGATTAAGGTGTTTTCAATGTGCCGGCTCATGGGCCAAGCCAAGCCCAAGCTAAAATAACTCAAGGCTTAACTATTTTAAGTCAATCAACATCGTTTTGATTGGAAGAGTTGGGCGTCAGGTAGGCTTACGCAAAAGGATTTTACACTTTTAATTTTAAAATTTTATTTTAAAGAAAATTGGACGTGCTGGCCCGTTGCCATCCCTATAACAAAATCAATACAACTCAACATGCAACAAAAGACAGGCCACTGATTAAAAGACTCTGCAGAAGGTACAGATTTGCAATCCCTAAGATTTCTTACAAATTTTACTGGTTCAAATGAAAATAAAACATATAAGAATCGTCAGAAACAGATTAGGCTCCACCTCATCTTCAGATGACTCGTCAGAGTCACCTTCTTCAGAGCTTTCAATTGATTCAGCCTTACTTTTAGTGTTGGCACCAACTGCCCTAGTAACAGGAGCCTTGGCAAGAAGAGCCTGGACAGAAACAATGGAAATTCAGCTTTATCAATGCACATCAATATGGTAAACAACAAAGGGGGTTAATCATCAAGCTTTCATATCAATGATCCACAGTTTAATCAGAGTGCACCTTTCCCTCTTCAGATGATTCATCAGAGCTATCACTTGAATCAACTTTATTCTTTACAGCCACATTAGTAATCAGATAAATTTTGGGGGGAAAAGGCAAATAAAATTTTGGGGAGAAAAGGCAAAAACCAAGTACTCACGTCATCTGAGGATAACTCCTCATTACTGCTTTCATTAATAGGTAGTTTTATTTCCTTTACTACCTTCTTCGTGACTGTCTTGACCTAATCATTCAAGGAATTATCGATCAGAAAATGGATACACGTGCATGTGTTTGAATATATACAAAAATTACTGTCATGCAGACCTTAAGAAAACCAAAGTAATAAAATAAGCATACAACACACAAACATGAAAGCTAGAAATTATGTAACAAAATTGAATGAGAAAAAACGAAAATGAAGTAACAACCAGTAGAAAGTACAAGGAATTTACCTCCTCCTCCTCTTTAGGGTCATCAGAACTACTGGACTCCACTTTTTTCTTTTTCTGAGTCTTCACTTCAGTTTTCTTCTTCTGAACGACCTGTTTCACTACTTCACCAGTCTTCTGCTTCTTTGCATTCACTATCTTCTCCAAAGACTCTTCAGCTTCTCTCTTACCTATGCATCAACAATTTATGACTTTGACCATAACAAAGACAGACAAGGAAAATAAGATTTTTTTTACCTGATCACATAAAATCTTACAAACATCAATGGACCAACAAAATGCCGGAATAGAGATGAAGTAGCAAGAAAAGCAGGAAAGCTTAATTGACAAAAAAGCTTGCATGCTTGAAATTTCTTTCACATGAATGTTCAAAAAGATGGAGAAATAGAGGAAGTCGTTCAAGGCCATTCTCATTAGTGAACAACTTGACGACATGTTTTGTCATATTCATTAAAATAATGACAGGCACTCTTACTTCACAGATTATAAGCAAACTGAACATCAACCACTTTTGATAGGCATATATCTGTTAGAAAGTTGTAGGATTGTCAAAAAAACCAAAAAGTCAACAATTGTACAGTGATTCCTAAAAGACAAACCAAGAAGCATCAAAACCAGCAAAAAATATTTCCAAAAAGAACAGAAAACATTATAATCAACACATACTACCAAAATAACAACTTAGCAAAACATTGTTCATCCTCCATAGCCATGAATTGAGGCAGGGAGACAAACAAAAACACAAGTAGGAGCTCAATATGAAAAAAAAGTAGACACGCTTACCATCAAATCCGATAACAGCAACCACGTGGACATATTACACATAAAAAAGAGCAAACAACAAAACCAAAAACGTGTAAGAATTAGAATTTAATTTTTAAACCTTTCTTGGCAGGCTTGGATGCAAGAGTAACAGCTGGAGCTACATCAACCTACAAAAACATAAAAGATCAAACAGGAGACCATGAAACCGTTAAAAAGAAAAGATAAAATAGTACCTTGGGGGTGGATTTCTTCCTAGACCTGCCCATGGCTAACAAATTAACGATTCTTTTCAACAAGAACTGCAAGAAAACTGAGAGAGAGACAGGTCTCTAAAACCCTAGTGGTTATAATATTTTGTTAAGCTGCTAAGGGTTAGAGAGACGACTCGAGTGGGGAGCTGCTTCTGCTTATATAGGCGACACAGCTGCTGCAGTGGCGGAAGGGTTTTTGGTTAGGGTTTTTCCGCGAACCATTGAGTTGGGTCATGCCCACGGCAAAGTTGCCATTTGGGAAAACGACGTCCTTCTTGTGTCGTTTGGGTTGCCCCACGTAAGCATACTCGAGAATATGAGAATACCCAAATAATGTTTAAGGCTCTAACTGTCTATTTGGTTAGCATCTTTAATATGCAGAGACGGGACAAGACAGAATAGAAGAAGATGGAATAAAACAAAAATTAAAGATGGTGAGATGTTTGATTGTAGTAGACAGAATAGAAAAAATTGTTTTTGTCCTGAGAACAGAAATGTGTTTGATTGCAGGGACAGAACAAAAAATAGTGTTAATAACAGAAATACCTGTAGTATAATAAGAAGAGTTGATGTAATTATTTATTATTTTGTAATTGTATAAATATTTATTTTACAATATTTAATTATATTATTATTAACTTGTAATTATAATAAAATTTCAGTTGTGTGGTTATTATTATTATTATTATTAAAAATTTTGTACCTATTATGACTAGTATTTGTTATTGTTATTAATTTTAGTATGATATTTGATATACAAAATTAATTATGTTATTATAAGTAATATTATTATTATTATTAATTATTGTTGTTATTATTAGTAAGAATTATTATAAATTTTGTAATAAAAATAACAATAATAATAATTAGTATTATTAATTATTGTAATTGCTGTTATTATTAATTATTATTAGTTTATAATTATTAAACTAATTATTATTAGTCTATAATTATACAAAATTAATTATCTTCTTGTTCTTATTATGATTATTATTATAAACATTAGTTAGGACAAAATAATTAAATAAAACATCTAGACATTAATAGAATTAATTACATAATAGGTTCAAATAACTTCGACAACCAAGAAATTCTAATACGTAATAATTTAAATAAACATCTAAGCATTCATGGCTTTAATTACATTGAAGCCTTAAAATTTATTAAGAATGTCCTTAATAATAATTCCCAAAATGACCCCAACAGCAAGTAGTAAAAATGCTTGACTCCATGCTATTTTTTGCTCCAATGTTGCAACTGTATTTGGTTGTTCAATTGTTGGCAGTGAAAATTGAAGTGGGATTAGTAAGGGTTCGTTGGCGGGTTCAATGGCGGTAGGAAGAATTTGTTCGTTTGGACGACTGCTCCTATTTCGATCCATGGCATAAGTAGTTTCTGCTTCAACCAAGGTCCAAAACCCCTTGAATCTAGCATTTGGAAAGCCCTCAGTTACCAATTTCACGTCATCCCAATTTATGAAAATTCCTACTTGACGTAAAATGAAGACAACATAAAAGTTATATCTGCCCATAGTGATGTACCTGCAAATGAATCATATCATAACCATTCATAAACGTACAGAAAATGTAAACATTAAATAATTTTAAACCCAACCATTCATCATTGACAAACATGCTTACAAACACAGTCAAAAGTATATCATCTCATCAATCAACATCACATGGTACTAGCACAAATAAGTTTAGTTCGACGAATGGTTACCATTGTACATGTCAATATAATAGTTGAGATTAACAGACAAATTAAGGAACCAAACATTAAGTCAGACATCATCACGTAAGAGTCTCCGCACATAAACCTGCTTTTGTTCTACATTTAATCCCCAAAAAAGACTCCCAGCAGGAGGATTCCTCGAGAAGATCATTGTTGTCCTAACAACATCTTCAATGGAGAAACCCAACCGCCCAAGCTCGTCACCTAGCCGGAGAATTTGTTGTCCCCCGCCTATAGCATCTGCAATGATCTGTGCACTCCTAACACTGCGTTCAGCTGCACGGGCAAGTGTGGCAGTAAGGCTTTCTAGCACTTCACTGTCCCTCATCTTCCGTTTCCCTTTACTTTGTTGGTTCGCGTCTGTGTTGGAAGAAAAGACGACAGAACCAACTACATGGACAGTTGTCTGTTGGTCCTGGTTCAGTCAATGGGGAAGCATGAGCTGGTGAAGCTACTGCTGCATCAGCTTCATTTTCATCAGCATCAAACTGAGCCTCAGCATCGCCCGAATTTTGAGATGCTGCACCTGTGGCTCTATCTTTCCCAAAGACGAACTCAAGTCTAGGGTACAATAGAAACGGCTTCCCAGGAGTATAGTACTTATTAGGGTGTTTCTGGAAAAAAATTAAAACATATTGTTAGCATGATAAACAATAACTATTATCATGATGCGTGTATAAACAACTTACCCTCATCCATTCGTCAAGCATTTGCTTGTTGTCTACCTCGACACATTGCTTGATTTCGTTCTGCCCAAAGCCACTGCATTGCAACATGTCATACGCTGTATGATATTTTTCCTTAAGCCTCTTATGTTTATTTTGTATATGTCTCTTCTCAATTCCACACCTAGGAAACTTCTCGACCATCATTCGAGCAAGCAATTGGAAAGTTCCAGGCTTAAATTAGCCATTATCGATTCTATGTCCACCAACAACCGCCTCCTCCAAGAAGGTAACAAATGCATCTGTTTCATCATTTGTCCAAACCCGTGGCATTGCACCTAAACCATGCAATGTCATACCCCAAACCATGACAAACCATTTCCATTAATGATTAATTCACATGTTATTTGTAATTTGTTTAGATATAAAGAAGACAACATTGAATTAAATGAAACATGTAATTAAGTATAATAGTAGTCAACACTATGAAGAGAAATATAAGCAATGCCTCAATTCAGTTATAATGAAAGCCAACCAAATTTAATACAAACTTTTATAGACTAATATAAAGTTCACAATTTAATGGTTTCTTCTCCATTCATCATACATGTTGTTAGCTAAATCATCACTCAATTGACTCCATTAATTACTTGTCTCAACACGATCAAGAAATTCAGGTAACGGTGTATCTTCCCCAATTGGCATATCCTCATCTTCAAGAGGAGTAAGCTCTATTGGATCAACACTCATATGAATCCTAATAAAATTATGCAGAAGGCAGCATGCAAGAATGATGTGCACATGAGTGGCTAGGGAATAGAAAGATGGATTTCTTAGGATTTTCCATCTTTTTTTTTTCAGTAAGCCAAATGCACGTTCAATCACATGTTTGGCAGATGAGTGTCTCTTGTTAAATAGCTCTTCTGGATTTCGTGGTGCACTTCCATCTCTTGCCCACTCTTGAATATGGTATCTTGTGCCTCTAAAAGCTAAAAGGTGCAAGAAAACCAGGACTATTGGTATAGCCAGCATCTACTAAGTAGTAATTTCCTATAAGCAACAAACACAATCACTAATGTATCTGTAATCAAACCTCTGAAAAACACATTGCCAATTTCTAACCATTCGTTTCTTACATACTCCTCAGAACTTAAAGTCCATTAGGCCTACTTACAGCATCATGTAGAACCCTTGAATCCGCTGCTGAACCCTCCCATCTAGCAAGAACATAAACAAAGTTTAAGTCCTTATCACACACTCCTAAAATATTAGTGCATATTCTCCCTTTCCTTCCTCTGTACCTGGGTTTGTCTGCTTTTGATACTATTATGTCTAAATAAGTCCCATCTAGAGTACCCAAGCAACCCTATGTTTAAAATTGTAACAAACAAAAATTTCCGTTAACCAATTTCATAAAGTCAAATGAGACAATGTACTGTAGCTACATAATGTTACTAACCTTAAACCATTTCCATCTATTGTCTATGCAATCCTTTGGAATTGGTATGGGCTTGACAAACAACAGATGTCGAAGCCTTATTACAGCCTTCAACACACTATGGAAGGCTCTATTTATTGTTTCTCCTAACCTCATAAACCAAACTTGTAATACTCTATTAGATTTATTTTGTGCTAATATTCTTAGGAAGATTAAGACTTTTTCCTCAATAGGCACATGACCATTAGTCCTCAACCTACCATGGCCCTGAAGCATTTCACATAACAATGTAAATGCATTATTGTCCATCCGTAAATCCCATTGGCTATTCCTATCACCCTCATGCAAAATCCTATATATATTAGCTACCCTGTTTGGTACTGTTAATGCCCTACTTCCTTTAGCATTTTCACTTCTACGCCGTTTTTTGGTGTATACATACAAGCATAACAAATTAACATTCTCAACAAATTCAATTGCCCATTCCAAAGCTCAAACAACGCCAAACACTTAAACATATGATCATGATCCATTGACTCCAATTTTGATAGGAAAACTGTCTGCAAAGAGAATACAATATGCTGATCATAAACTATAGTTGTATATATGTATAGAATAGTAACATTTGTAAATATGTAGAGAATAGGAAGAATTGCATGACATGTTTAGGCATTGAGCAAGGAAAAGAGTTAGTAAGAATGGAAGGCTCAAAATGAACTTTTCCAATGCTTATGACATTATGTTGAACAAGCCTACATTGACAAGTTAATTCAAAGTAAAGCACAACAAATCTGTACTTTTTAATTGAGTGAGTGTATACATATGTCAGTAGATAATTTGCATTCTAACATAGATAATTCACTTTCAGTATTATAGATCTGAAGGTCAAACTTATAAAGACATAAATAATTAAGTTATCAAATGGTTTCCTATTCTAACCCATCATTTAGTCAAATGAATAACTTGTTTCCATGCAATAAGACAATGAACACTCAAACATTCTAGTTAAACTTCTTTCAAATTGCACATGCTTCCCTTAATAGTCATTCACATATGTATACACAACAAACAAAGAATTGTTTCTGTTCAAGGTAAGATAAAGAACGACTTACCACTTTGACAAGAAGTTGTCTAATTCAAGTTTTCGAATGGGTGAAGATTAATGTAGATTTAATGCAAGTTTCCGACCACCAACAATGCTTTTGGTGTTTCTAACAAAACAGAGAAGAGGAAACAAGGCACAACACGAATAAGAAGAAACAAAGAAGCATAAACTTCTTTTCAAATGGAGGATCAAAACATGAACTTCATGGTAGTGTCATAAGGATCGTTTAAAAACATAATATTTGCCAGACAAGGAATTAAGTACGTTAAATTGGTACAGGTTTCCTTCCTATTGATGAAACAATGGGTTAGTGTTGTAATATTCAACAGTAGTGCTTGCCACTAAGATTAAAGTATTCTTTATTTACATTAGACCTCTTTTGTCCAATGTATGTACAGTAAATCTATTTTGAGTGAGAGGATTTGGATTTTTACATTACAACCACACTTATATGATTAGGTGATCTCTGTAAATCTTTGATATTATATTTTCATATAATCTTGTAATCTAAAGCTTAAAATGAGGCAATCATCAAGATAAACAAAGTGATTGAAACTTAAATTAAATACTATTTTACTAATTACCAAAACAATTGTCTGCTGTTATGTACCATTTGTAAACGTTTTCATAAAGATCAGTTGTCTATGTAAGCGTTAATATATATGTAACAGTGGGTTTTGAATGCAGAAACAACATATTTTAGTTGATGTGTTGATGAGCAATGAAGGCACATCAATTTTCATTAAAATTCTCCTACAGTTTTACATGGTCTGTTTTATCTCTAGGATATATTTCGGATCTAACATGTCCCTATTTTCATGTATTTTGCAGTCACATCAATAAAATCATGGAGAATTTTTAAAAGGAAATACTCAATTCAGGACTTGAGACTCTTAAGAACCTTCACTATGGTTATCCCTTGTCTAATATCTTGTATTAAAAGTTCCATGCATGTTCTTCATCAAATCCATGGGCATCAAGATCCAAAAATGCAATATCATTGTGAATTTGCAGGTGAATATGTTTTTGTCTAGAATCTGAAGTGAAAATGCATTTGGACTCTATTTAGATAATGAATTAATTGATTGGACTCTATTTAGATAATGAATTAATTGATGGGTGAAAATAGAGCTGCAGATGAAGTAGTTTTAGGAGAATTGGAATAGTATTTGGACGAGTTTACTAAGAAATATGCTATTGATTTTGATCTTTTAGCATAATGAAAGGTTAATGCAGTGAGGTAATCTCGTTTGTCTAAGGTTACTAAAGCATATGTTTTGCCTATTCAATCCTCAATAATAACTTACGAGACTTTAACTCCTACTACAGTCAAACTCCTCATTTATAGCTAGATTAGTTGTACCTTCAAAAATAAATTTTCCAACTTGAAAAACTTTGCACTTGTTCGATTTTTTAACGATTTTGAAATTGAGGCAAACATCTTAAAACCAATAGCTAATTAAAAAGTTGCAATTTATAAGATATTCTAGTAACTTGAATTACTATTTAATTTATCATACCGTCTTATTTCAATTGTTAAATATTTTATTTTGATAAGCCTTAAAAATTGTTATAGATGATGTAAGTTAGCTTCTTCTTTTTTTGTGCATTAGTAATTAAGAAGATTAGGAAGGTGGGAAATTCTTAATTTTCCAGCTGACTGTTGTGTGATATATAAGGCACCAATGACTAAACATGTTTGGAATCTTTCTTGCGGCCTTCAATGATGAAAAGGACATCTCAAATGGTGGTTAACATCCAAGTAAGGTAATATAACAAGATGGCATGACAATTGACAATTCACATAACATCTTTTCTATACAAAAGTTTCATATACAAGATGGCATGACAATTGACACACATACACTGATATATATATGGACGAGGAAGTATTGTATCTATTACAATCTGTTTTTATCATCTACATGAAGCTTTTTAATGATTTCTTGAGGCTTTGTATGAAGTTCCTCAGTTTTTCAAGTTGCAACCTCTACATGCTAGAAAGTTGTAAATTCCTTTTGTTGGGTGATCATTAGTGTAATTGTGTGAGGGTAATGATATTATATTGATGCTCATTTTGTGTATGTTCTTTCTTGGTACTCCAAAAGTTTTTAACTACATTTTCATCCATGTTCTAATCTATTCTTTTAATTCCTTTTTGCTGATTGAAAGTTGTGAGCCTTGTGATGTAATTATCATGTTCTGCTAGTTAAAGAGTTTGTATAGATGTTATCCATCCTATGGCCCTTATATATATTTTTTGTTTTATTTAATTATAAGAGAGGCAAGTATCCTGTTTAAAAACTGAGACAAAAACATTGCATTTTGTAGATTCTTTTCCTTTGGCCATTACATATTGGTAGACTTCTTAGCAGATGATAGTCTGGGCAAAGTTCACAAGTTTTCAATGTTTTATGGGGAATTTGAATGTTTTATGATGATTCATGAATGTAGAGTATCCTTAAATGGTAATTACATACTGGAACAGTGATTCCAATATATATGCCCTCAAAAGCTCTTTTATTTGGTACAAAAGGAAGGAAAAGTGATGTATGCAATAGGGAATTTACTTGAGCACTAAAAAAAGACACAACATGAAGCAGACTTTTCACCTTACACTCTATTAAGATTCCATTTTGATGCCTAACACTGATCGTAACATATGCCTAATTTCAATAATTTCCCCAAATCATTGTAACTATGAAAAGGTATATCCCCAAATCGTTCACGTATGTGTATACAACAAACAAAGTATATTCTCAGACCAAGGTAAGATAGAGGACTTATCACTTTCAGTAGAAGACGTCTAATGGGTTTTTGATTAGGACTCCTAACAATGCTGCTGTTTCTGTAAAAGCAGAGAAGAGGACAACAGATTTTAATTCAAAATGGCCTTTCAAGACTTTCGGTTGTCTTGATGGAAAACCGAAACATTAACTCCATAAAGAAATCTCATCTACCGAAACCCATTACGTATTACAAAAGAACAAACACGATGGGATGAAAAGCATCTTACCCAGAAGAGAGGCTCGAGTGTCGAACGTTGGGTTCGCTTGAAGGGAGAGTGACGTTTCTAGAGACGAGGCAGAAGGAAGAACACGAGGTGTGAGAGAGACGAAGCAGATGAACGACGAGGAGGTGCGACAGAGACGAAGTAGCTGGAAGAAGCAGATGGAAGAAGGCGAGGTGCGACAGAGGATAACGTGTGTAGGTTTCGGATAGAACAGGGTGAGTTTTGTCTTTTCACATTCTTGTCCGTAGGACAACATTTGTTTGTACCTCAATTTTGGATTGGACAGAAATTTCTGTCCTTGTCCGCTGAGGACGGAACAGAAATTAATGAAGACAACAAGCAAACAACGTTAAGGACAGAATTTTTGCGTCCTTGTCCACTGTCCTCACCTATGAGGACAGTAACCAAACGCAGGGTAATAGTATTGATTGATCTCTATACATATATTAAAGAATGATAAATAAATTACATAATAAATTTTTTAAAAATTCATATTTAATTCTTATAATTAAATTTTAGATTTGAATCTTAAACATTTAAAAATTAAGTTATATATCATTTTTAAACACTATAATTATCTCTGAAACATTTTTTGTCAATTGAATGTGATAAGTATTAATAAGAATAATAGTTTAAAATGTAGTTGGCAGATTAATTGTTATAAAAAGAAAATGGTTTCTTCGTTAAAGAAATTAAATAACCGATGCTCTGTTTCCTTTGTCTGCATATTATCCAGCATAAAAGAGCTGTGAACTCCATAACTAAATGGGTAAAGGAAAATAAAGAACACACAAATAGTTTGTGGCTGCTGAAAGTCCTCCATGCTATCTATATATTATGCACCTTGAATTGATTGAACGGCTTGTTATCCGTTAGTTTTATTTCTTCTAGGCCTTGTCTATTTCTTTTGAAAAGTCATGTTCTTTCATTTGAACCATCATGTCCTTCGGTTATTTTAATGGAAGACAACAAGGTATATATAAAGATTGGGTCCCTAGGCTTAGCAATTATTCTGCATACACCATCATTTGCATTTGTTAAAAGCTTAAAAGAACCCTTTCATATTTATTCGAGATCTCTCAACATCAATGGTAGGAGATACGTAATAACATTTCACATTTTCATTTTATAATAGACATGTATATAGATTATTTTCATATCTAACACCATCAAGTACCAAGTATTGAAATGAATTAATAAGCATGCAATGCCTGATTCTTAATATATTTATTTTATAATAGATCCTTTTCTTTTTTATTTGATTCGTTAAATTATTTCAATTTTTAGATTCTTTCAATTTACATCTTTAACGAAAGATATCATTTGACGTCCTTTTCTTAGCCATGTATTTGGATGCATTCGCCATTTAATTATCATATGATTACATTAGCTAGTTAGTTGGCCAACGAACAGAAATTTTAAATAGCAACTACCAATGCCATATCCAACAATAAGGTTCTTAATCAACCAAATTCTTTAGGAGGAAGGAATTATCAAAGACTATAGATTTGAAATTCAATTAAAACTTTCATAAACATTTCCTAAAGGTTTATAAGAAAACTCGTAATGGTGATAAAATAGTTATGCTTTCCGTAATATCACATAACATCAAAATTATTTAAAGGAAAATAAAGTTGGATAAATTTCATTAATTTCGTAATTTTGAATAAATTATTTGCCTTAATATATGTTTAGTGCACACAAACTAGCATTAATATCATCTAATCACTTTCTTAGAAAAAAAGGTTGTGAAGAAGTAGCAAAAGGAGCTTTATTAGGTTTGTGCTTAGGACAAAAGAAGAAAACTTTTCTTTGCTCGGGCATGATGAGGGCACCATTTCCATTGCTTTGATCTGAAATATTAATATTATATCTGAGCAACTTTCGTCACACATATGTTCTGTTTCCCGTAAACCATTAATTAATACATCTAAACAGCGACACCTTGTTATATATAATTACGCGCAATAGCATTAAAGCTAAGCTAACTAAAAGTCCACTCAACCTATAATATCCTATTATAATCAACATCTTTAGTTGTTAATGGAGATAAAGCAGCTATTAGAGCCGAAAGAGTCCAAAGAAGAGGTCTCCTTTTTCTCGGAGGGAATAGCAATTTGCAAGTGGGAATGTTTTGTTTTGCCTTGCCAAGAGTGGATAGAATGTGCAAACCGCAGGAAATGCCCCTTTGCTAACTTTTGATTCTTTTGATTGAATGATGGAAGAGGGTGGGCTACTTGTGCCTACACTCTGTTCTCTCATGGACTTTAAACAACAAATGCCCATAAAAAACCCTTGAGAATAGGGATGGTAAACAAAAACTAGCTCCATTGAACGTAACGAGTCACTTATGAGTTATTTTAGGTTTCAGATTAGGGGCGGATTTAGTGTTGAGCGACAAAAAAACAAACTTTCTAAAAGATTATCAAAATATGAACAACAAGATACTTTTTGAGTTTAACCAGCATATTAATACAATAATAAAAACTTAATAAAGAAGCAAACACTAAAATTTACATAAAAAAACTCTCAAATGTAAGGAAAAAAAATTACAGGTCAAATTGACAAATAAATTCACTAAATTCAAATAAGGATAAGTTTAATATCTTACCACGAAGTTATAAGTTGTTTCACAAAGTTTCAAGATTGAAACCCAAATCTGATATGTCAACCAACTCACACTCTACTTAATCCCCTAAAACAATTAAAAAATATGAGAATATTATACTACTTTTGCTCTCTCTATTTTTCTACCCTTTTTTAGTATTTTTGGCAGCTACTCATGATCAAACTTACATCTTTTCATCTTTTATATCTCAAAATAGGTTTTCTATATTATACACAGTCGCATATATAGACGTGTAAATGTATACAATATCAATTAAGTCGTAAATGTATACAATTATAGAAAGTTGCATCGTTATCATACACGATCATGTATGTCATGAGCATAGGCGTGTATGCGACTGCGTATGTTTTTCCACCTCATATCTTTCTTCACATTGTTCTAGAAATTTATACGGTTGATTCACATGGTTGTATAAGTTAAGGACATGAGTGTGTAGCACCTTACACGATTGTGTCTCTCTTAAAAGAGCTTCATCTAACTATTATTCATCTAGTCTTTACTCGTTCATTATTTCTACAAATCATAAAAGTGTCAATAATTATCGAAAGTCTTAAAATAGTAATGGACACAATATTTAGAGGATTAACTTGAAACTTGATTCAAAATATTATTCAAAATTATTTAAACTATTGCCTTTGTTTTGATTTAAGTTTCTTAAATTTACAAACCAAAATGAAATTATTTCTGGTTGGGTCAGCTGTGCCAGGCCCAGGCCTAGGTCCATATGTCCACGGCCCAATCGTAGGTGATCATCTCTCATGCAAACACCAAGATCTACGTAAAGACCTAAACCTGACAATTACCTCATATATAAGGTACTATTTGGCCATGATACAGGTACGACATTACAACCCTAGTTTTCTCTACTATTAGCAACCTTTAGAAAAGACTAACTTGAGCGTCGGAGGGGTCTGCTGGCAATCAACCCCCGGTGCGCCTTGTTTGTTTTGCAGGTGTTCAACAGTCAAGGTCATATAGAATCATGGATCCGAATAGCAACGTTCAGTCCCTTCAAAATCAGACAGAACCAGTTGGCGCCCATCGTGGGGCCCGATATCAAGGCACCACGTCCAGAAACACACAGGTCAGTTAGGCGGCAGTAGTCAATCCTGACATTGTCGCCGTCACGGCACTTATGATACAAAGGATGGGGTTGCAGTTACCCATCACTCTTCCGCCACCGCATAATGATTCCCGCACTCAATCTTCGCATCCGAATGATCAACTATAGCTTCACAACCAAAATCATAAAGAACAGAGCATAGCCTTGGAAGACGACGCCGAGGTCAATTCGCACCCCAATTCCCAGCGCCCTCTGGACGCAAATCCTCCTGCACCACCTCAAACCTCCCTCACCCAGAAACAGATAGAGGAAGCGGCTGATCTATTGATTCGTCATATCCTGCAGTCTCAGCCGGAACAACATCAGGCTTCCGCTCGGTAGATTGGTATGGTGGCCGATCGCCATTCTGCTGGAGCCCTAGAAAAAATCGTGGATGATCGAGTCAATCTGGCCATGAATTCCCGCCCGAGCTGAATGTCCACACAGTATAGCTCTCCTTTCATTATGGGGATCCTGGATAGCCTCTCTGCAGTTGGCACCAAAATACTGACGCCTGAGAAATATACTAGAAAGACCGATCCCTAGATTATTTGCAGCACTTCCAGTCGATGATGAACCTGCAGTGCGTCCCTGATGCAATTCAATGTAAAGCGTTCTGTACTGCCTTTCAAGAAGGAGTTCGAAGATGGTTCAATAGTCTACCCCCGTGTTGCATCACTTGCTTCGAGGATTTTAAGCTGTTATTCCTCAATCAATTTGCTACCAGTAAGCGGACACAGAAAACTGCTGTGGAGGTGATGCAGTTGACCCAGGGACGGAACGAAAGTTTGCGGGAGTTCATCACTCGGTTCAACAATGAAGCCGTGGAAGTCCCTGATCTCACCTGCTCATCCATACTGGCCACCCTTATGAGTAACACGAGGGATGAGAAATTTAAGAAGTCATTGGCCCTCGACCAGCCCAGATCTATTCAGGAGATAAGAAATTGAGTGGATAAATATATTCAGCTGGATGAAGTATTGAAAAATACAAAGCGTAGAGCAGACGACCGAGAGCCGAGCGGCAGAATTGAAGATTCACACAAACGGCAGAGGGATAGATCTAGTTGGAGAAAGTCGACCGACCGATAGGATCAACGACGCGAGTCCTTCACCCCACTCAACAGGCGGTATACAGAAGTATTGGAGGTCATGAGAGCTGAAGGGGAACCCTTCAGAGAACCCGATGCATTGAGAACTCCTTCGGACAAGAGGAATTCTTCTTTCTACTGTCGTTTCCATAGAGATGTCGGTCATGATACGGAGAATTGCTGGGATTTAAAAAGAGAAATCGAACTCCTTATCCAAAGGGG
>JANZLX010000006.1:14491026-14506035 GCA_025531955.1 Erythroxylum orinocense | reverse complement strand
AAAATTCCATTCAATAGGAATTCCAATTTATGATCAAGTAAATGAAGCAATTTGATAATACTTTCTTCTAGAACAATGTTCCTCATTGTCTTAAGTTTCTAATGACTCCAAAATCATCCAATTTGGTTTAATACTTTAAAAGTTATGCCCAAAACATTTTCAGACTATTCTTATACTGAAACAACAATCTATGCTCAACTTCCATCCAAAAATTTAATTTCTTAGAAACTGAATTGGAACTTGATTCCTTCATACAACTTGTAGCCTTATGTCGCTAGTTTACATCAAATAAAAAATCACTTAATTTGGACATCTACATAAAAAATTATGCCCAAAATACCGAAACATGCCTGTGCAGGAAAATGGGCTTCGCTGCGGCGAGGGCAAAAGTTCGCTGCGGCGAACATGTCCAAAAACCTCCCGAAAACCTATTTTTTAACATTCTTCATCTATATACTTCTCAACTCTCAAATATAATTCATCTTAACGCTAAACCATCATTCCTACTTCATTTCTAAGCTCATTTCAACCTAATATCAAAACAAATACATCAAAATCTATCTTTGATCATTGACCCCAAAAACTAAACATATACATTTACCTATTTTCAAAAACTTCCCACACATATTCGTCCCTTAACGAACATCAAAACATGTTTCATTCATCTAATCAAGAAGAATGATGCCTTATACTTACTTGTTGAAGCTCCAAATTCATCAAACTCTTTAAAGATCTCCAAATCCTAGCTCTTCTATTTTTTTTCTCGTCTTTTCTTCTCTTCTTCTCTTCATCCACGATTCTTTCTTCTTAAAATACAAGACAATAACTTATTCTTCTTTTAATAGCCTTAATGAGTGTGCAATGTCCATTTTGCCCCTTCCTTTAAGCCTTATGTCTTATACTCTTAAGTGAACTTCCAACAATGCCCTTCATTCATTCTTATAACATTAATGCTTCAATTCAATTAATCTATGTCATAAAATCTTACCAATATTAACATAATAATTAACTCCACAAAATTTTCCCTTAAGGACCTCATAATTTATTCAAATCATACTTGATCCTTAAGAAAAATGTTTAGGGGGCCAACACTGGTACAAACCATTTTTAAGTGCTCCCTAAAGAATTACACTCCCCGTTGGTTTTTCCTGAGCATAGAAACCAGAGGAATAAAAAAGAAAAGTGCTATTGAAATCTTTGCAAAATTGAGAGACGGACAATAAATTCTTTATAATGGATAGAACATGTAAAACATTACGAAGATAAATGCAACCATTCTGTGAAGGTAAGAAAGAAGAACCAATATAAGAAATGGTTAAACCTGGACCATTGCCAACAACCACTGTGTCAGAGCTAAGATAATCTGAATGCACACTAAGGTTGTCGAGGTCTGCAATTAAGTGACTGGTAACATCAGAATCAGGATACCAGTTTGGATCTGGGGGAGCAGAAATAAAAGTGACATAAGCTGAGTGATGCGAAGAGGGGCGATGATATGCAGTATCAAACAAGTAAGGATGGTCTAAAACTGATATCCACAGAGTTGGCATTGCACAATAGGACAATGTGATACAAAAGATTGATTAGATTGGAAATAACCATCTCCGCAACAACGACCTTGGCCATTAACAACACCTCATTTTCATCTGGTTTGGCGATTCGAAGTAACAGAGGCATGATTAACTGAAAAATCTGCTTATTTGATGGCAACATTAGCGGCAAGAGAAACATCTTCAATTGGGTGTTTCTGGCGCTGAAGGAGACGCTCATAATTAAGTAGCATGATGTGGAGTTGAGAAGATGTAATTTCATCCAATTTGGTATAAACGGAGACCACAAATGAATCGTACATAGCCCCAAGACCATTGAGAGTATGGTCAATAATATCTACATCATGAATAGAAAAACCCACAGCTGCAAGAGAATCAACAAGATTTTTTATACGCTTAAGATAATCTTCCTTAGACAAATTAAGATCCTTTGGTGAGATTGGCAAGTTCAATTTTTAGATCATGCACACGTAACCTAGATGCAGAGACATAAAGTTGTTGTAACATAGTCCAAACGAAAGCATATGTGTCACAGCTAACAACCTATGCAAGTACACTTTTAGTTAGAGAAGAAAGAATCCAGCTAAGAATGAGTTGATCTTGTTCATGCCATGTAAGATATTTAGGATTGAGTTCTGCAATAGAGTCAGAAGTAGTAATAAATTTAGGAGGACAGGGAAAAGTGCCATCAATATAGCTTAGAAGTCTGAGTCCACGAGGAGTAGGAAGAAACTGCGCATACCAAAGAGAATAATTAGAGCCATCAAGTCTTACAGAAATGTTGTTGAAGATATTTTTTATTGGAAAAGTGAAGAGAAAGATGATGGGGATGGTGTGAAAAAGAAGAAGAAGAGGAAGCAATGGCTATGAGAAAAAAGACATGAGTCAAAAAGAGTGGCTCTGATACCATAATAGCAAATAGGTTAGTATATACTGAGATATTTTAGGGATGCTAATTATCTTTCCTAACTAAGTTGACTTTACAAGGACTCTTTGTTACAACTAAACTAGATCTGTCGGCAGTAGGGTAGACTTCGACCTTGACTCCAATATTCTTGACAAAGAAAGAGGCATGTAGTGTTGCATTCGACAAGATGCAGATTACGCAAACTAGTGGTCTTGCGTTTGATGAGACGCAAACAAAAAAATTTGTAGTATCGCAGTTGACAAATTGTAAAACTCTAGACATATGGTTTGGCCATAGATATGTTGCAGTCTTGCACTTAATAAGATGTAGATTTGTCGTTTTTCACTCGATAAGGTACATGTATCTAAATTAACGATCCTATGGCTGAAAAGACGAAGAAGCACAAACATATTACCTTGTGTTCGATATGACTTAGGCATGCAATCTCACACTTAATACAATGCATTGTAAGGTTTATTCTCATTATTAAGGTATGGTCCATTTAAAAGTGGAATACCCTACCCACTATCTTTGGTTGCCCATCCACCCGACTCTTCTTCTCTGTGATGGGCAGAGCTATGAGTGGGTTCTTGGTTATTAAACCAACGTCGGTTTGGTCCTATTCTCGCCTAGCATTATTGACACCATCGGGCTTGCTCTGGAAGAGGATAGAAATCAGACCTACAACAACACATCGGTGGATCACGGCAATGACTGGAGGTATACTTGTTATTGGTCTTCCGCTGCTTGTTTGAAATATATATATACGGTTCATATATGTTGTTTTCATGCATGTGTTTTATACGATGTTTTATGTATGAAATACATGTTCAAGTTTACATGCATTGCCACAAATATGCGATATTTTTGCTCTCGATAAGTAGCAAATCACATAAATGTGGTGTAACTTCAAAAGACATGCATGGACTCGCAGACTTACGCATCACCTTAAACAAGGGTCAGACCTATAGACTGCGATGTCATACTAAGCAAGAGATGAAAAACTATACAGGTTCCGCGATCGGCCCTAAAATACTTTAGTCTTGAAAGAGCTCTCCAATCTTCCTTAAGACTAGTGGGAAACAAATGGTAATCCTTTAATAAATGACTCATCCCATTTTTAAAGTAGGTGACACAACCCAATTCCTGTAGGAAGACAAAAAAACCCGCAAGGATACTCATAACTTAATATTGTTTAAAGAAGGCGATTGATCCACATTTATGATTAATTAGATCATATCACCTCTCTCATATAAAGAGATGTTTGATAAAAGGTAATTTATTTATCTCTATTTTTAAAGACTCTCTTAAAGTTTTTACTAATTTTAAGAATGTCACCTCCAACCTTAATTTGCAGTACAGGAATTAGATATATCAAGCATAGCTTCATCACCACAAGAGATGAACATGAAATCCTAATAAACTAGTTAATGCACAATTTTAACGTGATAATTCCATCTAATTTTAATTGGTATGTACTGAGATATTTAGTGTAAATATTTTAGCAGATATGTAGGAGTTTGTTAGCATGCCAAATTTTTAAAAGTTTGTTAGCATATTATAAATATCGTTGGGTTGTATATTTTGATAAGGAGACTTATGCATTATATACATACGTTCTTTCAATAACAGAGAACAACGTTCTTTCCCGGACCTTTTTATTATCGTATCAAAGCAAATAAGTTAACATCTTACATTTGAGGGCTACCATTGTAGAGTAAATACACCACGGCAAGCCACTACAACAAAGTAGAGTATTGGATATGATAAAAAATATAGCTAAATGTTTAAAATATGTCGCTTATAGTTATTTATGATATTTTTGTTTCGTCACACTGATTTTACGTAGTTCAAAACTATAAGTGATGTTTTCATAAATCGTTGCTGAAAATTATTAGCTATGAAAAAATTACAAAAATGTAGCTAAAATTTGAATTTTAGCTGGAAAAAATTTGTTGTCAAATAATTAACAATGAAAATAAAACATAGTTAATAGTTTTCTACTACATTTTTATCTTCGTAGCTATATAATATTTGCTATGTTTTTTATAATGCAGCCAAATGTTATTAATTACGTTTTTTATAACATAGCCAAATGTTATTTGCTACCGTTTATATACGATAACTAAATTGTATTTGTTACGTTTTTAATAAAGTTGCAATATGTTATTTATTACTTTTTAATCCATGATATCGAACATTATGTTTTTGTATATAATTTATCGACATGCTTTTTTATTGTGAATTATTTGTTTATTATTATTAAATTAAATCATATAAAAATATTATTAATATAAAAAATAAAGCACTATATATATTTAAAGTAAAATTATATAAATATCATTAAATTATTTCAACAAAGAGAATATAACATTAAAGCATGATCATTTATTCCTATATAAGACATAAATGACAACTCAAACAATTCTTATAAACAAAACAATGACTAAAAAGATCAATTTACAAATTATAATATGTGGTGTTCAGATTAAAAAAAATTAAAGTGTAATTTGAGCGACTACCTATTGTTATTCTGATTGTCAGCGATCAAGACCAGCTTGAATTACCTTGACACAATTAACATTAAATCTCACATTTCCTTTTAGTCTCCTTAGCCGTCTAATTAACTCTCCTAGAGAGTTAACATCTTCAATGACAAACCATCGAAGAACACGTCTCTTTTAACCATGGAAACACTTGCTCACCATGGGTAATTACCTAGGTTTAACAAGTTTTTTGCACAAGTAGTTAGTTCCACACTTTTTGAACCAAAATAGAAACCATGCATAATCAAAACCTCCTCTCTTGTTTGGAAGAAAATAACCAAACAGTAGTGAAAGATTGCATTGCCAAAGCAAAGGCATCATGATATTGGCAAAAGTTTTCTTTAAACATCCATGGAAAGATAAAAAACGCATGTAAAAAAACTTCATTAGTAGAAATTTCAAGCTTTGTACTTTCTGTTACCCTATTTAAGATATCGCTTGCTCCTCATATCAAAGTTAAAATAGCAAAATCTTTATTCTTCAATAAGCATCAATCATTAAAATATTATCAACTCTTCTCCCTTTATTAGTTCCCAATTAGGACAGATTTAGGGAGTGAGAATACCTGGAGCAGTCTCTGCACATTAAGAAGCATTTTTAGGATTCTTCTATCATCTAACTTTGTTTTTTCAAAGTAAAACCACCTATAAATCCAAAAATCTTGCGCTTAATATCATTCCATGAGATGTTATAGATAGTTCAAACACTAAGCATAACATATAACCTTTGAATGAGTTCAAATAATATGAGCAGATGGATTATAAAATTGTGTTTGTTTTGTTAGGTCAATTAGGTCAATCCCTAATCCTATACAAAAATATATTCACTTTTCCTTAGTTATCAAGTTCTTTCCCAAAGTCATACCTTATAAATAATGCATGTATATATTCACTAAGATTATATCTTATAAATAATGCATGCATATATTCACTATGTTATGCTTTATTTTGTAGCGCCATGCTCAAAAGAACATTTGGACCATAACTTATACAGATGGATAAAATAATAGAGAAACAAATAAGAAAAAAAATAAAAAACGGAGATAATGTCTCAAACTGCTTTGTTATTATAGTAGAATCATTTGCAGTAATACTTTATGTCTCCAAACATAGATTATCAGAATCTAGATATATGCTAAATTGACAAGTTTTGCATTTCTCCCTCTCTCTCTCCCCATTGACACTCTTGTTACATCATCTTAATGTTGATCAACATTTGTGTCAACAACGTGAACAATGTGATTAAGTTCCAAATAAGAGGCATTATCATTCATATGATCCCATACACTATTATTCTAGAATTAGACTAACTAAAACATTATTACTGAAACAACATAGTATGAGATGATCAAATTTAACTATTTTGAATAGGACTATTGCCACTAATCTAATAAATCCAACTTCACAAGAAATTGTAAAAGTCTCTCAAAAACCAAGAAGATGCTCACAATAAGTCTCAGATCAACAATTTTATATAAAAGTCCCCCAAAAATTACTGTCATGTAAAACTAGACCATAAATTCATACACATCTCACTAATATCAACAAATGTTAACATTTCCAGTAAAAAGAAGCTTTAGCAATGTGCTTGAGTGGTTGGTTGTGTGTAATTTTTAATTATTAAACCTCGATAATTTGCAAGCACATGGTTTGTTAGTGTAGTACCAAAGGTGTCGATTCCTCGAGGAGGGAACTATTCTAATCCTAAAATCTAAGGCTAGAAACAATAATAGAAATTCAAATTACATAAAACTAATATAAGAATTTAATTCAATCAATCAAATTAAGAATCAAACACGAAATATTAATTACTAAGCAATTGCATCACACCTAAGAATCAACCGAAAGAAATTACCAATTGAGAGAAAGGGAATTTTACCTATCCTTAATATTAACCTAATTGATTATGAATTATCCGATTATTGGTTTTAGATTATCCTAAGGTTGATTACTCTCTCTCGAGTTATAACCATTAACCCTAAACCTTAATCAGATTATAGGGGTTGCAATCTTTCAATTCACAACCTATCCAAAACCCTAATTAGTTATGAAGTTCTCTAATAAACTATCGAAAATCTATGCAAGATCTCTCTTCGCACAATTTCTCGATCTGATTCAATTCTTGTTCTATTAAATCACCTAACTCTCATTAGTCCAATTTAATCATTTTTCATTCAATTCACCCTCTCAATTTGTTACCAAATTATGCAATTGTAGAATTAAACCACAACAAATCAAATAAACATATAAACAAACAATTTTTCATTAATTTAAGAATAAAATTCTGAAGGTGAGTTTAGAACATCCTCAACATTCTAGTACCTATCATCAACTATTCAATCCAATTCTATATAATTATAAAACTGAAATTAAATAGGAAATACAATCTAAATGGATAATGGGAGGCAACGAGGTTGGGAAACCTCCTGATCCAAAAGGTACGTCGAGTCAGCTTCTTCTCCTCTTCTCTCTTCCTTCTTCTCTTTCCCTATCTCTCGATGATTTCTCTCTGGGGCTTGTCAAGGTGGCTAACGCAAAAACTTCCTTCCTTCCTCACTTGTTCTTTAAATATCCTCTTGTGTTATGAGCAGCCCTAGGCTTTTTCAGGGGTTCGAAAGGTCCAAAAATTTCTCGAAACTTGATATTCTTAAATGTCTGTGCATTTGTCAAATGTAGGCCACAGCCGTGACCTTGTAAGCCCCGATTGTAGGTCTTATCCAAGCCTTCTATCACAATCGTGGCATGCAAGCCACGATCATGGGCCATTCTTTGCGCTTCTGTCACAATCATGGCCTAACATGCCATGATCGTAAGTCGTTGTTTCAGCCCGAATGTCTTTGAAACTCCTCTGTTCTTTGATATTGACCCTAAAACACTAGCAAACACATCAAGGTATCTCAAAAACATAATATTTAAGCTCAAAGACTTATTCTAACTTATAAAACAATTAAAACATAAATAATTAACAAACTAATACAATTTTAACCTAAACACATACTAAATGATTGAATTAACAAATAAACATATATCAAACTATGCCTTAAAATACGATACAATTTACACTTGTCAACATCCCCATACTTAAATGTTTGCTTGTCCTCAAACAAAGAAAACAACAAACACACAAAAGTCACACAACACACAATGCAATAATGAGACAACGGCTTCAACTTCATGAAATAAATTTAACTTTAAACACAATCATTCAAGTTATTCCAAATCATTAACATGCAAAATCTGTGTCTAGGAGCACTGGACTAAACATATATATTAATCAAGGCCCAAATGTCAAGGTATTCACCCTTTTCAATTGTACACACACATTAATAATTATTTGGTCATTCAAACTTTGTAACTACTCCTAAGTACATTTTTATGAAAATTTAAGCTATTTACAAGTTCGATAGGTTTTTATTAGAAAACAGTTTTTTTTATTTACTTGTTGTAGATATGGACCTAGTCTTTTACACAGAGGCAAATATTAGTGATGAATGTCGATCCAATTACTTAACTAAGTCATGTTTTTATTAAGATGCTTTGTTGGAATGTCATTATAGCCTTTGACACGAAGGCACACAATTATGATACTTGTCGATCCGGTCATTCAGCTACATCACATTCTCAATTAGCTACTAGCTTTATTCATAACTTGAAGGCCAGCAAAATAGTTATTTATTTCAAATTAACAAAAACATTTTATTTTTATTTTTTTAATTACCTACCTTGTTGCTTTAGCTACTTTTTTTCATGAAAAAATACTAGCAAAGCTACTTTAGACGAAAGACCTAAAGTTATGAATGAATGTGACAACTTATAAGGTGTTAAACTAATAATAAATTCTAATTAACTTGCATATTTAGTCCAAGAACTTAGATTACTAATTTCGCGAGCTAATGACTCTTCATAACCTAATAGATTATGTTTAAAATTAAATCAATTGCATTCCATCTAAGCCATCGACACATTCACACAATTCACAAAATGCAACCTAACAAACTATCGTACAATATGCAAAATTCACACTCAAAGAAAAACTCATAACCCTCACTACAATTGAACAACACATTGTCCTTAATGTGAGATGAAGAGAAAAAAATACACATGGAAAGAAGAAACATAAAATAAAATAAAATAAAACAAAAACAAAAATAAATACTAAATTTAAAAGAAAAGGGTTAGAAACAAAGTCTTATGATGATGGAGGCGAGGATGTTGTCGGAGGTGGTAGTTAGACGCCTTGAGCCTTAAAGTATAGATGAATATGACGTATATCCCGGCTCTGACATTGTTGTATTCGAGCCATCTCCTTCATCCTTCTAGAGTTTTCCACAAGTGTATATGTAATTACCTTAGCGTTGGCGTCGATTGTATCGAGCATTTTCTTCCAACCAAGCTCTTCTGTGTCTTCTTCCTCTTTAGACTCCTCGTTAGTCGAGTCCTCTTCTACCTATCGAGGCAGTGTTATGCTAGAACTCTCCTGACTAGCCTTAATCTTCATATGAGTCTTTTGGTTGATGTCCCAAAATTTCATATTATAGGACTTAAGGATTTTAACATGCCACAAATGATGGTGATTTAGAAAATTAGGGAGGTAGACTGTTAGGCCACTAACATCCACGCCATAGTATTTAGCAATGGCAGAAACCAAATACCCTATACCCAAATTATTGCTTCTCTTACATAGAGTGGCAACAATAGTATTCAACACATGTGTGGAGGTGCATATTAGGATGTTGTGATCCATACACCTGTTGTGCGCAAAAAGTTCTAAAAAGACCTAGGCTATCCTACTCGTAAGTATATAAGATAGTTGTAATGGGTAACCTAGGGTCGTCTCCCATGGAGGTGAAATTGGTCAACTTAAATTAAGTTTGAATTAAAAATAAAAATAAAAACAATGCATTCCTAAACATTCTATCCCGATTGTTAAGTGAAAAATTTTAAGGAAAATTACGAAATTAAATTAAAAAGTAGACAGAATCAATTGGGAGCAAAGACAAATAGATTAATCAAAGTGGAAAAACTATGGAGAATTAATTTCACTAATTTAATCTCCTATACATGATTAATGGAAAATGATCGGATTGTTGTCTTACTAAAACTAACAGTTAGGTTCCAAATCGATTTGAATAATGAACTAGTCTAACTTTGGTATTCAACAAGTTACCATCCGAATTAATAATGAAAACCTGACTACCAATTGCCACTTAAGTTAATATATTTCTAGTTCTTAACCTAAGTGTCCATGGTTTCTTGATCCGTATTAAACTACATCTCTCGAATCTTCATTTAACACTAAACTGATACAAAGTTTGGTCATTCTATTACATCCATTCAATTCAAAAACCATAACAATAAATAAGACAACATATATGTAACCCAATCATGCATATTCAACTAAATAGCTACATTAATTCTCAAGAAAAGAGATCAGCCCATCACAGATATCACTACATTCATCATCATAAACACTTTAATAACATGTTACTGTCAATAAAAGTATTAAAGCAATAATAAAATAGTGAATACCGAATGGACTATCAAAAGAAACAAATAACAGTCGGCTAAAGTAATAAGAGTATAAGTCAGTTAATAACATATAGTAAAATGAAAGAAACAAAGCAATTAAAAGAAACAAAATAAGCAAACAAATCATCGGATGACGAGTTTTAGAGATCTTTAGTCCTTCTCAAGCTTCCAACTTTAGCTCTCACCTTCTACTTCTGCTTAAGCTTTTTCCCCAGACAAATGTTTGCTTAAGTTGAATGGAATTCAACTCCAGCTTTCACTTTCAGCCTCTACCAAGTTTCCACCTCTCTGTTGTCTCTCTCTTCGTCCCAACTTACTCTCTTTTCTTTCTCTATTTCTCTCTTCTGTTTATCTTCTTCTTCTCTATCTCTCTACAACTCCCCTCTGTCTGAGTCTTTGTGTGTGTGAACCAATGAAACAGTGAATGAAAGATGATCCCCTCAGCCGCCACCCTCTCTTCCTTTTATTAGTCTCTTTTTAGGTTTAAGTTGTGTGCCTTAACATTATGAGTTGCCACATATTAAAGCCATAATTAATGTTAAACCTTCTCACAAGCGTGTGTGGGGAGTCATGGGTGTGACTCCTTCATCTCCCCGTGCATTAACCATGCATGGTGGTGACATAACATTTAATGCAAAAGTTATGAGACTTTGGTGTTCCAAAGCAAAATTCACAAAATAATCCAATTAACATTCATGCAATATTCACATCATTTTCACTCAATTAATTTGACTTTTGGATCCAAACACAAAGATTTGTAACCAAAATCAAGATATGAAGACAATTTAAAGTAATAGAAATTAGACACAATAACACCATAATAGAAAAAGTTCCTTTGTTAAGCACTTATTTGTTTCTTATTTGTCAAAAACCATTGACTTATGAATTTATGCAATAACAAGTGCTCATGGGATTGTGTAATATTATTCTAGGCATTTTTAGCATCAAATCGCTCTAACCTAGTAAGCTCATTCTAATAACGAAAAGTACGAAAATCATCGTGCTAATCAGTAATGGAAGATTCGAGTAACCCACAAAAATCACACATGATTTCAATATTTAGTTCATAAGCTTATCCCTGTGACCTAAAGCACATTTCCTTAGGGTTACTAGGTTCAAAATAAAAGGAAGTGAAGAATTTGAGTGTGAGCTCCTGATAGATAGGATATTGAAAGTGTATAAACTTTGCCCACTAAATTCTTTCTGTTGGATTCTCTATACCCTATCTCACAATTCTAGACTATCAAGTGTATCAAAATCAAATTGTTTTGGAACTACTATTTGTTTAACATTAAGGGATTAGGACGAATACCTTCCTCCTCTATGTAGATTAGGAAGGGTGCTCTGAAGTCTACTGCCCTGTTCCTTCGCCCTCGGCCTGAGACTTGATTTCATCCCAATGATTGGTTGCACTTTGTTGACTACTTAATTCGCAACATGCTGGACTACAAATAGGTGGAAGTTGGAATAAAATGTGAATTTGGAAGTTGGTTAGCAAGAAGTGAGAGTGTTTGGAGGTTCAAATCATAGAGAGATAAAGTTAAAATGAAAGTGAGTGAAAAAAATGAATTATAACATGAATATATAGGTGAAGGAAGGGTAAAATGGAAAAACTTTTAACTGAAAACCCGCAAACCGTTTTACGCTACTGTTGTCCATAATTGTGGCCTATTTATGATTCTTTTTCTCTTCTTTTGTCCTTCTATACATTCTCGAGATCACTTCCTGCTCTTTATAGCTCTTTCACCTCTTTTTTGCTTACTTCCTCAATCATCTAATTCATGTCAAAGTCCTATGCCTTCTTGACCTTATTTGAAAACGAAATAATCTAACTACAGAATTCAAACTATCTAAAAGTTAAAAGAAATGACATAGAATTAACAATCCATAGGTTGCCTCCGACGTAGTGTTTCTTTTAACATCGGTAGCTCGACGCTCTTCTTGTGATCCAAGTGGTTCAAATGAATAGTGCAACTATAGTGTAGTCATTGATCTTACCATTTGCACATGAGCTGCCATATCCTGGGTTCCACCTACCTTATGCTTCACCTCCTTTTCTTTCTCTTCCGTAATAGGATCCTCAATATCTTCACATTGT
Organism: Erythroxylum orinocense; assembly: GCA_025531955.1. NCBI lineage: Eukaryota > Viridiplantae > Streptophyta > Magnoliopsida > Malpighiales > Erythroxylaceae > Erythroxylum > Erythroxylum orinocense. Next base: position 14,493,406 of record JANZLX010000006.1, on the reverse strand, counting down.
CCTCGAGGCTTAATTTCTTTGATGTTAATTAGGAGTAAGGGAGAATTGTTAACACAGTGAAGGTTATTTAATGCTTTCCAACCCTCAGAGTTAGTTCACCCCCATCAACATTAATTATTGAGCGGGCAGTAACCAAGAATGGTTGTTCAAGGACCATAGGGGTTTCCTCATCTTCTCCAATATCCAATATAAAGAAGTTTATAGGGAAGGTAAAAATATCAACCTATACTTACAAATCCTTAATAATCTCTTTTGGCTGATGAACTATTATATACGTTGTCTTCACCAGCATCGAAATGGGTTCTAACTCTTCTAACCCCAATTTTTGACTAAAGATATAGGGCATCATATTAATACTCACTCCCAAATCTGCAAATTCCCTATCTATTTTAACTCCATTGTTATTGCAAGGAATGTAAAAATCTTGTGGGCCCTCTATCTTCTATGCTATATTAGGGTTTTCTTCCATTATGGGCTCCTTAACCTTCTTTTTGATTGATTCCCTTAATGTGAGCCTTATTTGTAGATGTTTCGTTATGTCCTCAACATTGTTTAATTCAACCTCCTTAGAATTCCTCGTCATCTGACTTGAAATTGACTTTCGCTGAGCTAGAATAAGGTATGGAAATTTAAGTTGAGGTTCTTTAATTGGCTTAATTACGAGCTCACTGGAAGGAATTCCATAATTGCTTATCCTTCTCCATTGTCTCCATCTTCTTTCGTATGTTCGAGTTTCTTTTCTTGGGTCTGAGTAATGGCCATGATCTGTTCCTTTGGGTTAGATTCAGTATTGCTTGGAAGGGTTCTGAGTTGAAATTGCCTCTGCTAGTTGACCTACTTGGACATCTAGATTGTGTATTGAAGAGGCATGGTTCTTAGTGACTTGCTTAAACTTGCTTCCTCCTATGCGCATCCTCTATGCCTCCAATTTTATCTAAAATCCTATCCAACTTGGACTCGGTTGAACTCAGTTTATCTTGTTGAAAACCTGGTTGTCTTTAAGGTATGAACTGTCCTCTTGAATTGTTCGCCCACAAGAAGTTAGGGTGATTCTTCCACCCATGGTTGTAAGTGTTAGAGTAGGGATTATTTCCCCCTCCTCATCAATATTAAGCTTCCATATAATTAACCTGCTTCGAATCGTTATCCTTCATCAAGAAGCAGTTCACCCTATTATGGTCCATTTGCCTATAGAGTTCACACTTTAATTGCAGGACTTTTAATGAAGTTGAGGACGAAGCCTTCATATTGTTGAGCTGTTGAGTTAAGTTGTCAATTTTCACTTACATTTTTGTCATTTGATTAATAGCTACAACTCCATTTGGTTCTCGGAAGGTAGTGGTTTGTCTACTCTACTCATTTGTCTATATGCAACTATTACTCGCCGTCTACTCTATCAACTCTTTTGCTTCATCTACCATCTTTCTCACCAATGATCCTCCTGAAGCTATATCAATCGTGCCTCTCGTATATGGGGTTACTCCATTATAGAATGTTTGCAACAATAACAACTTAGGTAAGTTATGGTGTGGGCATTTTTGTTGCAAGTCCTTGTATCATTCCCACACTTCATAGATCGATTACTTGTCACTTTACTGGAAGTTAGTAATCTCCTTGATAATCTTCATGGTCTTGGTAAGGGAAAAATACTTATCTAGAAAGGCACGAACTAGTTGATCCCAAGTGATGACATTGGCTGAGTTGAGAGAGTGGTACCAGGCCTTTTCCCTATCTCTTAAGGTAAAAAGGAAAAGCCTAATTATTACCGCATCCTTTGACATCTGATGGTATTGAAAGGTATCACAAATTTCAAGGAAATTTATTATATATGCATTTGTATCTTCATTCGTTAGTCTATAGAATTGCATTTTGTTGAAGTATGTTTAGGAGGCTGGTTTGATTTCAAAAAAGTCTACTTGTATAAGTGGCCTAGCTACTCCTTGATCAGCTGCATTGAACCCTAGTCTCATGAAATCCATACACATTCTTTGTTGACGTCCTTGGTTAGCTCCGTGATCTAAATCTTGCTGAAATTCCTCAGCCATTGCTGCTTTTCCAATTTTTTCTTCTTCTTCACGGCGAGCTTTCCTAATTGACCGTAGTTATCAAGTGATATCTAGCTCTAAGGTTTCAGCTACACAACTCAAACTTCTCATGACTCTTGTGTTTATGCAAGTGCACAGATTCAGATATAGAAATAGAAAGAAAGAATAGAAAATAAAAATTAACTAAAACGCCTTAAACTAAAGAATTTAACTAATTGCCTCCCCAGCAACGACACCAAACTTGATCAGGTGGTTGGTTGTGTTAAGTCAAAACTGACTTTACGTATTGATTAAGTTTTGATGATAAACAAAGAGAAAGATAAAAATGAAAAGCA
>JANZLX010000006.1:14456010-14468382 GCA_025531955.1 Erythroxylum orinocense | reverse complement strand
AGGGCACTACTCTAACAATCTTACAGTACTGTGCAAGCATAAGTCGAGTTACAGGAGATACAAGTCGACTTATAGTATTGTGCATGCGTAAGTCGAGTTACAGGAGAGTACAAGTCGACTTACACTAACAGTACCGCGGTGCTCGCTTGATGATGCAAGGGAGGAAGGCCGACAACAACATTTGCTATATGGAGGGTCATTGCATCTGGGGGGGACAAGGTCGTGAAGAAGAAGGTCCGATTCTAAAATGAGGTGGAGATGTTTGGTGATTTGGGTTAAGAGAGGAATATGTTGGGTATCTCCCCAAATTTCAAATACTAGTTATGTAAGTTTTGCAAGTTGGGCTTTATTTTACTTATAAATGGTGACCCACTAAGTAAAGAGTTCTTTAATTGGCTCATAGGTGGTAGGTTTTGGTGGGTTATTGAAGAAGCCAATTTACAATGAGATAAACAGGCTTTACCCTTTTTTTGTTATAGAGGGGGCGATTGCTGTAAAAACCAAATCAGAGGAGGGGAAAAAGAAAGGCCTACTCCATTGTTTTCGCGTGTGGGACGACATCTGTTTGGTGAGATAATCAAGACGAAGCGGATCATCATCGACAAGTATTCAGTGTTAGTATCCTTTGGGTTTGTAGAGAGCGTTAAATTAATTAGGTTTTTCAATTTGTACTAGGACCTAGATATAATTATACTTGTTGAGACTATTATTACTGGTTGCTGATTGTACTATTGATTATTATAGTGGATTGATTTTAGTCCGTTATGGAGATTTGGATTGTGATTTTTCCTTTAGTTGAGAGGGGTTTTTCGTATAAATTGCGTGCATGTTGATTTAGTTTTTTGCACTTTATTTCTTTTATTATTATTGTTGTTAAAGTTGTAGTAATTTTTCCCAACATTATGAGTGTTATTTTTATATATATTCACTTTATCTTTGTATCTTTTTCCGATGTAAAATTACTCCACTTATGAATTTCCAAGATCTCCCCTTCACAAGTAGATAGTCCTCAACTGCTAGCTAATACGAAGTCATTTGAGTCACTTCATGAATCACCTATTCATCTGACTTAAATTAATGAATATTTATTTATTGAACTTTATTAAAAACCTAATTCCAATACCAATAAAGGATTTTTTAGGGGCCTTTGAAAAAAAATTAGATCAGATCCAAGTAAACCTATATACAACTAAAACATCATATCTCAACCAAAAACTTTAAAGAAATGAGTTATGAATCACATTTTTATAAATAAATTGACTTCATCTTTATGTTTCTTTCCGACATAAAATTACCCTACTTGTGAAGTGCAAAGGTAAGAGTTTACTTAGATATTTTATAAAATGTTGAAGTAAAAAATACAGATTTAATCAATCTTGTTAAAAGAATACTGATAAAAATAACCTAATTTTGTTATGATTTAGGATGTTATTAATATTATTTTGAGAATATTAAATTATCATGTAATATTATAAATAATAAAATGATATTATTTTAAAAACTTAAATTGAAACAATATGTCAATATCGTCTTAAAAAGGGTTCATCTCATTCGGGCTCTGTTTCGGGATGGCCCAACTTGTCATACCCAAGTTCGGTCCAAAGTTCAATTAAGTTAAAGTAAAACTTCTATAAATTAATATTGTCGAGATGATGATATTTATTATTTTATAGAGAAATTAACAGATAAATTAATATTTATTAACTTAAAGAAATTTTTGTAATTGATTGAAGTTAACTTTTGCTTACATAAAAAAGCATTGTATCTTAGAAAAATTCATGTTTCATATTAATTGAATGAATCTAAAACATAGATTCATTATACATAATATTAATGAAAACTAATAAATAATGTTTATTGTTTCTTAATAATTAAGTATTATTCATTGTATTTTAACTAAAAACATTCAATGTATATATGTACGTATGACGAAGATAGAAAATACTTTATAAACAAGATAGAAAATTTCTTGAAACCACACCCAACAATGGCTCCTCATTTAAAAGAAAGCATTTATCGCGTCTAGAACTCTTCACAATTTTTTGGTACATTTCGAGAACACAACACTAGAAATTTTGGATGTAATAAGAAAAGTTAGAGATGAGCTCCAACTAGACTTAAATTTTAAGAAAAAGCAAACAACACTAGAATCATATTTTACTAAGTTGTCTTAGTTATATTTGTATAAGTTTATATAATTATTAATTTATGATATTAATGGGACCCTATGTTTACATAGGGGTATTTTGAAAATATATTATCGAATTATCTTATTGAAATTTGTTAAATTTTTAACTAGTCCAAGTCGGGACCGAAGAAAAATATTATCTTAGAGAGTTTATTAATTTACCGAGTATTAATTTAAAGAGGTTCTACTGTATGTTTCTTGTTTAGTGTGAGATTAAAATGAACATTTTTCTAGCACTAGAATTCATGTCTGTAGTTTGGTTTATTGTTGAACGAGAGACTACTAGTTTGCAAATCTGCGTCTTATCAAGCGTGATACTGCGTGCCTACATCTTTGTCTAGCATGAGGTTTTATGTCTATTATCTTTATCAAGTATAAGACTGTATACATGCAGTTCTACATCTTGTCAAATGCAAGAGCCACTAGTTTGCATGTCTATATTATGCTAAGTGCTACACAACCATATATATAAGACTCCACATCTTAGTGAGTGCGAGACCACTAGTTTATGTGTTTTCATCTTGTCCGACATAATTCTACATGCATGCATCATTGTCAAGCACCAGACTGTATGTTTATGATTCTTTATCTTATTAAGAGAGAAATCATTAGTTTGTCTATCTACGTTTTGTCGAAGTATATTGCATGCTTATGTCATTGTTAAGTGTGAGACTGTATGTCTGCGTCTATGTCAAGCATGAGACTTTATGTTTGCGATTTTACATCTTATCAAGCATGAGACAGCTAGTTTGCATATTTACATCTTATTTAGCACAAGGCTGCACTCTATATTTTTTGAGTGTGAAGTTGTATGTCGTTTTATGCCTTGATGAGCACATGATCATTCATTTTCATATATGCTTCTTATCAAGTGTTAAATGAATGTTTTTGGTTGTACGTGCTGAATCCCATTTCCGAAATCCAACTCTTAACAAAATACCATCATACTTGAGCGTGGTTCCTTGAAATCTCTTCTTGCTTTGATACCAAACATGCTGGGCCCCGTTTACCATAAAATGTGTGCATATTATTGCTCATTATACAAACTTGAGCGTAATCCAAATAAATCATAAAACTTAAAGTCTTTGATCAATAAACCTAAAAGAGAACACTTTCCTATAGCATTTATACAAACTTGAGCGTAATCCAAATAAATCATAAAACTTAAAGTCTTTGATCAATAACCCTAAAAGAGAACACTTTCCTATAGCATTCACTAATAACTTTCTAGACATGTTAAGCTATATTTGAGTTTTATTCAACCAAATCCATGAGATTTAAAGCATAACTTACTTGTTGAAGCTTCAAAATCTTCAAGATCTTACAAACCCTAGCTTTCCTCTTTTTCTCTTCTTCTCTTCTCTTCTTCTCTTCATCCACGATTCTTCTTTAATTTCCACCACAACAACCCTTTGTTCTTCTTTTTATATCCTTACTAATTATCAAATGTCTCTTTTGCCCTCCAATATAAGCCTTATATCTTTTAACCTTAAGTGACTTGCCTAAAAAGCCCTTCATTCATTCTTACAACATTTACACTTAACTTCAATAACCTATGTCATAAAAATCCTACTAACCTTGACATAAATAATGAGCTCCAAAAAACTTAATCCATCAAACCTCATAATTCATGTAAATCATGTTTAGTTCAACAAGAAAAAATTTCTGGGGGCCAACAGTACGTCTATTAGGCATGTGAGACTAGATCTTATCGGTTTATGAGATTGCGAATGAATATATCTGCAAGTGTGATATTAAGCATAAGTGAGTCCTCTTCTTTGTGAGTGTGAGACTACTTGTGAGGGAGTCTACATCTTATGGTTATGCAAGATTACATGTGAGCATATTTGTCTCTTATTGTTGAAATATAAAGAGTGGGAGTTTGTCCCACATTGGAGAAAGAGAGGAAAGAAGACTAACATATAAGTCTAGTGGGCTACTCCACCTATAACCAATTGATTTTAGGATGGAACCTCACTTAGACTTGTATGTGGTCTAACTTTCTTTCTCATGTGGGCTCGTAGGCCCGTTGTAAATTCTAACACTTATTGGTGCTCCAGATAGAGCATGCTACCCCTTCTCACCCCATCTCCAACCTTCACTGCTTCCCATAATCTGACAACCAACTAACCTTTACCCTTACCCAAACCAAATAAACCATAACAATAGAAAAATCCATCACCATCCACGAGAAATACCTTGATAATCCAATCGCAAAACCGAAACCCATAAAATAAAACAATAGAGCACATACTCAACAACACAAGACTTGACAGACTTCCCACCTTTGAATGATTCAAAGGAGCCCATAACACAAGAGCAGAGACCGAAAATGACTTGGTCTTTGGTGGTAGGCGATGCTGATAATCTGGAAAAATTAAGGTATGTAGCTTTTAACTCTGAAGGGCCCATTTGTGCTCCATCGGATGTATTGAGAAAGAGTGTGTTGAAATGGAAATCTTCTATAGTGTGTTTCTTTTTGGAGAAGAGATTAGCATTTCCTGTAATGAATCGATGGGCAAATGTGGCTTGGAGAAATAGGAGTTTGGGAATGTTTACCACAATTGGTATGGGAATTATAAAGGAAAAGACTTGAGCAAGTTGTTTTGGAATTTGGCTTGGTGAACCTATACAAAAGATTTTGATTATAAGCTGCTTAAGAGGATTGATAAAATAAAACCCATATGTGCTTTTCCATTACTTGAAGATCTTAAGGAGAGGTGAGCAAAATGTTTCTAATTATTTGAATTGAAATACCCAATAGTTGACAATAACATAAGCAAAACATTTAATGGGTAGATATTATCAACTAGAGATAGACTAGTTATAACCATGCTTGAAACAATAAAAATCGTGAAGATGAAGGAAAATGTGAATATGTGAAAATTTGTACATGGATGCAACATACATATTAAACTACTATTATGTGGTGAGTTGGGATCACATCCACATAAAATTTTTAATTAATTTTCGTAATGAAAATAATTGATGCAAAGTAAATAAAAATGGGGGGTGTTTGGGTTTTATATAATTAAGAAAATATAGTAAAATTAAACTAGCAAAAACAAATTATAGCAAACAATTGAAAATGATAAAAGTAAATAATGTGTGTGAAATCCAGTTCTCGAATCAATCCCGACCTACATACGATTAAATATCTTTCATTGTTGTAATGTTTTCACACCTCTCCTAGAGCTATTGGTCATAGATTAATAACAAGCTCTTCTAATCATGGTTTTCCCTTAGGTCGGGTTTAATTAAGAGACACTCGTTAATTAAACCTAATTACCAAATCACTTAGGATACGATCTCTAGATTCAATTTAGTAATTACATTACAAAATGGAAAATAGACCAATCTAAACAACAACCACATAAGCTCGGGTCATTTAACTGAGGTTACATTATTCATAATGATTAAAAATCATTATTTGCCACATAAAAATACAAATACAAATACAACAATTACGAATTGTATTAACGATTCTAGAAATGAGTTCACAATATAAACAATCTAACGATAACAAGAATATGATTATCTTTACATGAATACCCAAATCAATTTATCAAAGGATAACGTAAACAATTTGAAAAGAGAGATCAACATTAAATAATGATAAGATAAGCTTAATCGGCCATCCTAGGCATCGATTTCACCTTCGAACTAATGTCAGGAAGTTAGCCTTCCACCTTCTCCATCAGTGTCCAAGAATCAACTCTTGTAGCCTCCATTCATGCTGATAAACAAAGAGAAAATGATGAAGAGAGTGGTCTGTAGAGAAGTCAATAGGTTAGGCCAGGCTCGGCCTACTCCTAACTTGTTCCGAACCGACCAGACCCCAAACTATGGTGGCCAGTGGCCTGACCCTCCATATATATTTTTTAGAAAAATTAAAAATGAATTTGTTTTTGACAAAACGACGTCATTTTTGAAATAACAATCTGGCCACTAGCTAGTTACGACCTTGGTCCGTGGCTCGATCAAACCAAGCCTTTTGGGCTCTGCTTGATTCCAACGTCCAACACTTGTGGAGTCCTAAACCGTGAGCGGACTCTTGCTCTAATACTAAAAATGTTGCGTCCCGAATGGTTCAAAACCCAACTCAAAAAACTATAATACTTCAGAATACCATAACTATTATCACTTCATTTTCTTGTAATCTCGTCTTGCTCTGGTACCAAATATGTTGGGTCCAAAACTTGGTTCCGGAGTCTAAGGCTTGCTTCAATACCACTCATGTTGGATCCTACTTGAATTTCGAAAATCCAACTCTTAGGAATATCATAATACTTCACTTGAGTGTGCATACTACCTTGTAGGGTTAATTCTATGAATCCTTAATAGACATCAATCCACAAAGGTGACGTGCCTATAATAGGTAAAACATCAAAACCAACTCATCCATTGTAACACAAGAGTCAATATAAATATACACAATCAAAACTACTAGAAAATCTATCCTTTTGTTACTCAAGCAACAGAGTTTGAAAGACTTTAAGTACAAATCAAAAGCCACATCATTGGCTTAATACATAAATTCAAAACACATGTTCCTTAGGATTTCAGCCAAAACATTTGTAACTCATTTTCAATGCATAAATTCATGTGTATGCAAATCATGAATGCATTACTCAGTTCAACTTGTCATGAACACTTAAGCACATCAAATGGTTTGGGTAAGTACAAAACATGACGCACTACACATTTCCCATGAAATAGTCCTGTGTAGTCATGAATTCTTAAGGGAGTCCTTGAGAGAGCTCCATGCCACTAGCGGGCAGGCGGGAGAAGCCTATTCTTGGGTCAACGTGCATGTAACGATTCTTAAGGGACTACCACAAAAATATCACTTTCATGGTCTTTCCCCTTTGAAATTCATCACTCAAATCTTGTAACAAAAATATAGCAAATTTCACAAATCATTCATGAACAGTAATGCAACACTTATAATGCAACTGAAATCAGAAAACTTCTTTAATATAAAGAAAACAAGAGTAGCTTATTTACTATATTATAAACATGTATCCACCTTGATTTCCTTGCTCAAAGACTTGACTTGCTCAAAATGTCTCTTCTCTTGTTCCTCTTGTCTCTCTTGGTCCCTTTATACAATAACAAAAATCCCACTCAATAGGGTTTTGAATTGAAAATCCCTCAAGCACAAACACTAAAATTGGTTCTAGAATGCTTAAACCCAAACATTTTCTAAACTCCAAGAACTAAAACCCTTTCAAAAATTCAAGACATTTAAAATGATCTTACCTTCATTCTTCACCAAATGAAGGGATCTTTGGCTCAAAAGAAAGCTCTTCTCTTTGCAAACAATCTGAGGTATCATAGGTTCTTTCCTACTGTATCTTTAATGTGTACTCCGTGAGATGATCTAACTAAAATAGGCATCTACAACCCCCTCTTGTTTCTTCACCAAATGAAGAAATCTTTGGCTCAATTAGAAGCTCTTGTCTTCCTCTACCTTTTTCTCTTCTTAAACAACCTCAAAATCTCTATTTTGAGGCTAACATAATTGAAACCCTAGCTTGTTTTCTTTTCTTTTTCTCTTTCATTCTTTTCCATGTTTTCCCTTTCTGTTATCTCTTTTCCCATCCACACATTTTGCTTCTCCAGAATCTTCTCATTCACGCTTTCTCCTTCTCTTAAATATAAGTCCATATTTTGGTCTTGTCCTTTTATGCCCTTAATGAGTCCAAAAAGTCCAATTTATTCTTCCTTATAAGCTTATGTTCTTTTAAAATTAAGTGTCTTGCCATAAATAAACTTGAACATTCTTATGCACAACTGCCATCTAGAATTCGAAAGTCTTAGATACTGAATTAAAATTCACTTTCTTCAAATAATTTGTAACTATATGTATCTAGTTTTCCAAAAGTTAATGTCATTTGGATCAGTAGAGCACTAGAAATCATCAAAATACTAAAGTATGTTCAGAGGAATAACACCAGTTCATATTACTTAAGAGTACACTCACTGTACCCATCCCACTCTTTTCACTTAATATTTCTCCATTGATTTAAGATAGCTATGATTCTTGGTGGAAATTTAGATTAATGTCTTAAGAATACAATTGTTCAAAAATTAAGTCATTTGGAGATCTAGTGAAGAAGTTATGGTCAAAAGAAGCAACAATGTTTATGACCAAAATCAAAATAAACCTATTTTGGCACAATTTTCATAACTTTCACAAACAATGTCAGATTGATCTCGCTTTTAGACTATTGGAAAGAGGACTTCAAGATCTACCACTTTCATGAAGACCTTGAAGAACAATTATATCTTTTGACTTGTGTATTGTCTTACTTTTGCTTCGTCTTACTTTGCTTCATCTTACTTTTGCTTCGTCTTACTTTTGCTTCATTTTACTTTTGTATCGTCTTACTTTGCTTTGTCTTACTTTTGTATTGTCTTACTTTGCTTCGTCTTACTTATACTTCGTCTTACTTATGCTTCGTCTTACTTTTGTATCGTCTTACTTTGCTTCGTCTTACTTTTGCTTCGTCTTACTTTTGTATCATCTTACTTTGTATCATCTTTAAAAACTTCGTGTTAGAACTTCGTCTGAAAACTTCATCTTAGAACTTCTTTTTTAAACTTTGTCTTAGTTGACCATCTTAGTTTTGCTCTCTAGAACGTCTCCCCTTATAAAGATCATAACTTTTGGATCAAATGTCCAAAATTCCATGTTATATGTCGTTGGAAAGATAAAAGAAAGATCTACAGTTTTCCAAAAGGTAACTTTGCCAAAATATATTTATATCAATCCCAAATTTGCCCCTAAAGTCTGAAGATGAATTTTCCATTCATACACCAATGTATTGCACCCAATTCTTAAGTTCATGACAACTTTTGAGATTCTTAAGGATATAATTGAAATTCGATTTCTCCATAAGAAATGTAGCCATATATCTCTAGTTGAATCCAAATTAAGGATCATCTTATTTGGACAACCAGAGAGAACGTTGTGGCTAACAGACCGAAGCACACTCAGTGAACATTTTTCAGATCACTGCCAATTTTGTTTCTAAATCTTTCCTTACACAACTCATACCAAGATCACCTTTTCTACTTTGTTTACTCCTCATTCTCAACTTCATTTCAAATCAATGTCCTCCAAAAAGAAATTAAAATCCATGAATAATCATGAACATGAATAATAGAACATACACATATGTACATATGCTTCATCAACTTACTACAGAATTATTCAATTTCATTCTTTCTTTCATTTCATTTCTAACTTTCACCTTGATTTTTCCCATTTCAAAATCTCTTATCCACCAAAAACACCATAGCAAATCATGAATCTATCCACATTTCTCATTTCCTACTTTACTCTTGTCTATAAATTCTTCGTTCAAGAACTTTCATTTATTGGTTCTTTACTGATGACTAATCACCAAAATTTCCCATTCAATAGTTCTAATCTTTTAAGAAAAGTTCGGGATCCAACAACTCTCCCTCCTTAAAGAATTTCATCCTCGAAATTGTTACCTAAGTGCTCAACCAAATGGAGGTAACATTGTCTTATGTTTTCCCCAGTTTCCTTAGTAACTTCTTCACGTGAATTATTTCTTTCAAGTAATCATATTCAAAGGACTCACTCGATCTTTCAATCACTCATTTAATTATTCAATTTTTTAATAAGTTCCTCATTGGGTTTTCGGATTACTCATACTTTTTCTTGCTCACATTAAGAACCGAAAACATCTTTGTTGGCAAATAATTCAATGGTCTGGTTCTCAATATTTTTAGATGGACCAATACAATTCTAGCTTAGTTGATTCTTTATCTTAGCCTAAGCACATTTGTACTCCATTTAAGCACACTTTAAGAAGGTGGTGCTCTCTGAAACATTTCATCTTTTGCTTCTACTTCCTTAGCCACTAAACACTATCTCGATGTATTCCCACTAGAAAGAATATCATAGGTTATCATTTAAGCTCCTCTAACAGTCTCTTTGTTCAATCATCTTTATTGGTACCCATACTTCTTATTTCAATCACAAAGCATCATCATCCTATTCGAACCCAAAATTCAAATATATTTTTAGTCTCTCAATCAAATTCACAATTCCTGAATTCCTCAATTTGGGATAAACTAAACCCCACATTCCATGCTTCTTTTTACTCTAGTTCTGATAATCCTCAATATCGAAATTTCTACTTAAAGTATCTGATATAACATGTAGCCTTATTTGGAATTTCTCACTTATACAATCATGGTCTTTTGGTATTTATATCAATCTTCTCAGTTTCATATTCAATTCTCTCAATTCAGTGATTGCCTCAAACTTTTATGATTTGTACTTGCATACATATACATCCCAGATATTCCTTTACATATACTGTCTCCACACTTCAAAGCAATCACTACTATAGCAGCTCTAAGTCATGAATTTGAATAGTCAACTTATAGGACTTTAGTTGTCTCCATACATATGAAATCACTTGATCCTACTACATTGACTTCATACAAATATCTTATACAGTATTGTTGCACACTATGAAATCTCCAAATCCATATGATATAATTAATATCAGCATAATTCCTCCAAATTTTCTTTACTTTCATTACTCATACGATTTACACGTTTTTTTCCTCACGTAGTCAACCTATTCTTCTCAATTTTTCGATTACCTTTAACATATTATCAATTTTCGCTTAGATCACTTAAATCCTTAACACGATAGTACCATCGGGGCATTTGTTAACTCGAACAAATATTTCCAAAGCTCCATATGCCCATAATTAGTTCTCGTAATTCCTTAAATAACTAATTCCTCTATGAGGTAACACTGTCTCACATTTTTTTTTTCAATTTCGCAATTGACTTCGTCTCTCGAATGATTTTTCTCAATTTCTTCGATTTCCTCTAATTTCATGTTGACTTATTCTACTGTCAGCTCATTTATACTAATTTTTCCACACATTTCAATTTATTTGTAATCTTCACTTCTTATGGTTGTAATACATTCATCAGGTCAAATTCGTATCTCCCGAACATATTATCATAAAATTTAATGTGGACCTATATACTCTTTATATTAGCAATTAATGTCTCCTCAAGTTCAGGAACCCATTCATATAGTTGAATACTTTACATCAAACAAAATACATACATTCTCAGTAGCATACTCTATCTCTTACACCAGAGTCTCTGTCAGGAATAGGATTCCAATATCTACTTTTGATTCATTAATAGTCATTCATTCCTCAAAATGGAACACTGAATTCACGTCATAAGATTCAACAAAACATCCCTATCTTGAAATCCTTCTTACCTCAATCATTGACACTATTTCTATAATCTTTATCAATCAATTGTTATCATCATCGTATTATAGGTGTGTATCATCAAAGTCATCCCATTCTATCTAGAGATTTATTTCCTACAATCACCAATTTATATCTTACACAAATGATGCTTTGATCTCCCTTGGTCTTTGACAATATTTGCATTAACTCTTCCCATTCAATTTTTCATCTTTTCCTTAATCTCGTTCATACATAAAATTCTATCTTGTATGCATTTCTAACTTTCTCCATATTACATATCATTTCATTCATCTCATGAAAAGTCATTTATGTCTAATTCATTTCCCCTATACTATTTCCTCATTTTGGTCTCATTTTCCTATTGTCATTTTTTTGATCTTCCATACGTATATCCTTAATCAAATCAAAATCATTGATCCTTAATCATCATGACATTTTGATTTAATATCACAGACATATTCTTATGCTAAATCATAATTGTTATCACTTTAATTAAACAATCAAGTTCAATTCCTAGTTCAAACTTTCAATTCCTCTTTACTTGTACTGGTCATTTTCACCCGTGTCTCTATTTCATTCTCAGTCAAATCAGGAAAACCTTTTCACATCCATATCAATTCAGAGACATGTCCACAACAGGATTCTGTCACCTTACTCGCTAACATAACCACAAATACTGAATTTGTGTCTAACATATAGGACTACGCCATGTTTCTTATTGTTAAATGTCCATAATCTATCTGGTTTGGGCCAGGAGACTCACCGGCCAGGTATTGTCCCCAATGCGGTACGTTGGAGGGTCTTACCGCTCGAACCCAGGACCTAGGGGTTTTGTTGCGTTGAGATGCACGCCTCATACCACTGAGCTACGTTAGCTCAGTGGTATGAGGCGT
>JANZLX010000006.1:14432681-14443823 GCA_025531955.1 Erythroxylum orinocense | reverse complement strand
AAATTGACATTCGATTCCTTCAGATAACTTGTAGATCCATGTCTCTAGTTTAATTTGCAACAAAAATCAACTCAATCGGAGCTCTATAGCTCAAGATATCACCAAAATACTGAACCATGTGCAGAAAAATATCTAGCTCATACTCTTTTAGTCGATCCTCCCACTTTGATTCGATCGATCTTCCTCAGTTAAAACTCACAAATCATAAATTTGGTATGGAGAGATAGAGGGATGTCTTAGGAATCGAACGCTTCAAAAATCAAATCGATCGGATGTCGGACGAAAAAGTTATGGCCAAAACAATAGAGAGAGGTCGAAATAGGCGAAAAATTTGAAAATCGGCCGAGCGGTCGATGGCCAAGCGGCGATGGCCGAATGGGTGATGGCCGAGCGAGAATGGCCAAACGGGTGATGGCTAAGCGGGAATAACCGAACAGGTGATGACCGAGTAGGAATGGCCAAACGGGTGATGGCCGAGTTGCAATGGCCGAACGGGTTATGGCCGAGCTGGTGATGGCCGATGGCCTTCCTCCAAACCGACTTTCTAACTTCTAAAATCCATAACTTTTGACTCAGAACTCCATATTTTACAAACTTGGTGTCAATGGAAAGATAAAAGACAGCTCTACTATTTTCATGAGGATTCAAAAATCAGATCGACCTCTAAAGGGGTCAAAAAGTCCACACAAAGTGACTATTCGTCAACTTCATGCTAAACAGCATCAGAACTTCCAAACCTCATAACTTTTCACTCTCTTATCCAAAAATGTCATACTTTGTATCATTGGAAATATAACAACAAGATATACAATTCTCATGAAGAACTTGGAAATCAATTCCACCTCAAAAAGGGTCAAAACTTCATTTAAAACTGGCTGTCCAACTAAACAATGACACAACTTCCAAAAATCATAACTTCCTTTTCCATTGTCCAAAAATTTCATGCTTTATATCAATGAAAAGATCAAAACATGCCCTACAACTTTCATGAATACTCCAAAAACAAATTCCATCTCTATGAGGGTCAAAATTCCAATCAAAAGTTCTGCCCTGAAATTTCCATACTAAACAACATTCAAACTTCAAACATTCATAACTTCTAGCTCCGATATTGAAAAATTACATACTTTATGACATTAGAAAGTTAGAAACATAAGCTACAACTTTCATTAAGACTACTTTGGCTAATTCCAACTAGATCAGTACAGTTTTGCCATTGAAGTTTCTGAATACCATTCCTATACTTAAGAAGGTTTACCAATACAACAACTTCTCATATTCACTCACTACCACATACTCTTCATCTAATTCATCTCAAACACAATTCAAATCTCTAACATGCCATTCCAAAGCAAATACTCAACAACCAACTGAACAAGGAAGAACATGCATATACACATTTCTCTTTCACAAAAGTCATCACAATCATACACAAAACACCCATTTCATGTATTAACCTTAAAATATCATTGCAATTGCTCCAATTACCATTACCCAAATACAAAATTAAACACTACTAATTCCTAATTTAATTTCATTTAATAAATCAAATCTCTAAGAAAAGTTCGGGGTCCAACACTCTCAACTTCCTCGTCACATGCTTCCTCTTCTCGATTATCAAACCTCACTTGTTTCCCACTTCGGAGAGCAATTACGTTGAGGTTTTTTGGATTCATCACAGTGTTAGAAGGAATTGTTCCACTGCTTCTCGCTTGATTCTCACTCATGTTGTTAGACAACTGAGTAACATATGAGTTGATATTTTCTGCTTTGGTCTCCCATTGTTCCATTCACTTCTCCAAAGCATTGAACCGAGCAGTGATTTTAGAGCCTGCTGAATGAGATTTGCTATGGCATTGAATTGATTGTTGTTTGAATTCCTTTCTTCCTTCATCAAAGCCATCATGTTGTGAATCAGTTGATTGGTGTCCTCTTTTGCTGAGACTGTCAGAGCTTGTTATTGGTTGGGGAACTGGTTAGTGGAAGTACCAGCTCCTCCTCCCTGTTGAAATCTATTTGGAGCTCTACCCTCTTCATTTCTCCAACTAAATCTGGGATTAGCCTTCCAGCCCTCATTGTAAATGTTGGAGTAAGGGTCCCATTTCTGGTTTACTTTTCCTGGATACACTACAAACACCTCCTCATACCGTCCTGGGCATACACTAGATATGTGCATTACCGACCCATAATTATCACAACTGATTACGGTAAGATCCGTAGAAGATGATGGGCGCTGCACATTTAGGTTCTTCAATTCGACAGTGTTGAAAGATAATTGCAATGTGATCCGATTTTCCAATAAGTCCACCTTCGACTCCAAACTATCCATTCGTTTTGCTTGGGCTATTGAAGCTCCTAGTTCATACACTCCTCCAGAATCCCTCACACTATACTGTTGATGATTCAGAGCCATCTTCTTTATCAAATCTCATGCTTCCGAAGCCGTAAGATCAATCAAAGATCCTCCTGATGCCGCATCTAACATACCTTTCTCTTGATTTTTTCCCATCATAAAAGTATTGTACTAATTGCTCATCAGGAATTTGGTGATGGGGGCATCTTGATAGAAGATCTTGGAAGCGATTCCAATAGTCGTAAAGAGAGTCATTATAATCTTGGCAAGCTGAATAAATCTCCTTCCTCATTGATGAAGTTCTTGAGGCTGGAAAATATTTCTCCAAGAAGGCTTTCCTCAAATTGGCCCAGCTGTGGTAAGCATTTGCCACATGCCTCGGGAGGCTCATGTACCACTCTCATGCTTTTCCTTCCAGGGACAAATGAAAAACTTTCCACAGAACTTGATCGAGTGAGTCTCCCACTGGTTTCATACTCTGACAGATCATAGACAAGGATTGTAGATGCATATAGGGATCCTTTCCTGCCAGGCCATGAAATTTAGGAAGGGAATTAATCAGTAATCCTTTCACTTCAAAATTAACATCAAAATTAGGGCAAGCATCAATAAATGGATCATAGTTCACATCAGAAATTGTCACTTCCTTAATAGTTCTACATCTTTGATTCCCATTATTCTCTCCTACTCTCTCATGCTCACCATTTCCTCCATTATCTCCATTTCTAGGTTTGTTAGCATGAAAGTTGGGATTTTGCAGAAAAGCAAGGTTCTCAGCCATGATCACTCTTTCTCTAGACTCACTTCCACTAGTTGGCTGGGTTTCTTCTTCTTCTTCAACTACCCTACTTCTCTCTTGTTCTTTCCTCTTTTTCCTAAGCTTCCTTAAGCATCTCTCAATTTCTGGTTGGAAAGGAACAAGTCTAGTTCTATGGGGCATGCACAAGAACAATTTCAAAGAAAAGGAATTGTAACAAAATTGACTCACAGGCACAAAAAATCTAATAAAAGGTGA
Organism: Erythroxylum orinocense; assembly: GCA_025531955.1. NCBI lineage: Eukaryota > Viridiplantae > Streptophyta > Magnoliopsida > Malpighiales > Erythroxylaceae > Erythroxylum > Erythroxylum orinocense. Next base: position 14,440,455 of record JANZLX010000006.1, on the reverse strand, counting down.
AATGTGAAGGATGCAAGTGTATGGAGTGTAAAAGTACGTGTGTAGATGTGTATGCATGGAAAAAATGCTAAGTGTGGAAAATAAAAGTTTGAAAGTATGCTCTTTTGGGTTTTCAAAATGTATTCTATGTAAAGAGAAATTAAAAACCTATACTATTGACAAGTGTGAAAATTAGGCTTTCCAAAATGAAATGTAAAAGAAAAGGTTCCTATTATCAACGACATTTGAAAATGACAGCGGCTAACCTATAGAAAACGAATTGCTTGGTTCCCCAACAACAATGCCATTTTGATCAGCTCTCGTTTGATCTTTAGATTAACCCCTTGGAAACTGAATCAAAAATTTAATTCCAAGGATTGCAGTGTAGGATGCAACCTCGAGTCACCTCACTTAATCGGAACCTAATGCAAATGATCTAAGCTAACCTAATTATCGAAAATGCAAACTAAATTGATAAAAGGGAGTTTTGGGTCACTTAAAAAAACTTTACTAAATTGATAAATAAAACTCAATTAATGATAAAAATTGATAAAATCCTCTTGAAAACAAGCTTTGGCTATCATTGTTCAAAACAAATCATTTTAAGAGCAAAAATCACGAAGTTTCCAAATGATGGACCTTAAAGAAGTCCTTAAGTCCAAGGTTTTAATCAATGAACTCCATTTATCAAAACCTTGTTAAATGAATCTTAGTATGTGTTAATGGATGGGCTAATGCAAGTGGTCAATATGGATCAAGCTTAATCTCAATATCAAACACAACTAGGTAGATAAAAGAGACTTAGCACAATCACCAGAAAGACATATATGAAACGTCATATATTAAGCATCCAAATTCTACATAAGCAAATCCATATCACAAAACATTATTCAACACTTGATTAAACTCTAATCAAACTAATCTAACTACAAGGCAATAAACCCTAACTCAGAAGTTCATAACAATGTAGTTAAATTTGACAATGTAAAATAACTCCCCTTTGAATCCCATCGAACTCAAGCCATTGCTACATCTTCAAGAGAAAATGGTGATTTAGTCGTGCATAACTTCGGGAATCCTCACGACCGCAAGAACACCGATGGCACCCATGGCAGTAGCAGCAGTAGACGATGAACTTGGCCGTGGACAGTGAAAAGTGGACGGAGTTGATGGATGAAGGTCGAGATCAAGAGGAATGAGTGTCGGCTGATGAGTGTGTAGTGTCTCTGCTGATTGTTATTCAATCCTTAATAACCTAATTTGGTAGGTTTTTAAGTGATGGATATAGGTTGGGTCAAATAGTGAGAGAATTTTCCAAATTTGGTCCAGGTTTTTGACAATTCGTCGAGCAACAGGTAAGTTTCGCCGCAGCGTATGCTTGCTGGATCCTTCGTCGTGGTGACATAATTAATTTACGTTGCGGAGAACTCTTCCTTTATGTCTCGCTGCGGTGGCAGGTTTGGTTTGCGTCGGCGAACATCCTGTACCTCACGTCCTCATGCTGACTCCATTTCAGCCCACTGACTCCCTTTTTGTTGAGGCTCCTACAATCAAAAATAGCAATTTGCAGTATCAATTGTCCTTAGAAAAATTAATAATGCAATTAATGTCAATATGTAACAATTTTTACTATCAAATTGCATAAAATACAAGCACACACTCAAGGACTAATTTAAACACAAAATCAAGATTTAAGAGTAAAAAATTATATTAAAAACTATGAAAGTGTTGCCAATTTATATAATAAACTTGGGCTCAGTCACTTTCTAACGGATCTCTTGATGTTAAATTTGTTTTCTCTTTGTATCTTGATCTCTAAGTGTGTTATGTCCCAAAACGACTGCATAACTTGACTCTTTTTAATTTACCTTTGTTCATATCCTTTTATATAGGAATCTAAGAGACTGTGTTTAATAAAAATATTGGAATTTGTGATTTCACACGAAAACAGAGACTTACAAAGGCAACATTCAAAATCATGTATATCAAGATACATAGATGTGTAACTCCACACAACTATAAATCAATTTCTTTAATCTTTACACATTTATAGAGACTTACATTATATTCAAATGAGGGCATGTAGGTCCCTAGTTGTTCAAATCTTCATCTTATTCCATGGTTTTATTTGAATTCTTCTCCTTTTGGTCTATAAAGGAAATTATAACCTATAAATGCACTATTTCATTTATCAATGGACATGTTTTCCTAATCCATTATATGAATATCACATTAAATATAGAGAGCTTATTCTGAATTGCTTGATAGTTAGAAATAATTAAAATAATTTTTAATTATTTACAATCTAAGGGAAAATTAGGATTAATAGACCTTGTTTTTAATCTATAGTTAATCCTTTTAAAGGTACAATAATCACATTATAATTGATTATGCATATTCATATTAAGGTTGAGATTAAATTAATAACTATATAAAAATTAATTAATTATTGCAATTTTGTGTTGTTTGATTTGATTTGTCTACCATAGTTTGATTTTATTTTGTTGCATCAATTGAAGTCAACCAATAACCCCAACCCAATTTTATACCTTGAGTTGTTTATTACAAGAGCTAATCACACACTATCTATGGGTATGATCCTTTCTCACCACTACTATAAGTTTTGTTATACAGACTTAGTTTTTATGTTTTGATGTATTGTTGAGGAGTGAAATGGATTTAGTTTTTGTGCTTGATATTAATTAGTGTTATATATATATTTATTTATAACTAATGTTATTTTTATTTCTTAATATTTTTATGTTTGTTAGTGTTTATGTATGATAGTGACTATGTCTCCTTATAAAGATCATGTATAATTTGACCTGCTCTAAGAATTGAATTGAAGAAACTTTGGCTAATTTGAGAACTCTAAAAGAGTTGGTTGGCCCAAACATAGCCTAAAGACCTTTATATATTACTTTCCTAAATTTTCTGAACATATTACTTTTGATTTTAAGTTTAGTTTGATACATCTTTTGCATAATTTTTAAGGTCTTGCACGTAAGGATGCTTATAAGCATCTTAAGGAGCTTAAAGTGGTTTTTCCTAATATGAAACCTTCAAGGTTAAAACAAGAGAAGATCATATTGAGAACTTTTCCATTTTTACTAAAAAAATGTAATAAAAGATTAGCTTTTTTATTTGCTTTCAGGGAGAATTACCACAGGATGGAAATGAAAAGGAAAATTTTAGAGAAATATTTTCTAGCATCAAAGATAACAACCATAAGGAATGAAATTTATGGAATAAAGCAATGTCATGGAGAGTCCCTTTATGAGTACTACGAGCATTTCAATAAGTTATATGCTAGCTACCATATCATAATTTCATGGAGAAATTCCTTATCCAATATTTCTATGAAAGATAGTTGACTATGGATAAGAGTTTGGTAGGTGCATCAAGTGGTGAAGAATTAGGTGACAAGACTCTTAAGGGGGTAAGGATTTTAATTGAGCATATAGCAGTAAACGTTCAATAATTTAGCATTCGCATTGATGTTCATAGGGTAAATGAGGTAAATAATTCTTCTATAGAACATTGTTTAGATCAATTAACATCATTTAGATGAATTAACATTACTTATTAGACAAATTATTTTAGAGTAGGCATAGGTGAAAGCTTATAGGATACATGCCAATATAAATCATCTACAAATGGGTGCCCAACTCTATAAGAGGAAACTACAAAGTATTTTAATAATGCAGGAAGACACTTTCCTGGTATTTTAATCCATATTTCTAATCCTATAACCTGTAACCTATGTTAGAGTAATCATTTTAACTTAAGTTATGGAAGTAATAGGTAGCATATCTATTTCCTATATAGGTTGTAGGTTGCACAACTATTTCAAACCAAACTAAAATTCTCCTCCTCTAATTATGTATGTAATTAGAGGATATGGTTAAATCTCTTGCTACTTCTAATTTCAAATTATAGCAAGATTTGAAAGAGCTTCAATAGGAGATAAGAACTTAATTTCAAAAGGCAAGGTTTAGCATTCAGAATTTGGACATTCAAGTAAATTAAATGTAGCTGTTGTCAATCTTTTAAAATCTAAAAGTACAGGAGAATTGACATCTCAACTTAAGGTAAATCTAAAGAATGTTAGCATGATGGATTAAGGGTTGATAAGAAGAAGCTTAAGGATTTTAAAAGGACACTATTTAAGATGGCCAACAAAGAAAAAATTGAGGAGGTAGAAGAAGAAGGAGATCTCGTATCTAGTTCAAATGCAAATTCTATATCTCCAAAGTGGTTAAGACTAACCCCCACCTTTTCCTAGCATTTTAGCAAAGATAAACAAGGAGGGAAAGGATAAGGAGATCATAATAAGTTTTTGAAAGGTAAAAGTAAATATAACTTTGCTAGATGCAATCAAGCAGATGCTAAGGTATGCAAAATTACTTAAGTAATTATGTACCACTAAAAGGAAGTTGAGGGTTAATAAGAAAGTTATGATGAGTGTTAATGTTTTTACAGTGATATATTCTTAATTGATTGTATAATTATTCCATAACACTTAGTGATTATTGCTAGGAAAGTGTTTAAGATACTCACTTTGACTCATATGTGATTTTAGGTACAATTTACAAGTGAAAGAGCAAAAGTAAATCAAAAGCACCATATTTGGGTTGTTTCGATGTCCACTTGTCTTCATGGAACAAGAATAAGGAAGATTACAGAAAATAAAGACAAGAAGAAAACAATAAAATGAAAATAAAATAAGAAGAACATATTGCTCAAGGCCAAAGTTGAAAAAAACATAGCCTCGAGCAATCACTCACGGCTATGCATGGATTTGCTTAGCTACCATTTATCCATTTAACAATAACTTGGTATTTTAAAGGGTGATGGCCAGATGATGGATAGGTGCTCGCTGCCATCTTACGATGATGCCAATAGCCAACACCATGCAACTCCCAAATGGTGACAATCAACAGCTAAACATCTCACACCCACCATCTAGTTCCTATGCAAGCTAACTGCCCAGATTTTTAAGTATAAAACAAAGGTATATGATGGATGGTGGATTGCTGCACATGGAGGGATGCATTTTGGTTAGAAAAGGATAAGAAAGAACACAAGGACATATTAATTTGGCATGGCCGTAAGCATTAACTCACGACCGTGCCAAATTATTAGACAATCTTAAGTTTTAACTCATAGCTGTGCAGTATACATTCATGGGTGTGAGTTATTGCTCATACCCTTTTATGGTGTGCCACACCATGTGACACATCAAGTCATGGGTGTGACACAATGCCACCTCACCCCTCATTTAACCTAGAGTTAATATATACTGAGGGAGTGACGGCATAAGGGTTTTATGAAAATGTTTTGAGTGTTTTCAACTACGAGAGTTTTGAGAGCCTCAGGAGACGATGAAGAGGGTGAAAAGCTCTCAATCATGAGAGACCCATACAGGGGTAGACGTCCTGACACTGGTTTGGAGGTCCAATTGATTCCAACGACCTAGTTCAGTATATTTTCATTATTTTTTGTTCTTTCTTTTATGGAATGATTATGTTATCCTATGTTTAATGTTTGGGTCTTGTGTAAGAATAATTGAATGCTCTATTTGATTTTTTCGTTGTAAGAACCTATTACTAGAATCGATTAGAATACATAATCATTGTTTTTCGATTCGTTTGTAGCGACTAATTGTTCGTAATCATTAGGGATAACATAACCTAGGTTAAATACTCCGAGTTTGTGTGATTATTGCTTAAATTGGTCTATTTTTCTCACTCGTAAGGCAACTGTCTGATTAAACTTAGCGAACATCTCCTAAGTTATTTAATAGCTAGAGTTAATTAATGAGCTCTTCTTAATTAACTATGACCTGAGGAAAAATCGGGATTAATAGAGCTTGTTGTTAATTTCCGACCTATAGTTCCAGAAGAGGTAAAAGAACAACAAATCAAAGAAATATGTATAATTAGATTTTTGGCTAAGATTAAACCAAAGAAACAGGTCCCTAACGAATTCACCACTTTCATCATTTTTCATGTTTTCTTTAATTTCCTTTTATTATTTAGTTTTGTTGTATTTTCTTATTTCAAACCAAACAAACCCCTTTAAACCTAAACACTAGTTATTTTCATGACAATGCCTAAACAAACACTATTTATAGGATTGACCTAGACTTACCATTACTATAGTAGTAGGTTTAGTTTATTTTGTGTAGTGTTATGACATGCTACCAATTTTGGCGCAGTTGCTGGGGAGTATAGTGTTTTAGTTTTTGTTTGTGATTATTATTTTATATATATATATTTGTCAGTGAAGAGTTTATTTTTAGTTATTTCTTAATATTTTCATTTTCTATTTTTTGTTTGTGAATTAAAAAAGAGAAAATTTGACACAAATAGAAGTTATTTCTTTTATGACTTTTGTTCTCAATCCTATAATTAAGGTTGGACTGATCAACCTAACTTTAGTTATGGATGGGATACCCCAAAAAATTACTTCCTTGATAATATGCAGGATGCATAATAATTCTTATATAGACCAGAAGATCTTTTTGCAACGCACGTACATCTCTAGAAGATTTACTTAATATTATGACTACAACTTCAACAGAGTGTTCAAGAGTTTCAGCAGAAAGTAAGGCAATTTTTTCAAGAAACAGGGTCTAGGTTCCCATATTTGGAAAACCAACAAAACTCAAGTATTTCCCTGGAGGAATTAGTTAATGTTTTTTTTGTTAATACTTAGCAATTACAGCAAGAAGAGATGCAACTCTAGCAAGAAACAAGTTTTAGGATGGCTAGTCCCTGCTCCTCTTCTTCTCTGCCTTCATGTTCTTTCTTTCCTTCTTACCCTCCAGCAAATCTCCATTTCTGCTCTCTGGTATTCTTTTCATTTCTGCTCTCCGATATTCTTTTCATTCCAGTTGTTCCTATTCTTCGCTTCCTCCTGCTCCACTCTCCTTTTCCTTCCTTTCCTTTTCCTCTGTTCTTGCATTCGGCTGCAGCCTGTCAAGGCCATTGCAGTCGTTCTCTATCTTTTTCTTCTTCTCGCCTTCTGGTTCTTTCCATTTCCTTTCTTCCCTTTTTTCTACTTTGCTTTTTGACAAGTAGCCTCCTTCCCTTTCTAGCAACATGTCAGTCCAGATTCCTCCAACTCTTTCTGAATTTCCCCCTCTACCCTTGCATTCCCCTTCTTCCTCTAGTTCCCCCAAGCCTTTACCTCCCAAACCCTTACCTCCATCCCTTCCCCTAGCCAAAGACTCTTCTGCCCAGTTTGCCCAGTTTTCTTCTTCCTCCTACTCCCAGCCTTCTTTTCCCACCCCAACTCCATACTATAGCAGAAATTACATCAGTTAGAGCTACGAAGACTTGGAAACAAGTTGTAGGTGACACAAATGAGGGTTTTTTAGTTTTCTGCCTTCCAGTGGAATTGGATGGAAAACTTATAGTTGCTCCACCTCTACAAACATTACAAGAAGGGGTAAAATCTTGGGAGTCAACTCTAGTGGGTTTTTCATGGATAAAAGACTAGCCTTCCTCATGCTTCAAGCTTGGGCTTACAGGAATTGGAAAGGGAGAGGTTTATTGGAAGTGATGCTTACTGAGTAAGATAATATAATCTTCACCTTCTCCTCTACAACAGAAGCCGAAAAAATCATTGAGGAGGATCCTTGGCATGTTTCACAACTCCCACTCTTCCTACAAAGATGGCAGCCCAGAATGGGGCTTGAAAAAATTAAAGTAAAGAATATTCCATTATGGGTTAACATTCATAATATTCCATTGGAATATTGGACAACCAAAGGTTTGAGTTTGTTAGC
>JANZLX010000006.1:14384322-14400700 GCA_025531955.1 Erythroxylum orinocense | reverse complement strand
GTGATTTATATATATGTGTATGGTTGGTTGTGTGGCTCTAAAGCCAATGGCTATAAATGGTTTAGCCACTGAGCTGTGAAGCTCAACCCATTTTTCCCCCTCCTCAGGTGCAGAGCGAGAAGAAATAGCGGTCCTTGCAAGACATTTGGATAAGCTCCGAGATAGATAATCATTTCATAAGCTAGTTGAACTTTTGTATAGATTATTAAAATGATGAACTTTGAGCATTCATTTGTATTGTTTTAAGTTGTGATGTGTATTTCAATTTGTAAAGAAGGTTGTTCGAATATTTATTTTGTTTAGTTATGAAATTGGAATATTGGGAATGTCCCTTTGGATTTGAATATGTCTTTTAAAGGTTGGAAATACATGCTTGCATGAATTGAAAAGTTTAACTTTGTTTGATATGCATAGCTTAATTATTATAATTTCCAATTGATTTCTTGTGTTTAGTATAGTATGTTTGGAGTTGGAAGATTGTGTGATGGATGTTGAAGTTTGGAAGTTTGTATATGATGATTTGGGGATTGGAGAAGTAATTCAATTAAATTGATGAAAATTGAATATGAGTTGCCATTAAGTGTAAGTGAAATGTTATGGAAAGGAATTATAGGGATTATGAGTGAATAGAAATGATGATGTTGTATGAGGAATAGGAATATGAGAGCTTGGATGAATGAGTGGAGTTGTGTTTAAAATGAGTTAATTGAGTTGAGGTTTGAGAGTTGATGCATTAGATGGGTACTTAAATGATAATGGAATTAGAATGTGAATTATGTATGGTATGATTATGGTTCATATAAGTTTGAAAATGATGTATGTGGCTATCCTTGATTGAGATATTAACTTGTAGCTAGTGATGGAAGAACATGTTGAAATTTGAGAAGAATTTATGTGATGAATCTTTTGGAGTTGAAATTCAAGGATGTTTGGTGTTGTTGGATGAGTTTGGAGTGGTTTTTATGATGTTGGAGAAGGGTTTGAGGTATGGAAATGATAGGAGTGACTTAAGAGCTTTGGAAGGGGGCTTGGGGGTTGAAAATTGGACTTTCCCGTGAGTTACACGGTCAGCCCGTGTAAATTTACACGGGCTGTGTAATTCCAGCACCTGCGCACCCCTTCCACCCGAGAACACGGGCAGACCGTGTGAATTCACACGGTCCGTGTAATTTGACCCCCTTAATATCCGAATTTCGATTTTTGGTCTTCATGAAAGTTGTAAATCAGGATGAGTACATATATATTGGCATAACGATAAAGTCAATCCGACATCTGTAGCGAAAGTTATGGCGTTTTTCCCAAAGTATGTCAAATCAGAATCGGGATAGGAACAGGTTGGACTCTTTAGGCCATATCTCCTTCGTCTGACCTCCGAATAAGGCGATTCTTATGGCGTTAGTTTTCTAACATATTTTTCTACCTTCCATTAAAATTTTATGGTCATTGGTTTTAAATTCAAAAAGTTTGATTTATTGTGAGTGAGTGGTCGGTTTGGAGAGGTTAATCGGGTGATGAACCTACCTTGGATTTTTATGCATATCTTGAGCTATAGAGCTCCAATTGATGTGTTTCTTGTGCCAAATTAATCAAGAGACTTAGTACTATGATTATATGAAGAATTCAAATTCAAATTTTTATTTGGAGGTTTCTAAATTCTATTCGCAATCAGGGGAATTAAGTTCAAACATAGTGATTGGTTAGTTTGGGTCGCCATAGAGTAATTTTTGGAATATTTTAGAGAAATCAAAATATAGAGTAATGAATATGAATTATAATGGTCTAATAAGGGTTCACTAAAAGAATCTTTCGAGGTCTTTGCCACGCTTAAGGTTTCATGTTTTCGCTTGAGGGTTGGGTTCCGGTAACGGTGCCCAACAACGAAGGTCAGTGTAGAGGAAAGTTTAATCAATCGACAGTTATATGGACAAAACGACCCAAGAGACAAGAAGACCTCAAGCCTGGTACCAAAGGGTAGGGTACTACATGCAATTCTGTTTAATTGCATTCTGCCAAGACTGGGTTCAAGGGATATGGTTACAACATTGGATGAACAATGCCTCTTTTACCTGTTAAAACGCCAACCTGTAGATCTACCATTTCTGATTTTTCACTATATGCTTAAAGCGACGAAGGATACGAACAGTTATCCTTATGGAATGCTGCTGACAAGGATATTCAGAGAGTCAGGAGTCCTTCTTGACAGAGGATTCAGAGTTGCTCGCCCTGTTAAGAGTTATATCAACTCAGCAACGCTGGCAAAAATGGGCTTAAAGAATGTGAACAAACAAGGAGCGGATTCTCAGCTACAAGCAACTACTCAGGAGGAGCGTACAAAGAACAAAAGCAAATAACAAAAGCAGACGAAAGCTAAATCCGAAAACAAATGGAAGCAAAGCTAAAATAGACAAAAATAAACAGACGTCAAAATCAGACGGAAGAAAGTCAAACCAAAACACGAGGGAGGAAACTGAAAAGAAAAGAAGACGGAAGAAAGCAGACGCAAAATTACAAAAGATTCTGTCTGGTTTTCTTATCTGCTTCCGTCTGCTTTTCTTTGCGTCTGCTTTCTTTCGTCTATTATTTTACCGTCTACTTTCTTTTTTGTCTCCGTCTGCTTTCTATATTTGCTTCGTTTCATTATTATTTGTTCCTGATCAAAATTATGTTTCGTCAACTCATTTTCACTTCACAATCTCCTTCTTTTTGGTGATAACAAATAATCATATTAATAAGGAAATACGTACAGATACTTAGTATTTGATGATAACAAATAATCAGCTGAATACAAGATATGTTTTTCTGCATTCCGTCTGCTTTCGATTTTGCGGTTCCGTCTGTTTTTTAGTTTACCACAGTTTTCTGCATTCCGTCTCCTTTCGTCTTTTTCTTTCCTCTTACTTTCTATTTGCGCCTTGGATCTCACTTCCCATCGTCTGATCTCCCTTTGATATCTATCACTATACCGATATAAAAATGACAGATATTTCAAAAACAAACAAAAAGTGACTCAAAGAATAAGTTACTAATATGAACGATGTTCTTTTGAGTTTGCAGAAGTGGCAAATATTGTGTGCCTATTTGCTCTGTCGAAAGAAGCCACATTGAAAGAGGTGATCAATTACATATTCAGAAATATGAGGTTCAACAAGCGGAGACAAACATAAGATGAAAAGTAAGACGAAGCAAAAATTAAGACGAAGTGGAAAATATTCATCTGTTATTATACAGTATATTATGCATTTGTACTAAAAAGACCTCATATTTCTGCATATGTAATTGATCAACTTTTTCAAAATTTCTTCCAATCAAGTTCTCCCATTCGTTTCATGTCAACATGTTGAATGGAGAACAACTCAAAGCGACGGAATATGTTTAATACTTCCAAACTTTTCTGCATTCTGTCTGTTTTCGAATGCTTGCTTCATTTAATACACACGGGAACCATTTATTCTAGCGTCGCAGTACGGAAATATCCAACTATGTTTTTCAATAATGACGTTTCCGAAGAGTTCTTTCAAGTATCTCTTATTTGAATGTTGTGCCAGGGTTATTGTCTCTGTGCACCCCCTCGATCTGTGAAAGTTCTCGAGTTATCTGTTCTTCGCACGTCTGTTTTTAAGTTTACCGCTCGTCAGAACTAAATCTTGTGTTTCTTTTCCTTCCGATTCTCTGTTATATTCTCTGTCTCCCTACCTGATAAATGTTGAGATATTTTTCATTGAATGTTGTGTCTTTGAGATGATAATTTTCATTGAATGCTGTGCACTTATTATCATTTCTATGGGTTCATTGAATGCCCGCCGTCGATGTCGTTGACTAATTTTTCCTTGTCCTATTAATTCTGACTGCATTTATACTTCCTTTTTTTAAAGATCTGGTACTTATTCTCTACTGCAGTTGTCCACTAGTAAAGATATGTACAGTTATCTAAAATAAGCATATTGTATAACAAAGAATGTACCCCAACTTATCTTTTCGTTTCCTTTAATTGCAGAGGGCTGAAAGGAAAAAATGTACAAGTCTAGACTACAAGAGCTGTGCCAAAGGCGAAGGTGGGAACTGCCGGTGTACCAGTTATATAAAGAAGGCCCAGACCATGCGCCCCGCTTCCAAGGTACGGTTATCGTCCAACATTGTTCCTTCTCTACACATTCTTTCTTTAACTCCTCAAAGGAAGCCGAAGACGCCGCCACCAAGGTCGCTGTCGATTACCTCTCCCATTTCCAACTTCCTTTCCTAAGTTCTCCTCGTGTTTCAACTTCTGCCTCAGCTCCTGGTAAATTATTCGTTCTTCAACATTTCTGCTTGGAATTCTGTTGGAGAGATGATTGGTTGCTTGTAATTATGATATTTGTCATTTTGTTATTTCTAAGTTCAAATTTAACGTCGGATTCTTGGTTTTCTTACAATAATGTTATTTGTGATTTTGTTGTTTCTGACTACAATTTTAAGCTCAGGTTCTTGGTTTGCTTACAATAAATATCATGCAGATCGTCTGATTGAAAACATCCGACAGATTACCAATGATCATGGAGCACAATTATTGATACTTAGGGAAAATGATAAAAGTGAAGGGATAAGAGTACGTAAATTTTTAAACCTGATTGTTGCTTATGCTTCATTGTATTATTGGTAAAACATAATGTTATTAATTGTAAGTTGTTGATTAACAACTTCAAAAAAAGATAAAGGTAGGTAAAAGTTAGTGTTAGCATTTCCTTTTTGAAATCTTGCGAAATTTATGATTTTCTCATGCCCTTACTATCTTGGTTTTGTATATATTTCGCCACTCAGGATGAATCTATTTACAAGAATCTCTTACAAGAGTTGGTTCAAAAATATCATTATCCTTTGCCAATCTATAACACGGAGACATTTGGTGAGCTTCATTCACCAGTTTTTTTCTCAACCGTAGAAGTAAAAGGACAGATTTTTAGAGGACTTCAAACAAGAACTAAAAAGGAAGCCGAGATGAGTGCAGCAAAAATAGCTTACGCATCTCTAAGATAGCGTATGTATTCGAAGACATCTCTGTACGTTCCTTCTCACAAATTCTTTTGTTGTCAATTAAATATTGTATTTTATTGAAAGTGAAAACTCAACTCAAAGCGCTAAGATGCTCCTTTCAACTGTCTAACAAGAAGCAACTTCCCTCTATGGTCGCCCTCCTCCTGGATTGTTGCGTCGTCCGCCACGTGACGTGATTGACTATCTCAGTCATACGGGTGCTTATTCTTGCACTCTTTTTCTGTATCGTATTTTATGTCAACTTCTACAATTGTAAGTTCACAATATTATCTTATCGGACAGATTATAACATTACTCTTCATTTCTAGATTCCATTTTGATATGAACAAGCTTAAGCTATAATTTCACACATAAATCTATGTAGTGTATGGTTGACATATCAATATTAAAATATTTATAATAAAGTATAAATTAATCTATTAATTATAATGTAAGACGAAATTCTAAGAAACGAACTTCTACCATTAAAATAAACAAATCAGTGTATAAATGTCAAAAAGTAACTTTTCAATAATCGAGGCTAAAATGGATCATTGCACTGCATTAAACCAGGGGCAAAATTCCAAGATGATACGATGAAACAGAAGTGATTTTGGTAGAGAAACGTTAAAAAAGAATTTACATGTGTAGAGAAGAGGAAGACATCTAAATGTTGGATTTTCAAGAATAAATTGCATTGTATTAAATGATCACTGCTACATTAAATAGGTGAAATAGAAGTGGATCTGTAAGGTATATAATCTGTAAAGTAAAAATACCGATTGAGACGGCAAGAAAAAATATCGATCGATCCAAAATCGCACATCTCTCCAATTCCTTTACTCCAAGAAGGATTACGCAATTTATAAATAAAATTTAATACGACTTGGAAATGACATTAAGGGGATGGCGGTTCGTTTCCGAGTGCTTTCCTCGGATAAGGATCACTCAATTCATTTTAAATTGATGTTCGCAAATGTAAGATGAAGCGGAGAAGCAAATATCAGACGAAGTGAGAAGAGAAAAATAAGACAAACCGCGGAGACAAAAGCATCACGCTAAACTCGATTGCTACCTGTAAGATTGTTGCATGGGCTGACCAATAACCCTTCGAGGAAAATTCCTCTTACACCATTGTTAAAGAATCCGATTTGATCATCTCAACTTAACCAACATTCTTTACAGTAATTGTAACTTTGCCGCAAGGAAAGATAAAAGATTTTGTACCACGACGTCATCTCTTTGCAATACCAACAATCAAATCATAATCTTTAACAATGGTGTAAGTGAAATTTTCCTGAAAGTGACTGATATACAGCAACTGAATGCTGAGCAGAAGTAAGATCAATGATGAATGCCCTGGATCACCACGAATGATGAATGGAAAGGACTGAACATACGGTTTGTAGAACTATGACGAGCAACAAGAAGACAGCAGCTAAAAATGATATTAAAGCCCACAGACTGTTGAAGTAGTCATGTCTTAGTTTTACCTTCTATAAATTCCATTTCCTACCATAGTGCTTGTCCACCTTTTTATATATTTCTGAGTAGATTAATCTTGTACCGACAGAGACATTGTCAGTAAGTCTATTGAATATGGTTGCTATCACTTCATCATTTCCTAACCAATTGTCGATAATTCCACTGCAGCAAAGTAATTCCACATCTTTGTCACAGTTTATGAGCCAACCCATGCAATTACGTTTCTTACCAGAGACTCTGTGTTGTCTTCAATTCTTAACTTCGGAATTTGCAGCACCTCCTTTGCAAATTTTATATCGAAAATACTGCATCCCTCTGCCTTTTTGAACTCGATTTCAGTAATCAGATTATGACTAAATATTTAAATTGCTTAATAATTAAGGGAAAAGGCATATATAGAAAGTAAAAGGAATGGGGTGTTTATCAAATGGAATGTGAAGACGTTTATCAATTCCGCAAGATTTCAACAAATCGCTTTGAAGAATCTAGACACACAAAATGTAGATTCTGAGATAACAGCAACAACGGAGGGAGAGCGTACCAAGAAGAGGAAGAATGATGATACATTTCCACAAATCGCTTTCAAGAATCTAGACAGAAAAAATGCAGATTCTAAGATAACAACAACAACGAAGGAACAGCGTACAAAGAAGAGGAAGAATGATGATCGACCTACCTCATCAAATGACTTACGAGAGGAAATAGTTCAAATAAGACAAGACATCAACTTACTCGGCAAAGAAGTGGTGAAGATGAAGGAAATCATGAGAGAAATATTGAAACATTTTCGGTCTTAATAAATTTTTAATTATAAGAAATGAAACACAAGATTTAGTTCTCATGTTCTTAGCTCTGTAATTTTAAATCTTGCAGCTTCTTTCTCCCATGTGTTTCTATCATACGCATCGTCTTACTTTTCGTATCGTCTTAGTCCACGGGATATGAACAATGACGCCGAGTTGAGATGGACTGTTAGCCCTGAAATTTTGTTTATGATATTAAGCATGATTAGGGTAAATTAAAGCATCAATGAAGTTAAGTGACATAAATTGACTTATGATATTAAATGAAGTTAGGTAGCATGAAATTAAATTGAATTAAATGTGTTAGTTGAGAATTAAATGTGTTAGAAGTGTTGGTTGGGATTAAATGAAATAATGGGCTTTGGGCCCAAATAAAAGAAGAGAAAGAAGAGATGAATTGGGCTTAAGTGATGTAGGTGGAAGAATAGAAGAAAGAAGGGAAATGAGTGGGCTTTGGGCCTTGTGGGCTTAAGTGAGTTAAAAGAAGTATAAAAGGAAGAGAATAAGTGGAGTAGGGAAGAGAAGAAGAAGTAAACGAAAATAAGAGAGGGAGAAGTGAGAGAGTGTCGTAAATGGTGGAGGGAAGAAGAAAAGAGAAAGGCTTTGTTAGGGTTTGAGTTTCCAAGAGTTCGCGGAGGATTTTGAAGAAAGTTCAAGAAGTAAAAACGTGGAGGATAGTCTAAGATTCACTTTGAGCCAAGAAACCATTTGTTTAGTTGAAGATTAAGGTAAGTCTTCATTTCAAATGTTAGCTTGTGGTTGGGTTTTGGTTGAGAAAGCTTAGAATATGGATGGGTTTAGTAATTCTAGGGTTAATATCATGATTAAGGTTTATTAGGTTTTCCTATTTTGAAACCCTAAGTTGATATGGGGTTTCTTTTCTTGTTATTATTAAAGGAGTTCAAGGAAGAGAGCAAGAAGAGCAAGGAGAGGATCACTCCTAGGCGAGATTTAAGCAAGTTTGCAGGTGGGTTTTATTTTTATCTTTATGTTAGTAAGTATTAAATGCTATTTCAACTAAAGAAATAAATGTTTTCAACTACCTTGAGATGAGCATTGATTGTGCATTAAATGATTATGTGTAAGTTGATTTATGATTGCCTTGCTTGATATTGTTTGGCAAGTTCACGAATTGAATAAGCATGAAATACATTTTTTCAAGATTCAGCTATTTGGATGCATAAAAATCCACTTTCAGAAAATCAGCTAATTGGACAAGAAAAGTCCAGAATTTTATGCATGAATACATATTATGTGGGTTAGTTAAGTCCACCCAGTTTATGTCACGTCGACGTTGACCAGTATAGCCTTCTCCCGGCTGCCCGCTTGTGGCAAGGATGTTCCTTTTAGGACTCCTCAGTATACGACTACACTTGTGTAGTTCGTCAGTATTGTGGACTTACTTACCAGACCATCAGTTATGTGAATATGTGTTTACATGTGGTTTCAAGAATGAAAGATGCTTGAGTTGTGAAAGTTGTGTTTTCAAAAGGATGATTTTATGAAATGCATGAATGTATGATTATTATGAAAATTGCTAAAAGCATGAAAAATGAATAAATTCAGCTTATTTCCATAAATATAAACATGTTACCCACGAGCGAAAGCTCACCCCCCACCTTCCCGTCCCATCTCCAGGTGAAGAGCGGAATCCAGAAGGATGAGCTTAAAGGCATACTCCGAGCTTGTTGCATTTTGTATTTTCAAGTTAATTTGTAAAACAATGCTTTAAAATGCATTTTGAGTAATTTTTGTTTTTGCAAGTTGTACTTTTGAAACATGTTGAAAAGGGCTTGAAATGCCTAGTAAAGCATTGTAAAACGTTTATTTTGATGCCAATGAAATGCATATGTTTTAGGGTTTATTAAGCTTTTACATTGCTACTTTCTAGTTTTCATGTGGGTTAGATCATATATGCAGAATTTAAGGGAGTGACTCAAAAACCAGACGATAGCATAGTAACGCATAGTAACTCAAAAACCAGACGATAGCATAGTAACACATAATAACTCAAAAACCAGACGATAGCATAGTAATGCATAGTGGCTTAAAAACCAGACGATAGCATAGTAACGCATAGTAACTAAAAAATCAGACGATAGCATAGTAACGTATAGTAACCCAAAAATCAGACGATAGCATAGTAATGCATAGTGACTCAAAAACCAGACTATAGCATAGTAACGTATAGTAACTCAAAAACTAGACGATAGCATAGTAACGCATAGTGACTCAAAAACCAGACGATAGCATAGTAACGCATAGTAACCCAAAAACCAGACGATAGCATAGTAACGCATAGTGACTCAAAAACCAGACGATAGCATAGTAATGCATAGTAACCCAAAAACCAGACGATAGCATAGTAACACATAGTAACCCAAAAACCAGACGAACGCATAGTAACTCAAAAATCAGACGATAGCATAGTAATGCATAGTAACCCAAAAATCAGACGATAGCATAGTAACCCAAAAACCAGACGATAGCATAATAACGCATAGTAACCCAAAAACCAGACGATAGCATAGTAACGCATAGTGACTCAAAAATCAGATGATAGCATAGTAACGCATAGTGACTCAAAAACCAGACGATAGCATAGTAACGCAAAAATCAGACGATAGCATAGTAATGCATAGTAACTCAAAAACCAGACGATAACATAGTAATGCATAGTGACTCAAAAATCAGACGATAGCATAGTAACTCAAAAATCAGACGATAGCATAGTAACGTATAGTAACTAAAAAAAACCAGATGATAGCATAGTAACCCAAAAAGCAGACGATAGCATAGTAACACATAGTAACACAAAAACAGACGATAGAAAGGTAGATGCTACAGAACATAGATGATAGAATCAGCCTTTGAGGTCTTCATGAAAGTTGTAGATCTCGAAGTCTTATTTCCAATGGTATAACAACGAACTCAATCCGACATCTAGGTTAAAAGTTATGGTATTCGCAACAAGAGAAGTCAAGATGGAGTTTGGATATGAACATATTTCTTTGTTTAGGGCAGAACTCTCTCATCCAACCTCCAATTCAGGTGATATTTGGACCAATAGTTTCTTAGGACATATATCTTGAGTTGTAGAACTTCAATTGAAGTGTTTCTTAAGCCAAAATCAGTCTAGAATAAAAAAGGTATAATTTATATGAGGAGTTTAAAGGCTTATGTTTCAAGACACTGGGCTCCAGTATGCAGCCACCACCAGTGTATTTCAGCAGCCAGTCTTTCTTTCAGTGTGCCAACCAGGGCTCAGGTCTTAGGAATGGGCCTCAGTAGGGCTCATCTCTCGGGACCGTCGGGCTCCGATTTCGG
This sequence comes from Erythroxylum orinocense, assembly GCA_025531955.1. Classification (NCBI taxonomy): domain Eukaryota; kingdom Viridiplantae; phylum Streptophyta; class Magnoliopsida; order Malpighiales; family Erythroxylaceae; genus Erythroxylum; species Erythroxylum orinocense. The sequence continues at coordinate 14,390,078 of JANZLX010000006.1, read as the reverse complement.
GGTCCGACATGGACGACCACCCATTCCGTCCAATCAATAGTTTCTTCTGTTTCTCTAGACCTCTCATAAGTTCTCCTTTTCCCTATTATCTTTTTTTTCCTCTGCATTTTCTTCTCTGCAGATGTTGCAGTTTTTCATGGTCATTTTTTTCGTTTTATTTTTTTGTCTGCAGGTGTTGTAACTTCTCCCCTCAAACAGAGAATCGTTTTTTCCTGATAGAGTAATGCTGACGATGAACATCTCTGGTGGATTTCGTAATTGCAGTGTCGAGGATAGAAGTGGGCCTTACAATTGTTATTAATCATTTAATAGACATGTCAAATTCTATAACTCAGACCTAACTAAGTCTGGACTTCTATATGACGATATAAACGCGTTGATTAAGACCACGATAACATCTTTAAAATGTTTTAAAAGGAGCCCTGTTCAAAGAGGATTATCAAGCCTGCTTCTAATATTCTTTGCCCCTTCGTACCTTTCTTTTCGTCTTACTTGTCTTCCTTAGCTTTTGCTTCGTCTTACTTTTGCCTGCAGTGTTCCGCTTCGGCTTAGTTTTAGTCTTAGCTTGTCTGTCTGCTTCGTTTTACTTTTAACAATTATCTTAATAAAAACAAACGTTTGCTCTGTTATCTTCATTATATTTTTTTCGCCTGCTGAAGTTATCTTCCATTATTTCATAATATATAATCATGATATGTAAACAAGTCACCCCCATTCACTTTCGTATAACTTAATAGATCGACCACAGAAAGTAAAATTGAGACGCAAGAAATTTGAAAGTAAACCGAAGCAAAAGTTAAACTCACACGAATTCTACTCCGTCCACTTAATGGTTTAGTGAACATGTCTGCCCACTGAAACTTCGTTTCTACAAATTGAAGACTCACGCTTTTGTTTCATCTGCTTTTCTACTTCCCTTCCGTCTGATTCTCAAATAGTTTCCGTCTGGTTTTGCTTCGTCTGGCTTTCTACTTCGCTTTCATCCCTTTTTCAAATAGCGTTCGTCTGCTTTTCCTTCCTCTGCTTTTTTACTTATCTTTCGTCTACTTTTCTTTCGTCTACTTTTCTTTTGTCATCAAAATTTTTAATCTCCGTCCACTTAATGGTTTAGTGAACATGTCTGGCCACTAAAACTTCGTTTCTACAAATTGAAGACTTACGCTTTTGTTTCCTGTGCTTTTCTACTTCGCTTCCGTCTGATTCTCAAATAGTTTCCGTCTGCTTTTGCTTCGTCTGGCTTTGTACTTCGTTTCTATCCCCTTTTCAAATAGCGTTCGTCTGCTTTTCCTTCCTCTGCTTTTCTACTTACATTTCGTCTGCTTTTCATTCGTCTACTTTTCTTTTGTCATCAAAATTTTTTATCATTCAATCATTTTAACTTAACAAAAGTTTCTCAAAAACTTTAAAATTAATATTTTATTTATGCTTTATTTTCTTATCTATATTAAATTATATTATGATTATGATTATTATGATGATGATGATGATGATGATGATGATGATGATTATTATTATTATTATTATTATTATTATTATTATTATTATTATTATTATTATTATTATTATTATTATGTTAATTATTTTGATACGTTATAGATTTCTAATTTTATAATATACAAGAGAGTAGTTTCTTCGTAATATTGTAACACCTATGACTCATATACATTTACAAATTTTATTTTCTTATGTCATTTCAAATATTCTGATCTTGGCTTATTTTCTCCCCGACAATTTCTCTACGTTAACAATTTCTTCTCACAAATTTAAAAATTACCAATATTTATTTACAAATATTTTTCCAATCATAAAATACCGTATTATTTGTATACATTTTTTCAATTTATAAATTTCTTGTGTAAACTATATGCTAAATTTTTTTAAGACTTTCATTTACAACTTTTCCTATTTTAACTTCAATCCTACAATTGCATTTTACCTTTAAATATCAATATATTCATTTATAGGATACTCCTTTTTTAAAAATTAACTGGGCATTACTACTGCACATTTGCGCAGTCTATTTCTGCTAGTTATCTCATAAAAACGATGAAGCCAACCACAATCCATATGTTAGTACGAGAACAACAAGTTTATAAGGAGTTGAAAGACGCTTACCGGAGTAGTAAAAACACATTTAGCTTTGGAGTCATAGACCACGAACCCGAAGTCTCCATCCAGATCCTTGAGGATCTGGTGGGCAGGGTATGGACCACGGTCACGGAGGGTCCTGTATGCTTCAATCACAAACATGGCCTGGCCTCATTAGTGCCTTTTGATAGACCATATTGTTTGATGAGGCTACACAGGTTGTTCAAACTTCCCAAGAAAATGCAGAATACATCGTTCACTCCACAGAACAACCTGCAATTTCACTAGTTATATAGACAGGGCGAAGAGAAATGAAGCAATAAACAAGAACAACTCCATGAATTTAATTTTGAACTATCAACAGCAACCTAGTTTATAATGCTTTCCAAACCTACCATTCTAACTTTCTGGGAAATCTCACTGTTTCCTTTGTTTGAACAAGATGTAATGCCTGAACTCTTTTTGGTTTTTTTTTTTTTTCTAAAGGACAGAACAGAAAGATGTACCTCAATCCATCCAAAACCAATGAGTAAAAACAGACCTGTCTTCTTCAGGAATATCAGTATGAATCAGCTTCACAACCGTAATGCCAACTTCAGGCTCATCAAACGTTAGTCTCACCTGCTACAGTCATCATAATTCCATTAAAGCTAAAATATAACTCTACAATACAAAATTCAACTTTTCAAAGATCACGTGAAAGCAACAAAAAACAAATCAAAGAAGCAATCTTTACCGTAGAAATAGCCCCATTAGCCCAACTCCTAAAGCCATATAGCCTTTAGCTTTGGTTAATTCTCTAGACCCAGACAATTTAGTACAGCAAAAAAGAAGCAGAAGAAGCATTAAACCTAGAAATATCAAGTTCGAAGTGAAGAGCAAAACCCAGAAAATAAGAAGAAGAAAAAGAAGCATTAAAATGGAATGGTTTAGAATGACGAGTAAAACCCAGAAAAAAAGAAGAAATATTAAACTACCGGTGAGATTCAAGAACACAAACAATACAAAAATGGTGAAACTAGAAGAGAAGGACAAAACTTGTTGGGAGAGAACATTTTTAACTTACCCAGAAGAGAAGGGCAGACGATCGCGATCAAAGGTTGGGGTGGAGAAAAGAATCACTTGAAGAATGGAGATGGACAACCGTCTTTCACGGTAGAGAAGGATAAATTTGTCCTCAAGCCATGAAATCTGTTTCCGACGTGCTGGGAATACATAAAGATAAGGGAGGGACGACTTTAGTTATTCTGCGAATTGAAAGAATATCTGAACCGAAGGATTGTTTATTCTATATCTTGTTTTTAACCAAACGAAGTAATAAGTTATTACCAAGAATTAAGGAGGGATGGAATCGTCATTCCCCTCAACCAAACGGCCCATAAGTATTAGATAAATGAAAAAAAAATTATTCCAAGTTTTTAATTACATAAAATTATTTTTTATAAAATTATTTAATTATTAGCATATTTGACCTCTCATTTTCTCCCAATACAATTATATATAGTGGATCAATTACAGGTTTGGACTTCACCCACTAACTTTTCAAACTGGACTTGTGCTTAATTATGTTCAAAGCCCAAAATTACTTAAATATGTAATTGATCTATAACGAAGGCCCAAAGGTCCTTCTTTCATGTCTTTAGGCTTTCACTCACTCGTAACTTATCCCGTCAGTACAGATAAAAAACCTAGAATTCATTATATATAGACTCCCTCTTCTTGGCCACCACCACAATTCGTGATTTAGGTTTTGCAGGTAGCACAGCCGCCGCCCTACAAGATCTTTCCGCCTTTGTGAACAACAATCCGTTACTACAAGATGGCAACCCAGATGAGCAAGAAGAGAAAGGTTTCTCTCTTCGTTTTCTTCGTTTGTTCTTTTCTTCCCCTAATCGTGTTGTTTACTAAATGTTTTATTGTGGCGTTACAGTTCGTTGCGGACGGAGTTTTTTATGCGGAGCTTAATGAAGTGCTGACCAGAGAGCTTGCTGAAGATGGCTACTCTGGCGTTGAGGTCAGAGTCACTCCAATGAGAACGGAGATCATTATTAGAGCAACGCGTACTCAAAACGTGCTCGGTATAAAGATGCGCTTTTTAATTTTATTTTTGTAATCGTGTTATTATTTGGTTGCAAAGTAGGTTTGATTGATTTTCACAGGTGAAAAAGGGAGGAGAATCAGGGAACTGACCTCTTTGGTGATGAAGAGATTTAAGTTCCCAGAAAACAGCGTCGAGCTGTACGCCGAAAAGGTCAACAACAGAGGACTGTGCGCGATTGCTCAAGCTGAGTCTCTTCGGTACAAGCTTCTTGGTGGTCTCGCCGTTCGCAGGTGTTAAATCAGTGGATCTAATTTTGATATATCTGGTGTTTGTAATCGAATTGTATGTTTGGTATTGAAACCTGTTATTACTGATTTAGGATCAGTTTTCTTCGATGTTGAATATAATGCATCTGTGGCTCCTTGATATTATTAATTCCTTATATTATTTTGAAGGATTAGGCAAGATGGGTAATTAATCTGTACGGGAAGGGAATTAGCAACTTCTCTTTTTAATTTTGCTATTGTTGTGTGTGTTCTTTTGTCATCTACAAAGCAGATTGGTTATTCGCTGCCAAATCTGTGTCGGAAGACGACAAAATTAAGCTCAGCACCATCATTCCATCAATCATCTTGAAGTGCTTTGTTTCTACAAGAGTTAACTTTTTGGATGGTATATCACAAGATATTGTGTTCTGTATAGTTGCATCCATGCTTTCATAGGCGCAGTAATTGAAAACTTCTTGTGGTCTTATGCTTAAAAAATTTATGATGTTTTGGATTATATCTATTCCCTGTGTTAGACATGTTAACATAGTATGCACACGAGTTTTGTTAAGGGCAATGATGTCAATGCAACTGATGGCCTACTTGCCATGCTTGTCTTCTAGATTGTTTTAGCGGAGTATTTGATCTGATGTTTTAGTTTAATACAATTTGCTTCACGGTAATGATCCATGATGTTGGTTTTATGTACTATCAGGGCCTGTTACGGTGTTTTGCGATACATTATGGAGAATGGTGCTAAGGGATGTGAAGTAGGTCTTAAACTGTTTAGTCCCCATGGTTTTGATATTCAAAAGTATTGCACGTTAAATGAGTTTTGGAATTTTTTCTACTAATATGATCACATGATATCAGGTCATTGTTAGCGGGAAGCTTAGGGCACAACGTGCCAAATCCATGAAGTTCAAGGATGGATACATGGTTTCTTCTGGCCATCCAGTCAACGAATATATTGACTCGGCAGTCAGACACGTCCTTTTGAGACAGGTTTGGACTCCTGGGTTTGTTATACAGATTCTATATGATTTTGTTTTCTTGACAAATTTTGTCATTCTTCAGTGTCTTAGAAAGTTTACTGTCTTGTAGGGTGTCTTGGGTCTCAAGGTGAAGATTATGCTTGATTGGGATCCTAAGGGTAAGGTCGGTCCAATGACTCCTCTGCCTGATGTTGTTACGATCCACCCTCCCAAGGAGGAAGAGGAGTACATAAGGCCACCAATGATGGCTACTGATATTGAGGTTCCAGTCGCTTAGAAGCCTCCATGGTTCTTGTAGTATGACATTTAGACGGAGACACATGTAAACGTTTTATACATCAAATGTACTTCATGGATCTTTTCTCG
>JANZLX010000006.1:14352967-14366079 GCA_025531955.1 Erythroxylum orinocense | reverse complement strand
AACTTCTGATTTTTATTGTAGAAAATTTCAAAAATATTTAGGATCTATTCAACCCCCCCTTCTAGATCACTTACATACACAAGACCATTATGTGAATCCAACCAAACCAATTTGATATGCTTATGTGCTCATGATATGTTGACAAGATGGATGCATACATGATTTTCATTATTGTGAATTTGATTGAGAATTTGAGAAGTATGTGCTTTATGATTCATTGTGAATTGTTACAATGAAGATGAATATTTCAATGGTTTTGCTTGTTACCGGTTATAAAATTGTTACCTACGAGCTTTAAGCTCACTCCTTTTTCCGTCCATCTTCAAGTGATGAGCAACAGACGGAGTAATTCGAGAAGCATGGCATCACTAAAAAATTTGCATCTTTTTGTATTTTGAAGTAGTTTACGTAAAACCCAAGGCTTTAGCGGTATTTCAAGTTTTTATTCGCTCATGTATATTTTGGTTATTATGTATTTTGGATTATGAAACCAAGGAAGTATTGTGGCTTGAAATGCCACTTAAGCTTTGTAAAACTCCTATCTTTTGATGTCAATGAAATATATTACGTTTTACTCATGGCTTTCCAAGTTTGTACATTGCATTTTTCAAGTTTTCCATAGGGGTAAAGATTTTTGTGTTCTGACTTCGGGGAAAAAACTTTATTAATCTAGGCTGAATTAGATAGAGTTGTTTTCTTGGAATTGTAATTTTCCTTTCTAGCTTTCCAATGCTATATAGTGAGAAATTTTTGGACATCGGAGTTGAGAGATATGAGCATTAGAAGTTTGTTATGCTGCATAGGGTAGACATACGGGACAGCTACAATGATTGAAAATTTTGACTCTCTTGGAGGCAAAATATAATTTCAGGGTCTTCATGAAACTTGTATCTTATCTTTTTATCTTTCCAACGGTATATAGTATGTGTTTTTTGGATATCGGTGTTAGGAGATATAACTATTACAAGTTAGGATGTCGCATAGGATGGTTACGCGAGACAACTTCTGTCGCGATCGCACCTTCATCTCTTGCGATCGCACCTTTGTTCCTCGTGATTGCACTCAAACAGTTTTCCAACTCTAAATATGTTTAACTCTTTTGGCCATAAATTTGTCATCCAACCTCTAAATAACCTAATTTTTGAACCAATGGATTCCTAACACGTTTCTGTTTCTCTCCATAAAAATTTATAGCTTTTGGTATTGATTTGAAAAAGATTAATTGAATCAAAGTAAGGGTATCAGTTGGAAGATGATGAATTAGACATTTTACTAGACATACTTCGGTATTTTAAGCATATCTTGGTATGTAGAGTTCCGATTAAGATGATTCTTATTTCAGAATAAACTAGAGACATAGAGTTGCAATTTGTCTGAAAAAATAGAGTTCTAATTCAATCTCTAAAAATCTCAATTTTTGGATGAAAGTTGAGCACAAAATATTGTTTCAGTATAAGAACCGTCTAGAAATGAGGCCCAACACATGTTGTGGTATTAGTGACTCATGTTTCACCACTCCAATGTTGAGCTCCGGAAATAGAGTCCAACAGTTAGGGAGGTTTTATATAATAAGTCCTTTAATCTCAATCCTCACATCATTTATGAATTACTTCGAGTTGCAGCTCTTTCTTTTTTTATCCCAACTATGCAGACGTATTACATTACTGAACAAATACTAACGCTGGCGGCTTTTAATTCCTCCAGCGTCTTGGTCTCTTGGTAAATGTTTGCATCATTAGTAGTGTGATTTTGCTAGCATACTTTGATGTGTTGTGATGACTAGAAATACACCTCGTAACTCTATTTATTGATTGTTTTTTTTGGAAGTATGATTGATTCTTTCTTTTCTTAAAAAAAAAGATTTGCTATGGCCTTTTAGGCTTCTTATTTATTAATTCATTTTAATTAAAAAGACAATCATATCCTGAGAAGGGCTGGGGTAATAGACGTTCGTAAAAGAAAATAAAAATTGGTGGATGAGGAGAAACAAGGCATTCGCAATATAACCCCCGACACAACCTACGAAGTTGACAATTCCAACTACCAAGAACTTCGCCAAACGCTAAATAACATTTCTTTTTCACTTCTCGCTTCCTCGATGCTCTTGGTTCCATGTCTACTCAAGTTGCTTGCCACGTGTCATACCCTGGATCACCGGTACACGCACTCTACCTTACGTGGTAAAATCTAAGTGGTTACTTTTCATAGACTCGCACGGTGCCACCTCTAGTCCTAGAATTTTAACTCCATTCCTGACCTTCGTATAGGAGCTCGATCTTTTATTTTGACGCCTTGGTTTGGTTTGGTCTCGTCGAGGCATATTCTACGATTTGATTCTCTTTTGAAAAAGAAACCAAGCGCATATAAGCATCCTTACCTTATTTTTCTTTTCACTTCTGTTTCTCGAGTGAAGGCCAAAGGTGATTTTGACATTTTCATTTTCAATAGAATGTTATTGTTTTCTTCATTCACTCCTCTTTTTTTTCTTTTTTGTGGCCTCTTACAGTTATAATTTTTTTGAGTTCAATGCTTTTACGACTTCTGGTTCTGGGACTCTTTTTTTCTCTGTGAATTTTTGCGAATCCTAATATGCGTTAACTTTTGGGGGTGATTTCATGAATTAGTTAGATAGATGTAGGATTTGTTGCTTCTTATGTCGATTCTTGTTGTTTTGGTTGTTAAAGTTTGCCAATTTTTTGATTTAGGTTTGTTTATGATCAGGCATGCAATGTGGATCTAGGTTTTGTGTGTAACTGGGGTCCTATTCTTTGTTAACTGTAGTTGGGATGCTCTTAGTTGGTTGGTTATGAAGTTTTCTTTCCGTTGTTGAAATCTTAGCTTAACTAGGTCGTCTTTCTTTCGATTGCTTGGATTGGTTTTAGGGGCGGAAGCGGATTGACATACGAAAACGCCGACACTTTCTTTAAATGTTTTCTTCCATGGGGCTTAGGTCGGGATCTCACTTAGTCCTAGGTTGTTTGCATTTTTATTTTTGAACTTTTCTAAATATGTGATTTCTCATTCCAAGTTGCCTTTGGAATTACTTACATGCAGCATTGCCTCAGTGGGGCTTGTTACTTTTAGTAAGTTCCGTGTTGAATGACAAAAGACCTAACCGGAGCGTTTTCATTTTACTGAAATATGAAAGCCAGCATATTAGTTATGAAACTTTAAATTATGTGAATAATCATTCAATTGGTATTCAAATTTGAAACTTTCCTTTGCTTCAGTAACACGTATTAGTGGTTTATTGCAAAGTATGTTACTGTCAATTATGTACTTGAATGTGGATCTGTTGATTTTATCTGGATAGATTGGCATACCTGTACCTATCTGACTTTTATGCTGCTTCCTTTTCAGTTGCATTTTCCTAATGAAGCATCATAAGTGTGTAATCCTTATGTGGATCACTTCATGTGTTTTTACTTTTTACTCATTTTCTTATCATGAGGTTGTTTACGATAGCCCTGTTCTTTTTCTTTTTACTTTCCAGAACTTTGTAATTGTTAAATAAAAAGAAAAGAAAATTGTAGTCCGGTAGATTCTTCTCTGTTATTGTGTTTTTTCTTCTGCAATGTACTAATACTATTTTATCTTTCCCTGTAGTTATATTTATGAACCAGCAGTTGTTAATGCTGTTGACTTTGATTGATTGTTAGAAGATTCTCTACTGTTGATGGGAATCTGTGAGTGGTTGTTGGAGCTGGTCTGCATTCATGATACAGATGGAGATGATGATGGTGGCTTAACAGTTTGTTGATATAAACTGGATTCTAATTGGAATTAGTTCAAGTTATGTATACTTCTTAGTTTGTGTAAGAATGCTGTTCAAGGGCCAGATAACTTTGGTACTGTGTAATGAGTAAAGAGTGGGTGTGGCTATATCTAGGGAAGACATAAGTGTCTGTTTAGCAACATCAAGCTGCAGATAATAAAAAGAGTAGTTTAGACTATTAATAATAATTTTAGACTATTAATAAAAATAAAAATGGAGTCGCTGTTTCCAGCTCGAGGACAAAAGCAGAACAATCAAATACATGCTCGGAAATTTTCACTTAATGGTTCCCAAAAGGACTTATGGATTGCTGTGCAAGAAGGTTCTTTGGCTGATGTAGATTCGGCGTTGGCTCAACTTAAGAAGAATGGAGGTAATATTAACTCAAGAAACAAGTTTGGTCTGACACCCCTTCATGTCGCAATTTGGAGGAATCACATTCCTATTGTTAGGAGGCTTCTTGCATTTGGTGCTGATCCTGATGCTAGGGTGTGTAACACTCCTTATCTTTTATCTACTGCTCTGAAAATGTTCTTAAAGTAAAGACATTTTTGAACTAATTGGTTCACTTCCCAAAACAGAATGGTCAACAGCAAAGCTGGTAAAAAAACTAATTTCATATTTTATTTGACTTTCACTTTTATAGCTGCCTTTATAACAAACTCTCTTCTCTTGAAATGCAATGTATTTTGGTTGAAGATCCTCTATTTGACCATCAATGACTATGTATCTATATAATTGTGTCGTAAAGTTGACATTCAATTATTCTTCATAGGCTCTAGAATCAGTCTATTTGTTTTGGTATTGAAGACTCATTAATAATTGATTTTGTTGTCCCAGTTGTGGATATGTGCATGATGCTGTGTTGTTGTGATGCTTTTATATCCTTTTTGCTTATTCAATGAGAGAAGAAACTTCATCTGCTCTTTATTAGTTTAGTAGATAAATAGAACATATTGGATGAGCCTCTGCAGTTCCGAGAGAGTCTTATCGGAGTCTTAAGGTCTGCTCAGTTGTTGTGAGCAATTTTCCACGAAGCTTTCTAGAGAAAAGGGACATGGATTTTTGTAGTCAACACATATTCTTCCTAATTGAAAATGTAGAAAATGTTTGGAAAAACAGCTTTTCATTTTTCTAAATTTGTATTGCATTTGGGAAGCTCCAAAAGATGCTTTCCAATATTTTCTTATTGTTAGCTTGTTTCCAGTTAGAAAATTCATTAGTTACAATTCTAAGTATTATGTTCCAATTTAATCTTGTATTCTCTGATCATATAACTAACACCTCACCTAACACTTGATGAAATTTAAAAATTATTCATTTTAGGATGGAGAATCAGGATGGAGTAGTCTCCATAGGGCTTTACATTTTGGCCATCTTACAGTGGCGAGTCTGCTTCTTCAATCTGGTGCTTCTATTTTGTCAGAGGACTCTAAATACCGTACACCAATAGATCTGCTATCTGGACCAGTAATAAAGGCCATTGGAGAGAAACAAGATTCGGGTAAACACTGCTATATTACAACTTGATTGATGGGTATCTTATTGTTGTTGCAAACTCATTATTTTTATATGGTGGTGACTTTTTACTATTATTTCCATTTTTGGTAGCGACCGAGGTGTTTAGTTGGGGAAGTGGTGCAAATTTTCAGCTCGGAACTGGAAATGCACATATACAAAAGCTCCCTTGTAAGGTTGACACACTTCACGGCTCTTTTGTTAAATTGGTCTCTGCTGCAAAGTTCCATAGTGTAACAGTTAGTGCACAAGGAGAGGTCTACACATGGGGATTTGGAAGAGGGGGTCGCCTTGGACATCCTGACTTTGATATCCATAGGTATAATATTACTCTTGATCGATTGTCCATGCCCACAAATAAATTGTGAATCTTGGAAGCTGTAAACTTTATTTGTATTTATGTAATTAGAAGATGTGTCTATAAATTGGTTATTAGTAAGTATTACTCAGCTCCTGCATGTTCTGACTGCAGCAGTCAAGAATTCTTTACCCTTCTCTCTGTTCTCGCTGTTCTGTTTGTGTGAAATGATAGCAACAAACTCCTGGCAAATCATATCTATATAAGAAAACATTGATTTGTTTGACTAACTTGTTAACAAACATGGTGAGTTTCCTTTTTTACTTTTCAGTGGTCAAGCTGCAGTTATTACTCCTCGTCTGGTGACTTTTGGCCTGGGGTCCCGCCGTGTGAAGGCAATTGCAGCTGCTAAACATCACACTGTTCTGGCTACTGAGGGTGGGGAAGTTTTCACCTGGGGATCCAATAGAGGTAAATTTGGGTTCTGTTGACTGAGGAAAATTTTAAAACCTATAACATCCAATTTCAATATCACCTCTATGATGTTTGATTCTCTTGGCGAGGTGGATATTGTCTGCCCTATTTTTGGTGAATTTTAGGTATGTACAACTTTGTGTGCATATTTCAAAGATGCTACTTATCTATGCTCTGCAGAGGGTCAGCTTGGCTACACTGTTGATACTCAACCCACACCTCGGAAAGTGACTTCCCTAAGGTCAAGAGTTGTTGCTGTTGCTGCAGCAAACAAACACACTGCAGTGGTTTCCGATTCTGGTGAAGTTTTCACCTGGGGCTGTAACAGAGAAGGTCAACTTGGTTATGGAACCTCTAATTCGGCATCCAATTACACTCCAAGAGTGGTTGAGTACTTGAAAGGTAAGGTCTTCACTAAAGTTTCAGCGGCAAAGTATCACACAGTTGTGCTGGGACCTGATGGAGAGGTAATTTTGAGTGATTCACTGACATACATAATCCTTACCTTTTTAGCTTTAATTGAGGCCTTGGCATTTTATTGATTTTGATTTCATCTCATGGGCTAGTTTTGTTTTCATGAACATCTTGTTACCTTTCAGCTGTAATAGAGCTAAATACTAAACATGTCTTGTTCACAGATCTACACTTGGGGTCATCGACTTGTTACACCAAGACGTGTCATTGTTACTAGAAATTTAAAGATGAGTGGAAGCACCCTTCTAAAGTTCCATCGAATGGAACGACTTCATGTTTCAGCTATTGCTGCTGGGATGGTGCATAGCTTGGTTCTCACAGATGATGGTGCATTATTTTATTGGGTCTCAGCAGATGCTGATCTTAGATGTCAACAGGTTTTTCTGAATGAAACTTTGTCTCTTTGACTATGTTCTAGAAGCTATTGTGAAAGATGTTACACCAGTTTCTTTTGCAGCTCTATTCACTGTGTGGAAAAAGTGTGGTGAGTATATCTGCTGGGAAATACTGGAGTGCTGTTGTTACTGCTTCTGGTGATGTTTACATGTGGGATGGGAAAAAAGATAAAGACAAGCTACCACTTCCTACTCGCGTACATGGTGTGAAGAGGGCTACCTCAGTTTCAGTTGGTGAAACACATCTACTGATTCTGAGTTTGGTCTATCATCCAAAATATTCTCCAAATGTGACCAAAACTTCTCAAATAAAGAAGTTACAAGTTGGGGAGGAAGCAGAACTTGATGAAGATTTAATGTTCAATGACATGGTGTCTGACCATGTGTTGCCAACTTCCCAGAACGATAATTGTTGGCTTCAGCCAGCACCACCCAGCTTAAAAGCCCTTTGTGAAAAAGTTGCAGCTGAAAGCCTTGTTGAGCCACGGAATGCTGTTCAAATGCTTGAAATTGCTGATTCTCTTGGAGCTGATGATCTGCGCAAGCACTGTGAGGTATTTCTTGAGATGATAGTAGAATTCTGAAGAAAAATCTCAAAGGCTTTTGCATGATGACCTTGCAGTATTACTTAACTACAAAAAATATTTCTGAACCAAGTAAGCTTCCTCAGATGAAGTTATTTTACTCATGACATGTTGGATTCAGAGTCAGCCTGCCAGGGCCAATTGTAGGTAAAATTATATCAGTTTGGCTAGTGGGGTTTTCTCACATTCAATAGAGGTTCATCATAATTTTTATACTAATACAGTCTCAACAGTTTTTGTATCATGCCTGACACAAATCATTGTTATATTTTTTACAGTCTCAACAGTTTTTGTATCATGCCTGACACAAATCATTGTTTTTTTTTTCTTGGATGTTCTGTCCTTTTTCATTTTTCATTCTTTATTTTGCTATATGTACTCCTGGTGTTTAGTTTGCTGTAGGCAATGCAGCTGCAATGGTCACACTCTATATTGATCTATCACTGTTTTGGTGTCATGTTGCAGGGTATAGTCATTCACAACCTTGACTACATCCTAACTGTTTCATCGCATGCATTTGCTAGTGCTGCACCAGAGCTCTTAGTTAGCCTTGAAAATCTATTAGATATAAAGTCATCTGAACCGTGGAGTTACCGTAAGTTGCCTACTCCAACAGCTACTTTCCCTGTTATTATAAATAGTGAAGAGGAAGACTGTCAAAGTGAAGTTGTAAGAACTCGTGACTACAATAATAATAAACGTAATTTGATAACGGAGGCAGTTCAGCGATCAGACTCTTTTCTACAACCTAAAGATGATTTAGCTCAAGGTGTTTCAAAACAAGTTAGAGCTTTGCGAAAGAAGTTACAACAGATTGAGATACTTGAGACAAAACAAGCTAATGGTCATCTTCTGGATGACCAACAAACTGCAAAGCTGAAAACAAGGCCAGCACTTGAAAGTTCACTAGTAGAGCTTGGTGTGCCAGTTGGGACTGCACAGTCAAAAGGATCAGCATCAGTTTTGCTAGACGTGAGAGGGAACAAAAGGGCTGAGGTTTCAAAGAAACAAAAAAGAAGAAGCAAACAAAAGTTGGGACAATTGGAAGCAGTGACTAGTATTAGCGGAAGTGAGGTATTATCAAACTCTCAAAAGGACCTCCTGAATGTTGAGGTCTCTGAAGAATCTAAGAAGGTAAGGTTTCTGTACAATCATTTGCCTCCAATATTCAAATGAATTGTGCTTAGGTATTTGATGATATTAGATAGATAAGTAACAGTTTTTGGTATTGTTATAGTTCAACATTTGAGAAATTATATTGGTTATTTTCTTCAAGTTATCCAGGATAGAAATTTGAGATGTCAGAGCTAAGTTTAAGACATCTCACATTTGGTTGTTTTCAATATTTTTAAGGAGCAACCTTGGATGTCTGAGCAATGTGCGGGGAACCAAGCCCCCAACAGCATCTTTGTTCAGAAAATTTGCAATTCTGAATTATCGAAAGGTAAAAGTGCACCATGTGCTCCATCTAAGAAGAAGAACCGAAAAGGTGGGCTTTCCATGTTCTTAAGTGGTGCGCTTGATGATACCCCCAAAGAAGCTTGTCCACCTCCACTAACACCTAAAAGTGAGGGTCCTGCATGGGGTGGGGCCAAGGTTTCAAAGGGATCTACTACACTTCGTGAGATTCAGGATGAGCAGAGCAAAGTCAAAGTTAGTCAACCAATAAGGAACAAGGATCACATGGAGGATCATTTAAATGACAGAATTGATGGGAAAGTTTTGCTAAGTTCATTTTTGTCATCCAAACCGATACCTGTTATTGGAGCACATCCATCGCAAGACATTGATGTGGAAAAAGGCGTCCCTACTTGGGCTTCTGGGACTCCACCACACGTTTCTCGTCCGTCTCTTAGGGATATTCAAATGCAGCAGGTATTCGTATTAACCCTTGTTCTTTTTTTCTGGGGATTCACTTCCTATTCATATAGGCCGATGCTCCATTAATATTTTTGAAAATGGAAAGTGGACCTCATATTCATTCCATGATTTCATAGGATTATTTATTTCCCTGGATACGGCTCCTCAACTTCCGTTTCTTGTTGATTAAATGACTCACTTGATTTACAAGTGTTTCAATATCATGCACTGTTTCTATTTCAATCATTTTTCTGGTTGAACATTCGTGCGAACTTCATAGGCATGTATTTCTGCTGTTTTGTCTGCTTGTTGAATATTAGGGAAAACAGCAGGGTAATATTTCCCACAGTCCAAAGTTGAGAACGACTGGGTTTGCAGTTGCCAGTGGCCAGGGATCACCGTCAGATTCTCCTGGGATGAACCGCTGGTTCAAACCTGAGATTGATACACCATCATCAATTCGATCCATTCAGATCGAGGAAAAGGCTATGAAGGACCTGAAGCGCTTCTACAGCACCGTCAAGATTGCCAAGAGTGCAACATAGTTGAGGCCAAACATATTTGCTTTGTTACGTAGCAATTGAAGCCCCTCCTTCGGTCTTGTTTTGCAAGTCAATGGACTACTGTGTAGTTGAATGTATAGATATGACCTCATTGTTCATTCAATCTCTTAATTCTTAGTAGTTTAAAGATTTAATGTGTACATCTTTGATTTGTAGAGTTAATCCTTAAAATACTCTTTTCTCAAAGGAGCAATAATCTAACAATAAGTTGCATATTTCTTGCCCTTGGAAATGAAAAGTAATACAATACATCATATATTGTTTAGATCCCTGGTTAGATCCAATCATCAGCTAACTCCTTGGTTTAAGTTGAGGACTGTGTGTTAGTTACCTGTACAGGCAGTGTTCATATTTTCTTTTACTTTCATGACTGGCGTTTGATAAACTGTTAAAAAGCCCTTTTTACGAATGCAAAATACAATAATACATAGAATTACATTTCAAAGCATGCTCTAGTGAAGCAAATGAATAAAACTTATTACCCTTTCCCTACTTTTGGCCCATACTGTAGTTTAGTATTTTGAAGTCTACAATGCACAGGAAATAGCAGTAACGAATACGAATAAACTATAAGTAGATTTCCTGACTTGAATAAAATGGTTATTGAATCATTTATTTGTACAGAGAGGTGCTTTTTCTTAAAATATATTAATTACTTCATAACATCCCTTCCCTTTTGAGGTCGAATTTCATTCCATTAATAACATCCCTTCCCTTTTGAGGTCGAATTTTATTCCAAGTCTCACATTGATGATCTAACTTCTCTGAAAAAGTTCAATTATCCTAATAAAAGATGAAGGGACAAAAAGGAAAATGATCATAAAAAATGAATAATTCCAAAGAAAGAGAAAATTTATGGATTTAATCTAATGACATGTAAAAGTAAGTCTTAGTGAAAATTAAATTTACTTATCTTTTATGAATTGTCGAAAAATCTGTAAAATGTAAAATATCTAAAATAAATTACTTGATTGATTTAAAATCAGAATTATCATAACGGTATTAAATACAATAACTTGGATAAAATTAACTATTCTTTCCTCAACTTCTTCGAGCCTTATGAATAAAGGGCTTAGTTTACTTTCTTTTAAAGCTTTACGTCCAAGAGTTTAAACTTCCTCCATAACTTCCTAATTTATATTTTATAGGACCTAACCATTTAGTCAAAGCAAAATTAGATTTCTAAAACCTTATCTGAATTATGATTAAATTACAGAACTCAACATTATAAAAAAGTCCATTTTGGTTTTTCTATCTTCTTTATTAATTAAGTAGCCGATGTCTTTATATCTTTCTTCAACCTTTATGTTGTCAATTTCCCTTCTCATGTTAAACATATTCTGTCCAATAAAATTGAAAACTTTATTGAAATCACCCATCTTCCTGCAGAAAGTCGTATTTCTAATGCTTCTTTACATTTGCTCTATCCCTATAGTGTCTACTCTCGTGACCGCTTTTGGATAAGAAGTATAAGAATCATCTCTTTACATAGAGTCTGAAACTTAAAGAAATTATCCAAAGTTCCCGTCTGGAATAATGTGGTTTAAAAGCCATTATAACAGAACAGTATGTGAAGCTAGAAATTCCAAAGGAGCTCGTCTCTCTTTGGAGAGAACAAAATCATACTCATCTTCATATTGGAGCTATTCATCTTGTGCTCACCCTCCATAGAAGAAAAGGAATTCTTGCTATAACCACGATACCCCTTCTTGACAATGCCTATACTACGTACCAAAATGCACTAATTGGTACTCTGCTGACAACCCTCAATAATAAAAGTGTCATCCTCATTATGGCCCCTGATTTTAACATCAGGTTGGATGATCTCATCTTGTTTGAACGACTCTAAGTCCAGATCCAAATTACTGAAGCAGAACAAGATTCTACAACCATTATGGCCACTCTATACCATCAAATAATCTACCATTTGCATAATCATACAATAGATCTCAATATCCTCAATTCCACTTCAGATGCCTTGTATATGGTAGTAGACAGATCTCATGATCAAACTACCATTATTCAAATCCCGAAGCAATTGCCACCAATGGAGCTGAAAAAGTTCATGTCAACTTAATGGATAACTAATTATCAAAAAGTGTACCATGCTCCTCATATGCACTCTTTTCACACCACCACACCTCCTATCATCAAGACCCTGTGAGATGGATCAGTGAAATCCATTTACAACAGGCCTAGTGAAGATCAACCTGGACCCTCAACTACATCTGGTTCTATTTTGATGCTTTGGCCTTCAATGAATTGATTCCAAACTTGATAGGCTTAATCAACAAACGCAGGCTACTTACCAACGAGTTAATATAGTCTCTTCACAAATCCAAACATTATACAAGTCTTTAAAAGATCATTGGCCTATCAAGAGCAAGAACTCAGAAAGGTGAAGGAAGTACTTCAACGAACGAAAGCCAACATGCAAAGAGAATAGTCCAAAACTATTTATGGAGCTTACCCCACACGTTTTCTAGCTATACAACCCATCTATTCTTCACTAACATATACTAAAGCTACTAATTATGAGAAAGCATTCAAAATGAATTGTCTTTTGCAAAGAACATATCCATTCTACCATTAGTAAACCCAAATCATCCAAATCCTCAAAACCCAAACTTGACAAGTCCTTTGAGTCATCACCTTCATACTAGCTGATCCATGGGCAAAATCCTTACAAATTCACACTCCACCTTCTTCTCCACCAAAAACATAAACTCCCCCTCTACTAGGAAAGATAAAGCTCCTTAATCAAAGTTCATCGCAACAACTCTTGCACTAGTATCCATTCCTAATATATATGATGAAGAATTCCCCTCTGTGCATTTTAGTATATCTAATCAATCTTCTGAAATATCCGAACCATCTTTAAATGAGTCTAAACAATTTGTTGATCTTACTTAGCTCGGATTATGATGACCATGCTTAAACCTACTGAGGTTGAACCAGTTATTAGTGAAGTTGAATCCATAGGAACTGAACCTTTCACAAACTCACAGTCTGCAGCACCAGTACTACCACCAACAGACCTCCTTCAGGACCCTGGTTTACCTTCAATGATCTTCTAACTAAAAAATGGAGACAATGTTGGATCGCGTACGGTCCGAGTATTCAAAATACGCTGCGGAAAGGACCATACAAGAAAGTCACGTATAATCGAAA
>JANZLX010000006.1:14338292-14352867 GCA_025531955.1 Erythroxylum orinocense | reverse complement strand
AATTTTTGAAAAGGAGATCTCTGCGTTCTTTAATCGGTGGCATATAACAACTCATCAAGTATGTATGTTTTGTTTTTACCAAGCATATACAATCGATCCTATGTTATATGATCTGTTTATATATTTTTAACAATTCCGTTCCGTTATAAAATCTCCTTCTAAAAGATGGAATAATATTATATTCTATTTTATTATAACATCACTAAACAGAATCTTAAGAAGTGTTGCCTATGGTTGGGTTACATGGTACATAACGAAAATGTTATCGACAACTTAGCCCCATCTGACTTATGTCTTTAGTCTAATGAAAATGGCTTCTAGCTACTGCTCTTTGACCCATGTTTTCTAGTTGCATGAGAAAGCTAACCATTGTCCAAATTTTACTGTTTGAATCAGATATTTATGTTTCAACTTAACTTCCTGACATCTATTCCGATTATTTTATTATTTTATATTGATTTTCAATTACAAATAAAATATGGTTCAAATGTAAACAATTATACTACTGCGAAATTCCCCATTTAAATTAGGCTCCCAATGCAACAAAACATTAAATATAATTATCAACTTGAAAGACAAGATAGTACGGACTACGGGAAGATTCTCACCAATAGAAAATACGAAAACGAAAAGCAACTGTGGAACATATTCTTGGCCGCGAAAAACATCTCCAGTCAGAGAATATGCGCCGTTGATGCGGATGTCAACATCACCACTAGACTGTCCTCCATTTCCTTCCCTTGATGTAACCATCATCCAAGCTGGATTCCAGCTTTTTCCCTTATTGTTCACTGCAGACGTCGCAGCTTTAGCTCCGGACCGTCAATACCACACCTCTCACGCTCCAGCTAGATATTTGTTTAATTTTTTAATTTTAATTTATCTCACAAGAAAGATTAAAAACACGACCTCTTAATATGATATTACACCTTTGTATTATTAAATCTTATCTATCTATTTATGTGAACCTCACATAAATATATTAATAAGATTTAATAAAACATGATAAGAACATTATAATTAGAACAGAAGATCTATTCCTCTCACAATGTTATACTACATTATTAAAACTAGAATATTATTTTTCATAAAGTTGAGAAATGGACATATGCGATATAGCAAATTTTAGTGACCCCAGTACCAAATTTTGATGGCTTAATAAAATATGTCTTGAGACAACAACAACATAAATACTTAGTAGAAATCTTGCGGAGTATAGAAAGGTTCAATAATATGCAACCTTATTTTTAATAAACAAAAAAGTTAATTTCAAATGACTCAAATGAGAGCAAGTAAGGAGTTTTCTTAAGCCATGAATACCTTACCAAGTGAATTTGTTCATCTTTCTTCAACCTTTATTATTGTTAATCTTCTTTCTTCAAGCTTTTTTATTGTCAATCTTCCTTCTCATATTAAACATACTCTTTCCAATAAAATTGAAAATCTTGTTGAAATCACTTATTTTCTTGCAAAGAGTCGTATTTCTAATACTTCTTTACCTTTAGTCAATTCCTACAGTATAATTCCCGTGACTGCTCTTGGACAAGAAGTATAAGAACCATTCCCTCTACACATCATCCAAAAGTTAAACAAATCATCCAAAGTTCTTGTTTGGAGTAATGTGGTATAAAAGGTACCACTACAGAACAATATGTGAAGCTAGAGATTCCAAAGGAGCTCATCTCTCTTTAGAGACAAAACCGTACTCATCTTTATACTCACCTTCCATGGAAGAAAAGGAGTTCCTGTTATAGCTAGGATACCCCTTCTTGACACTACCTATATTACGTACCAAAATGCAATAATTAGTACTATGCTGACAACCCTCAATAATAGAAGTATCATCCTCACTGTTGCCCCTGATTTCAGTATTAGGTTAGATGATCCTACTTTATCTGAATGAATTTAAGTGCATATCCAAATTATTGGAGCAGAACAAGATCCTATAGCCATTATGGCCACTCTACACCATCAAATGATCTACCGTTTGTATAATTATGCAATAGATCTCAAATTCCATAATGCCACTTCAGATGCCTTGTACATGGTAGCAGACAGAGCTCATGACCAAACTAACAGTATTCAGATCCTGAAGCAATTACCACCAATGGAGCTTAAAAACTTGATGCCAACTGAATGGATCACTAATTATCAAAAAGTGCTTCATACTTCTCATAGGCATTCCTTACACACCACCACTCCTTTTATGCTTGAGCCCTTACGAGAAGGAACTATGAAATCTCTCTACACCAGGCCCAATCAAGATCAATTTGGACCCTCAAATACATCTGGTCCTATTTTGATACTTCAATCAGTGTTCTCACATATAAAAGGCAAAGATAGACCTCCAATCCATTACTTCAATCCTAATGTGGAACCTGTATACATTATCCATCATCTTGGAAATTTTGTCTAGGATGTAGATTCATCCATGTGTGAACTAGATTGTGAGATATGTCTGAATTATGACTCAAATAGTGATGATGATGAGCTATATAATCGACAAAGCAAGAAGAAAAACATAAAACAACAACAAAAAGAAATTCATTGTTTTCAACCTGCTTGACAATTCCACAATCAAAAAGATGATCATAATGACTCTAGACTATGAATTGAGATTAAAAACCCAAGACCACGACCCAGAAATCTTCGAGAATTACTCAAAGCTATTGAAAAGGAACATGTGTTCCATCTAGAGTCAATCTCCAAACATCCTCAGTCAATTATTCCTTCTATTCTTATTATTCCTACTCCAAACCTCATTCCTTGCATGATAGTCAAATCATACAAGGAAGAATTCCTTCCAATGGAGAGAGGCACTAATGACAATAATAGGGTTATCTCTAACCCTTATGTTCGTGCTGCAGTAATTATTTCTCATGGAACTATAACATCTAATCCTATTAATGAAACTCTCAACTGGTAGACTGACAATGTTTTAGCCTAAAATGAAGTTCTTCGATGAATTAATTCCAAACTTGATGGGTTGAATCAATAAACATAGGCTATTTACTAATGAGTTGATATAGTTTCTTCACGAATCCAAACAATATACAAGTCTTTAAAAGGTCATATGGCCCAACCTGATGTTGATCTTAGAAGATACGTTGATACTTAGTATTTTGGACCTAATTTCACCCATAAGGAGCAAGAACTCATAAAGTTGATGGAAGTACTTCAACGAACAGAAGTCAACATGTAAAAATAATAGTCCAAGACTGTTTATGAAGCCTATCCCACACCTTTTATCTAACCTATTTATTCTTCGCAATCGTATCCTGAAGCTGTTGAGTATGAGAAAGTATTCAAAATGATTTTTTTTTTCAGACAACATATCCATCTTACCACTACTAAACCCAAATCAACCAAGCCCTCAAAACCCAAACTTTACAATTCCTTTGAGCCATCACCTTCATATACAAAACCAACTGATCCATGAAAAAAAACCTTTACAAATCAAAACCCCACCTTCTTCTCCATCAAGAACACAACCTTCACAATCCACTAAGAAGGATAAAGCTCCTCAAACAAAGTTTATAGCAACTCTTACACTGGTATCTGTTCTTGTTATATCTGATGATGAATGTCCCTCTGAGCATTCTAACATCTCTAAACAATCTTCCAAAGTATTTGAACCATCTTTTGATGAGTCTGAGCACTTTGCTGATCTATCTGGCTTAGCTCAGATTATGATGACCATGCATGAACCTACTGAGGTTAAACCAGACATTAGTGAAGTTAAATCCACAGGAACTGAATCTTTTAGAACCTCACCATCGGAAGTACCAATACCACCTCCAACCAGACCTATTTTAGGACCTTAGTTTACCTTTGATGATCTTCCACCTAAAAAATAAACAGAGAGCCTCCATGAATTTAGTGCTTGGATTGACTTGCAAATGACTCAACCAAATAATTCATTAAGAGATATTTTGTCTGAGTTTACTTCTCATTTTATCAGTACTTTACAAGAATGGTGGCAAAGCCTAGATGATTATCGAAGACTTCAGTACATTTAAGTCATATATGTTGGATTACTTCTTGGAGTAATTCACAAAGAATTTTTTGGTAACTTTCAACTCATCAATAAACTAATCAAGAAGGAATATTTTGAGATGAAATGTTGTTCTCTAGATAGAAGAGACCTACAGAAACATTTTCAATATATGACAAAACATTATTATCTTCTCAACAGTTTTAACAATGTGAGCCTTCATTTTACTTTCATTTCCTCCCTTCCAGACAAATTAAAACCTGAATTATAACGGACCATTGTCACACTACGAAGAGATATATGGGATATATCTCTTGGAGAAATCTATCAACTCGCCCTGACTTTACTTGATAAGCCATGTGATCAACAACTATTTTCCAAAAACATGATCAGCGACGATCCTTTGTTGAAAAAGGCTTATAGAAAGCTTTACTTGAAAATCAAACATAAGGAGAAAAACGACTGTGAATGTCATACGAAAAAGAAGCATCATCAAAATCAGTTCTCCTATAAGAAATCTCACCAATTCCACATTTCTCCTAAAAGGAGTTATCCACCTTTTAGCATAAAGAAACGACATAGATTTATCAGATTCTTCAAACGAAAAAATCCTTAAGCAAAAAAGGCAAATAAATGTTTTTATCTATAGCAAGGCAAGACATTATGCTCATCAATGTTCAGATAAAATGAAAAGGGACGCCAAATTTTTGGATTCCATTAAAGCTATCGTGCTTGTCCAAGATGATGGAAACATTGAATATTTCATTGAAGAACAATCCAATGAAGATGAGGATACCAAATTTGTTGTTCCACTTGATTCTTCTTATGACAAGTCTAAATTGTCTGATATCTCCATTTTTTATGATACTGAAGATGACATGTTATAAATGCTACAACAAAAATGTTTGAAGGTATATTCCAGGCCTCTCACAATTCCTCGACCTTATGTCTATATGCAGTTACTACAATAAGACAAATATGATCAACTCATTAAGGTTATCGAGTATATGGACATTAGATCATGCAGAAGTATTCTAAAGCCTAACATTTTACCTCCTGAAGCATGAAGTTCACATGATGAGTATTTCGCTGTTGCTGATGAAAATTCTTTCAGGATTGGTCTTATATTATAAAAAAGAAAAGAGGGATCTGCTTCTTCCCTAACTATGGTTTGGACTAAAGTCCTTGGGAGCCATTTACCTGGCCCAAATCTTCTAATTGGCTTTGATTTCTATTGTAAGGTATCTCTATTACAAATCCTCCCTCCAGGGATTAAATGTCCTGCCAATTTCAATGCCTATATTGACATCATAAATGTGTTTGAACTTATACAAGTGACACCTCTGTATGAAGCTCTAAGAGACCAATTTTTAAAACACTGTCTTAAGAACCATGCACAGTTCTCACATCCTCATCCTCTATGGAAGTATCCCCACTTCTTCATCCATCTCCCATTCAAGAATAATGAGAACATTAATCCTAGAAAGGTTACTCATCCAAGTATGAACCTTGATAATCTAAAATTAGCCTAAGAAGAACGTGTCATTCCACTGCAACAAGGATTAATTGAGCTCATAAAATCTAACTAGGCTTGTTAGGCTTTTTATGTGAATAAGAGATTTGAACAAAAGCACAAGAAAAAGAGGTTTGTGAGTGATTACAATCCTTTGAATGCTTTCCTACAAGATGACAAGTTTCCTTTGCCAAAGATTAGTACTCAAGTTATCTTTCTCAAAGAAGCTATAATTTTCTCTAAGTTTGATTTGAAAACAGGATTTTGGTAATTGGGAATTGGCATTTAGGAAAGATACAAGACAACCTTTTGTACTCCTAATGATCAATATCAATGGACAATAATGTCTTTTGGACTCAAGGTAGCCCCTTCACTATTTCAATGGGCCATGACAAAAATTTATTAGCTCATTTTCTTTAACACCTTAGTCTACATGATGACTTACTACTATATTCGAAAACCCATCAAGAACACAAAGCCTTATTCTAATCCTTTTTGGATATTACGAAACAACATAGAATTATGCTCTCAGCAAAAAAGAGCCAAATTGGGACAACCCAAATTGAATCTTTAGGTGTGAAATTCCACGACGGATTTTATCAGCCTGGTCCACACATAACCATTTAACTATTGCACTTTTTAGACGAAAATCTCAACACTAAACAAATGTAACAATTCCTTGGAATTGTCAATTACATAAGAGATTTCATCCTCTACGCGGTTGATTATACATCTTCTTTTTTTATCAAAGTTGCTGAAAAAGAATCTACCACCATGGAGTAAAGATTAAACCAAAGCTATACAACACTTAAAGAAAGCCTGTTAGAATTCACCATCTTTAAAGATTCTTGAAAAAGGCTAATGCATCCTATAGATAGACACTAGTGACCATTATTGGGATGCTATCCTTATTAAAGAAATTGACAAGAAGCGACATTACTGTGGCCATGCCAGTGGCCAGTTTAAATAATCTAAAAAGAAGACACTACTAGATAGTCAGTTGCTTCGATGGCAAGAATAATTCTCCTATTATAAATTCATCATTCTCCATATCAAAGGCCACCAGAATACCCTAGCTAATTTCCTCTCTTGGCTATAAAATAATATTAGCCTTCTCACTTCCTTTAGAAATATCACTCTCCTCCTCTCAATAACTGACCTACCTACCACTGTAAGAATAAAAAGTTCTTTCCTCCTTTTATAAGCACACCTACTACTGTTGACGAGATAGCCTCTCTTGCCTTCTTAAGTTTGTTTTATTATCTCCATCTCTTCCTCAGCTAGATAAAATTACCTTGCAGCCCCTCCTTGTTCAACTTTCAGAGCACCATACCTCAATGTATTCTTTCTTAATGGTTCACTCTCAGAGAATGCATTATGATACCTATGGGCCCTCTCTGCCCTTTATGCATGTGCTATCACCTTTCCTCCTTTACAAGTCTATCAACATTTATGTGATAGAGAAAATGAAAGTTCCCTTTTATGGATTTTCTTTGAGTGGTATCAACCACTTGTGTAGTGGAGAAAACAGTTTTCCCAAGTCATTGAATGATAATAGGTTATGGGAAGCTCCGTTAGAAAAGCAATCCCCTTAATGCTTCTTTATTTTCCATCGCCTATATTGCATGGTATATGCTCGAGCAATATACTCTGAAAATCAAATTTTCTTCCAACATACTTCACTCTATTGGACAAGGTATAAGGTAAATGTCCTTAAAACTCTTTGAGGTTTTCTTAAGGACATAAATCATTTTCCTAAACATGCACCCCCAGCCATCACTACATCTATTGAATCCGACTTAGGAGAATTTGTTCCTGGTGAACCCAAGATGTTAGACTTCGAGATCCCAGGCCCAAAACAACCCAATAAATTTGGACTTTGAAGTTGTTGAACCAGTCCAAGTTCCCTCCAACACTGTATGACCATTACAACCTTTAACTTCCTTCTTCCATGATGCGTAAGACCTTAATGATGACATTCCTATCCATGATAAAGAGGAGCTCAATCAATTTCTGATCAAACTCCACACAAAAGAAGCAAATCCCAGTAAATGGCAAAGGACAAACAATGATGAAACTAAGAACTTAAGTGGGGACGTGACAAAAACCTATCTGACAAGGTTGAAGATTAGGATTCCACTCTTAACTATGTGACCCTTTACTTAAAGTTATTTGATTTTATAATTACGTGTCTTTTCTGATGTGACATCGTTCTTATCCTTTTACTATACAAAGTGACATCATTCTTATCTTGTAAAAGAATCTTTGGGACCCAATGTTTCGTAATAATTTTTCTTTTTACCATTTACTTTTATATATTAGAGTGCATTAGTATACCTAGGGAATCTTTTTCCTTAAAGTTGTTTGTCTTTATCCCACTGCTTAGTCTATAAAAGCAAGGCTTCTCCTTCATTATATTCAGACTCAAAAGATTTATATTGGAAGAAGAAATAAAAATATTATGTGTTTCTCATTCTGTGGCTTCTTTCTAAGTTCTCTCACCTAAAAGCTTGATTCTTGAGTAATGTAGTCCTGATCATAGAAAAAGACAAGTATGCTTTACACTTTCCTTCTCATGAGAATCTTATGTATCAGAAGGTCTTAGATCATAGATCTTATTTGAGGACTTTGTTAAAGGGGTAAAGATTGGAGAGTGTAAATTCCTAAAAGGTAGGCCTTAAGAATTGATACCTGTTGAGAAAAAAAGGGCTTGTTTCTCGGCTAACGTACCTAGCATTTATACCACACACAAGCTACCCTTGGTCAGGGAGCACATGGGGATAACATTACTAAGGTACGTGACATTGTTTATACCAGTGAATAAAGAAAGGCTCTTCTTGCTGTGGCTTCTATACTCATAAAATTTTTAACTGATAAGCCTCAACAAAGCTGTATCATGGGTTTTCAGCCTATATACCAGTTAAAGTGGTGTATAAAATAGTTCATCCATAAGAGATCATATATAAACAAAGATTGACTGCAGTATAAATTCAAAAAATAATTATGTTAAATCCCTAAGAGGTAAGTACTACTTATTTATAAGTAAAGGCTAACTACAAGATGAAAGAGTTAAAAGACTTATGGGAACTACTAGGGTCTCTTTAATAGGCACCCTTTATCTGAATCCTAACACGTCAAAGTTTTTTATTGTAGGTTATATTCTCGGTAAGTTTTAACATTATGATATCATTCTTTATCACCTCCTCTTAAAGTCTTTAAGTACGATCTTCTCATATTTTCTCATTGGAGCATTTATGTGTCTCCTCTTAACATGTCCAACTACTAAGTCTTGTCTCTCTTAATTTACCAATAATATTAGTTACATTTAATTTGTCTCTTATCATTACATTCCCCACCTTATCTCTTTTAGTAAGGTTGCACATTCAACGAAACATCCTCATCTTTGTCATTATTAAGTTATAATCATACACTTGTTTGATGGGCCAACACTCCATCCCATAGAGCATAACCTTCCTAATCACTAAATGATATAATTTACCTTTAAGATTAAGTGATATCCTTTTATCACACAAAACTCTTGATGCATTTCTTAATTTAGGCCAACCTGATTTGATCCGGAGAACTATGTTTTCATTAATCTCTCTGTTGATCTGGATGATAAATCCTAAATATTTAAATCACTCCTTTTGCGATATAACTTCTGAACGAATCTTTAACTCCCCATTGATAATCATCCTATGTTCGGAAAAGTTAAACTTCATGTACTAAGTCTTAGTCCTACTCAATTTAAAGTCCTTCGACTCTAACGTATCCCTCCAAAGTTCAAGCTTGTCATTGACCCCCTCTTTTGTCTCGTCATCTAAAACAATGTCATCAGCAAATAACATCCACGAAGGTACATCCCTTTAGATATTTTTGGTGAGCTGATCAATTACTATTGCAAATAGAAATAGGCTCAAAGAGGAGCCTTGGTATAGTCTAATATCTATAGAAAAATATGCCTTGAAATGAAGATATATATACATATATATAAATATATCAATCACACGCTTTAATGTCCTAAATAGCCATAAAACCTCCCTAACAAGTACTATTTTTTTTTTTTTGTATTCTCCTTTCATGAACTTCTTACTTTTTTAATTGTGCTATCATGTTTTAAGTATGAACATTTAAATTAGGTTTAATAATTGAGCTTTACATACTCTATTCTTGAATACCTAATTGCTTACATTTTTAATTATCTGATCTATGTTGACCTTTTAAATGTTATATCTTCCTCAAAGAATAAGAGCATTATTTATAATTTAAAGAGGTCTTCTTGATTTAATGGTGCAATATTGTTCATATTAGTTTTTATATATCTCAATGGATCTATCTTTTCAGCAGATAAATTATCTTATTCTTGATGATTTATAATAAAAATATATAAAGGGGAAAATATTACCTAATGAGTTGAATCATATTGTACGTAGGATACTTCCTATAATATATTTTTTATTTCTAAAAGATATGTGAAAAATTAGAATAAATACTTGGCTTTTGCTACATTTTCAATTCTACTTTATCAGTTTCTAGTTATAAGTTTACAAAACTTGATGAGATTGGAAAATCAATGGTAATTTTCATTCGCGTTAGGAGATTAATATCATAGTAAATGTCTTGGTTATTGGCTATGCGACTGTAAATCATAAAGTAATTGTCGTAAGAAAGTTCAGAGCTTGTCAGTTGCAATGCATTTCGTTAGATTGCTGAGCAGTGAAAGTGGCTAGAGGTTAATAAATTTAGATTTTCTGTCCAATATTACTTTGTCTTATTTTATCTCATAAAATTTTAGCCATTTATTTTATGAAGTTCACGCGAAACTTACGTAAGATTTACATAAATAAATAGTTGAAATTTATTGAATATAATAAGATAACGTAATATTGAAAAGAAAATCTAAACCCGAATCTGATAGCGTTTAGAAGTAATAAAATATCGTCAACTGTCCCACCTGCACCGCCGTCTCTTAATTGTCTGAAATACTTGGGAGACTTTTTGTTTTGCTTTTAATACTTGGGAGACTTTAGTTTAACTAACTTGCGTACTTGCCTATACAAAATGGGAAACCTAGAAATCAATGAATAGGTAAAATTAACTGACACGTGTGAACAAAGAAAGCTGAATGGCTGGCGGCGTCACGCTTTGGCAATCAAAGTGACGTAGTCAGTGAGAACACGTGGCATATCAACAACGGACAGATTGGATCCAGATTGTCCGTGAAACGAGCCGCGTAGGACTCAAAAATCAACTTGCTCTTGCCTCGCAATGTGCCAGCTGACCCGGATCCAATTCGAGCCCCATAAGCCTGCTATCCTATATACAGTGACTGGTTACCTGTGGTCCCCGTTATATACAACGCGTTTCTTTTACTAATTGGCGTTAGGCGGTTAGATTTATATAAGAAGTCTAGTTTGACCAAACTGCTGCATAGTTATTACTTCTGCTCATGTTATAAGCCGATGTAACTCGCTCTCTCTCTCTCTCAATTGTCGTGAAGCTACGGTTGGTAGTTGGTACTAGGCTTTGCTTCTTCTTTCTGATTGCCGGCGTTTAACCGTAAATTATTACTGATTAGAGTAAGTGTTTCTTAGCTTGTCATGCAGTTTACTGATCTCCGAGATTCACCAAGTAATGATTAGCGGCTTATGATTTGATATATAGTGTAACAAGCTAGGATTTACCCTTTTCTTTAATAATGCTTCTGTGTCGAGCTGTTACAGTGAGTGGCTTCATTTTCTGTTAAATTTTTGACTTTTTATGGTTGATAAATTTCAGGTCGGAGTGAATTGGAAGAAAGAAGAAAAGTTAAAGCTTTTAACGGATCTATTGAATTCCAACTTCGAGTATATCTTTTTCAATGTTGAGCTTTTGCTAGTCCTTTTGCTCTGAAAATGGGAGAAAAAGTAGCTGTCTGTACCCGTTTTCGGTGGTCGCAGCCAATTTTACCTCACTCTACAGCAGCATATCAATCCCTGACTTCCTCAGGTGTCTCTTCATTCTCTTCAAGCTGTCGTTCCGGCGGAGTCTACCTACAGAGACCCTCTCTGTTTCTCCGGACTTGCTCTTTTGAGCATCCGAAGTCAAGAGCTAGGCATCGGCGTTGCGTTGGACGAGCTTGTAGTGCGAGCTTAGACGCCTTCTCAGACGAAGAATTCTCTAAGAAAATCCAAGAGTTGGCACTCGGATTCCAGCTCTCTGATCAAGATACCAGTAACGCGTTAGATTCCAAATCCGAGATGTTCTGTGAGGATTCCAGTGACAGTGATGGTGCACCTATCAGTGAAGAATCTTCTAGACGGTTCCATCTTGATTATGTTGTACAGCCTCCATGGATCGAGCTCCATCAAGACCCAACGGACGATATTGTTATTCCGGCGAGTATTGAACGGAAAGCCAATAGCGTCGAACTTCCGTTATCTCTTCGAATTATAAAGAGGAAAATGCAGTGGCAAGAAGGATTAATTGAAGCAGGAGAATCTGCTTACTGCTCTGTTAAAAAGGCGTTTTCTTCTATGGTGTTTATAATCAGAGAACTCCACAGCTTCACCTTGCAGATGAGGGAGGTATTGTTAACTGAAGATTTGAAGGATATTCTTGTTCGAGTACACAATGAAATGCACGCCTCTTTTGTGTGGTTGTTTCAACAAGTTTTCTCCCATACACCCACTCTTATGGTATATGTTATGATTCTACTTGCAAACTTCACTGTGTATTCCATGGGGAGTAACGCTGCTATTGCTGCTACGCCACATGGGTCTCACGCCGCAAGAACGGAGACTGTGTCAGCTGTTGAAATTCAGGACCTGAAGTATCCAAAGTTGGATTCTTCCACGGTGAAGACGTTCTTAGTGTCGGGTTCTAGTGGTAAATCGGCTTCTGTTGGTGGTTTTAATGGCGGTGGTGGAAAGGTTCGACCGTTGGCCAGTGGCATAGAAGGCGACGGGTGGATTGCTGGGTCAGACGAATTCAGAACGATTGTCCCCGATGGTGCTTCCCACTTGTCATCTTCAGGCACCAAGAGGGAGGCAGAGTCGGTGTCAGGGCAGGTGAGTGAAGAAGAGTTAACAAAATGGAACTCACTTCTTGAAGAGGCTTCTCTCATACTAGCTTCAATGAGAGACGAATCTCTGGATCAAGAGACCATGCAAAGATTAGTTTCACCAATTACAGCCACGATCGAACCAGATGATTATGAAGATTATTTTAGAACAGAATTACTATACCAAACGGGATTGTCCCAAGAGCCTGGTAATCCCCTCCTACTTGCCAATTATGCACAGTTTCTCTATCTCGTCGCCCATGATTACGACAGGTATATATTTATTTCCTCGCTTTATCAATTTCATATTATCAGATTTAGCTTAAAGGTTCGAGGATATATTCTATCATAGTATGATATTTTCCTTTCCTAAGTTTCCAGTCGTTGAAGTTTATGGTCCTGTGGATTTTTCTTCGTATACAAAGCTTCGCAAATATGACTTGTCTTTCAATCTCTATTGTCGTGTTGTTCGTAGGTTTTTTGCCCTGATGATAGATAGGGATTGTGTGGCTGTGCATTCCTTTGAAAAGCCTAAATAGAAAAAAACAAACAAAACCTTTCTGATCCCCATCACTTTCTGCGCGTGAACCCTCCACACCCGTTGGGTTGAAATATCTTCTAGTTCTTGACCGTGTTAAAAGCTTTTAATTTGGTATCATTGACTTGAGCTTTTCGTCTTTTGTTTTATGAGAAAACAGAGCGGAAGATTACTTTAAGAGAGCAGTAGGAGTAGAGACACGAGACGCAGAGGCATACGACAAATACGCAACTTTTCTATGGAGGATTAGAAAGGACTTGTGGGCAGCTGAGGAAACTTTCTTGGAAGCCATAGCCAGCGATCCTTCCAATACCTACTATGCAGCTAATTACGCTCATTTTCTGTGGAACACCGGCGGCGAAGACACCTGTTTCCCTCTCAGCTCACCAGATACTGCTCAAGAAGTCTAAATTCTTCGAAAACGCACCCAAAGATAATAATAAAAAAACGAAGATCACAGAAGATGCAAAACCCCACGTGCTCCAACACCCTGCCACTAATTTAAAGTTTGTATATTTCAAAATATATTCCCCAGAAATTCGAAAGTTTTTTTCATTTTTATTTCTCGCGTGTACAACTTTTTACGATTTCTTTGGCTGGGGAAATTAGGGTATTTGGGTAGTGTTTGGTCGGAAGCCAGGATGCACGTGACCGAGTGAATAAAATTGTGAATGTGAATGTTCGAAGGTGTGGACACTTGCCATTTGATTGGCCAGCCTTGGCTTGATCCCTGTACATTGCAATGGGCTTGGACTTTTACTGATGCTCGTTTGGTATTTAAGTATGCTTTAGTTCCTAAGTTAACCTTCTACACAAAACACTTTGCTAAAGGAAGCAAAGAATGTGGAAAAATGCAAGATACTTTTATTAGAGAACTGCATTAAGAATGTTACAATGCTTATGATGTTCTTTGTGGTCTTTTATGTTACAAATGAGGCGCCTTAGGGGTTATATATACTATTTCATTCCTAGAATAGACAGTCAAGATCTATTTGATTTAATGGTCTACGTTCATGTTCTAGAATTCTGTATACTACTCTACATAATTCATGTACAATATTTACCTTTCTAAAACATTCTACACGCTTTTATAATGTTCTATATTATTCCACAATGTTCTATAAGCTTTCATAAGCTTCTACCAAATTTCATAAGCTTCCAAAGTCTTCCATAAGCTTATATCATGTTCCAAAAGCAACCAGAGTCTTTCATAAGATTCTTCTAACTTGATCGAGAAGACGTTTTTGGACTGAACTTTAGCTTATGAACTTTAAAACATGCGGAACGTAACATTCTTCCCCACCTAATCCGGTGACGTCATCGTGTCCTAGTGGTGGAACTCCTGGATTTTATCTTTATATTGCCAAAGAGAAAGCTTTTGCTCCCAACTGTTGGAGTTATGTAAATATAATGCCCTGGAAAGCAAGTGTATTTACATGTAACTTTATTTTCTTCAGTTACAGTTTTGTAATGAAAATATTTATTATT
>JANZLX010000006.1:14294544-14310376 GCA_025531955.1 Erythroxylum orinocense | reverse complement strand
GAAAATACCTTATTTTCGTGAGTAGATTGTTTCTTTTCGGATTCCAAGACACTGCAAATCGCGAATGCCCTCTACCGATATCCACACGAGTATGAACAATCCGGGCTATGGCTATAGTGTGCTAGCAAGTGATGCATTCCATCTCATGATAGCATGAAATATAAAGGAGTTGTGACTTGAGTCGCCTATCTGAAGCACTTCCATGTAGAGCTTTGCTCCGTAAACTCTGATTCTGCACATAAAGCTATGCTCCGTGAACTTTGTTCTGATTGAGCCTACCGGCCGGTATTCTGTTCTGACTGAGCTTGCGGGCCAGTATTCTGTATAAGTGGGAGGCACTCAGTCACAACAATAAGAACGAATGTGAGTCCCATCTACATGGCATATGCATAATATAAATGTTTAAGTGCACTAAATGTGAAATTGGAATTTTGTATGATGTGTGATATATGTGTTATATAACTGAGTGAGTCATCGATGATAGTTACTCATTGAGTTCACAAAACTCACCCAAAATTTGCACATATTTTTCAGGATTCAGAAAAATACCCCGTTAGGCCAACAGGAGTATACCTATAGCATTCAAGTGAAGGAAAGAGGTTGGGATCAGTTCGCGTCTGCATTGTATGTCTTTTGTATTTATAAAAGGGCCCAAATAGCCATATGGGAATTTTTGTAAATTAAATTGTAAGATTGAAAAGGCTTACGAATGAAAGTAGGCCCTATTTGGTTTTTGACTTCCGTAGGTATGTTTGTGGTTTAAAAAGAAAAAAAAATACCGATCTTATGTGTGAGTGTTTTTAGTATGTCAACCTCGCAGGGCACGAACTCGGATATCACCCACGATGTCGAGTTCGGATCATTGCGGGAGTGGGGTGCTACACATTTAATTTATTTTTATTGAATTGCTATGTTATTGATATAAATCAAGTAGAAATTAATAAGTTAAACTATGTTTTTGCAAGCAATAATCTTAAATTTTAGATAAAGAAAGATATGTTTGTATTATTTTCCTAATTGGCTTATCAAAAATACATTTCTTATTATGGAGTATTGTATTCATATTGTTTAATATTTAAATTATATATTAATTTTTTGAACATCAGTGGAAGATTGTATCAATATTATTGAACACTTTTAAAACTACGAGGTATAAAAATTAGAGTGAAACTATAGATCTAGAAAATTTTAAACAAATATTAAGTTGAAATCTCAAATAATTAAGGTATCTAAGAATTAGCTACAGATTGTTAGGATAAAAGAAATTGAGTTTACAAAAATTATTCATTTTCATTATTACTCTGTCTAATTAAAGATTGTCATGTAGCATAATGAATCAAGAATAAATTTATAAATAATAATTCTATGAATAATTAATTGACACCATTTGCTATTCAAATTAATGCTACAAGCTTTCGTAAACCATTATAATAGAGGATTTCACAACATTTATTAAGCCATTATAATAGAGGATTTCACAACATTTAAAGGGAATGAAGCAATAAGCCTTAAAGAGATCTGATAAATTGTTGCAGCTACACTAATGCACTCAATTATCAAAACTTCACGAAACCTATAAGGAAAAACACTGAAGCATCATGAAGTTGACATCAGTGACCAAAATAACACCAAATTTTGTGTATACCAACACTTAAATTTTTTAATAGGTCTTTAACAAGCAAACCAACACCTACATAAGAACATGTCACTAAGACATAAACCCTTGCACCTTCAAATTCAAGATATTAAGCAAATTGACATCATCTATAACAATAATCAAATATTTAACATTGATCAATAATTTGAGATCAAGTCATTAAATTATAACCCTCATATGAAAAAATAATTAAGTTACATATGTGAGATCAATTCTAGCAACTTTATGCAACACTAAAACTGAAGAATAAACTTAGATGATACATCACAAGCAAAATCAAATATGTATAATCTTGATTTAGTATTACTTTTCTTACTTTCAAATAATTCAAACACAAAATTTATATCTATAATACATATTGTATAGAAATCGCGACATTATTGTTCTTAATTTAGATTAAAGACATATTGCAATTAAAGGAATATTATGAGGCAAAGTTATTTTACATAGTCAATGACTTAGTAATTATTTTATTGAAATTAATAATAAATATGGTTCTTAGTTTATTATATTGAAATTCAAATGACCAGTTTTCTATTCTTAATAAATAAAAATTGATTGATAATATCGAGTTTATAGAAATCTTTTATAAATGATTTCATTGATAACTAATTTAAATTTTCAATTAGTTTTCATGCTAGCAATAAATTTCAAATTTGAAATGAATCTATACACTTCATAAGAAAATTGAGATGAAAAGATTATTATTATTGAGTTTATTTGCTTTTAAAGTATGCATTGATTTTATTTTTGTTGATGTAATTGTAAATGGTTAATTTTTAATTATATAATCAAATAGGTGATAATTTAGTCAATAATTCTTTATTCATGTTGAAGTAAAATAGATTGAGATTGAATTAAGAAAGATTGAGAAACAAATTTGTGTTACAATTAATTTATTTTGGAATAGTATCGAAATTATGAGACTTCATTAATCATGATCAAAAGATAATTCTATTAGTTATAAATCTAAAATATTTTTTGTTAAATATATATTTAAATTTATTGTATATATGCATTATCAATTACCCATAATAGAGTTAAACGCAGGGATGGTAATTTGGGTTCGATTTGATCTAAAATTAATCAGACTTCATTTTGGGATCTAGTTTGAGAGCGTTAACTCAACCTGACCTGAAATTAACAAGCCAAATTGAAGTAACCATGTTTCAAGTTAGACTTGATCTTAGAAGAGTCAACTAGACTTGATTGATTTAAGTAAAGTAACTTCATTTTATTATCAATCCATGAAAAAAAAATCAGGTTAAGCTCGAACTTGATGTAACCTGCTGTCATCCTTAATTGGACTAAATCTTTCACTCTGAAGTGTAGAAAAAATATTTTATATGCTTTTTGTTCTTATTGTACAAATTACAATTAGTGGAATGTCTTTTGAATTAATAAATTAGTTTTTATATAAAAGAAAAAGGCTAATAATGTTGTATATTATTCAAGGCAAGAATTGAAGAAGATTTGAACTTTTTTTTTCTTAGATAAATTATGGACTTTAAACAAAGAAATAAGAATTGTATAGTAATTTAGTAATGAATGTTATCAATAAATGAGAACCTCTACACTTTTGATGTAAGAAGGATAAATTTAATCACCTTTTTGTAACACTTCTTCCCTGCCAATTTCAAAATTTAGTCTTTAGGCTAGAAGATTTGTTAGACCGATTTGGACATTGCAAGACATCCTCTTAGTCATTGACAAGAAGAAAGGAGAAAGGAAACAGAAATTTGGGAACTAACCAAAGTAACTATTGACAATAATCAAAATCCTGTTGGCAATATTCGCATAAGAAAAAACACAAGCAAAATTCCCTTGTTTGGAGCTCCTTGTGAAAGAAGAAACGGAATGTGTCACATTTTTTCGTATTAGAAGAATCTGCTGCGAATTGTCTCCAACCCTAGATTCTCAATTACTATTAATAGCAGTTAGTTGGAATTTGGGAAAGCAACTTTTAAGAGTTGACCATCACTATCTTTTACTTGACTCCGTCACGTCAAATCACGGGGATTTGAGGCATCTGATTGTTACTATGAGGCAAATTTTTTGGGGAGAATTTCTGTCCCCTATTATTCTCTTCCGACCTGTTTCCGCCCAAAACTGAATCCAATTTTCCGCTGACACGAGCTTACATTCTTACTTTTCTGTCAATCAACAAACTGTGTTTGTATATATACATATGCACAATTGCATTGTCCATCTGCGACTACAATTGTAGGCAAAACTCTATACATAAGATATTTAAGTGGACAGCAGTCAGTCTAGAAATACCAGCATGAGTTGTATCTAAATGGGTTTAGTTTAGGTCGACTTGCAGCTTGATTGACATGTAAAGTAAAGCAAGCAGTGCGCCTTGCGGGAGTGGTGCATTTCTAGCAAGAGTTGAGCCAATCCACATTGCTACTACTACCAGAGAAACAATGCTGCTGCTGGTCTTACCACACAACCAACTCACAAATTGGAGACACAAAGTAAGGAGTATGCCTACTCTCCCACCCAAAACCCATGCAACTAAATGCCCTACTTTGTATCCAGCATCCAATTTTACGTCAAACAAAGCCAGCAGGCTGCTAAATGTAAGAGATAATCGACATCCAAACGTCTGCAATAAGAACAAAGATATGAAGGCAGACCTAAGCACTTCACTAAAGGGGCCTCTTGTTTCCTCCATCTTGCTGTAGGAAGATGAGTCTTCATCAATTCCTTCGTATTGTTCCCAATATCTCTCATGTTGCATGTGCTGCCTCAATTTAGCCCACCTATATATCCTTGCTCTATCTTCATATCTAGAACTGTAATGGTGTTTTCTGCGGTTCAACCTCCTTGTGCTCTCTTGAAATCTTAGAGCTCGATCATACTGACTCCTTGTCACCGTATTAGATAGAATCTGTTTTAGAAACATATGTTTCTTAGTCTCACTTAGCATCTTTTTGAAAAGCAACAAGGTAAAGAAAAGGCTAGTACATCGCTCTATTTAAAGCATTATGATGCCATCTCTCCACATATATTCCAAATGATTGAGAAAACACAGAAGAAAGGAATCAGATTCCATTAGTAACAACTGCTTCAAATGGGTCCATCCATATGCTCAAATCAATACAGTACCATTTTCAGAAAAAAGAGGTGAACAATTTACCTGCCTAATTTTGAACTGAAGATAAATCTTAGGCATCTCAACAGATAAATAACAAAAGAGTCGTCATTTCTAACAATTGCTAGGGATTGCATACTCATCACCTTGTCATAACAAAAAGAGTCATCATTCTCATAATTGCAGGGAGTTGCTTACTTCATATGCATGACGAATTCTCTTGAACAGTTCAACAGCTTGTGAATGTTTGCTGACATCTGGGTGGTACTACAACACGTCATAGAGAGAACTGTCAAATTTCAGATAAGATAATATAATGAACTTCAAAGACAAAACGCAAATCAAGAACAAGTTGGAGTTTAGAATTAAATCTTCAATATGCAAAGCCAGTATCAAAATGCTTAAAAATGGACTTGCATAAAAACCTTTACCAGAAGAAAAACTTGTACAAAAGAAAAAGATAAAAAGTTTGTATAAAAAAAGTTGTGCCATGGTGAGAACTCTTATCTAAATGTATTCTTGAGGCATTGAAACACTTTCAATCACATTTTTAAAGGCGTCTTTTCTCTTCAGGTTAACAGCAACAGAACTAGCATTTTTGTTTCTGCAAATTCTCATAATGTAGCTCACAACACAGAAACGATCTGTGGTTACTCTTCGCAATTAATCTTCACACTCACCTCCTATCAAATACCTAGGCCTTCTTATCATCTCCATGAAACTCATTGTTTCAGATTTCTTGCCCCTATCCAAAATAGGGATGTTAATGCGCTAGGCTGCTCCTGGCCCGACCACGGGCTGACCGGCCCATGGCCCAATGAGCCAAAGTCAACTGAGCCAACCTGACCCACCTTATATTTTTTAAAAAAAACGTCAAAAACGACCAATTTTGGCCCTTAGCTTGGTCAACCCAGGCCAATATCGGGCCAGGCTAGCTGGGCCAAAATTGACATCCCTAAATTCCAAAAGATTGGAAACATAATCTCTAGCAGGACCATAGATACCGTTCACATGCTAAAAGCCTACAGGTGGTCAAAGCTGTCCTAAGTAGCATTCAAATCCATTGGTCATTGCATCCCCAGTTGCAATCCACAGTATTTAGCTTATTGAACAAAGGACTGAAGAATTTTTTATGGTCCAGTTCATCCACTATACACACCAAAAGCAAAGCTTGGATGAAATATGTAGACCTTTTCATGTAGTACGACTAGGGACTAAACCCTGAAAGCTTCAATCATTGTGCTTCTTTCAAAACATATTTGGATGCTCTTCAATGATGTTTTTCTATGGGTTACATCGATTCATACTTGTATCCTAAAATCGTAAAGCTTCTCACAAGAGCAACCCAAAGCAAATAGCTCATGGTCTTGGAAGAAGAGACAAAGGCCAACAACTGTCATGAAGCAAACAATATTTCATAAAGATAGCAATGGCAAGTCTATGCCTTTTGTTTTTTTGGTGGCACTACTTGGGTTCTCTCAATGACCACCAGTCCACTAGATCAATCCATGAGGCATTTTGGTGTTTAAACTCCAAAGTGTACTCCATCATACACCAAAATTGCTGGACATAGCCTCCTAAAAACACAAGAACACGTGTATATATTAAAGAAGTCATGCCACTAGTAGGCCTCCAGTTAAGCTTTTCTACTCAAGATGAAAGAAAAGGGGCCAAACGATTAGAAGAAAAGCCCAACAATTCCTAAGGTTAATACTGAATGGATGCTATTTGTTATTTCTGCTTTATTACTTGTTTGTTTGATTGCTAGCAAGATGCTACAAAGTTGAGGTGGCATGGTTGTAAAGGTAAGGTGTTAGGTTAGAGAATATGTAGCTGACAAAGGGGAAGAGAAAGGAGGCAGGCATGATGTACTAGGACAGAAAATGTCTAAGGAGAAAATGGCACCTCTTGAATACTACTTGTATGAAGTCCTCAATGCCATTCACAAGAGCGTCACCTCTATGGGGAAAAGGATAGCAGAATCAAGTGGATACAGGACCCCCAACCCAGCCATGAGTCCAATGATAGAGGCAACTCATGAAGCAGAAGGATCTAGCGTTAGGTTCTAGTCTGCCACAACAAGTATGATCGTAAATTGGAGATACCCACATACGAAGGGGAGGATAACCTAGGGAGAGGTACTTCGTCGTGAACAAACTGGGTGAGGCAGAAAAGTTGGAGGTAGCAATGGTGCGCCTTTGGGGTGTCGCCTTAGCGTGGTTACAATGGGAGCAGAATCGATGGCCCATGTTAACATGGGATGAGTTAAAAACCCAACTTCTGAGAAGATACTTGCCAAAATGCAAAGAGACTCATCAACATCATCTCCTGTCACTATGGCAAATATCCACAATGGAGCAACATCGGAAGGAGTTTGAAGAGTTAACCATTACACTAAAACACCTGGATGATGACACATTGGTGGCAGTATTTCTTAATAGGCTTGATGAAGGTGTCGAAGGGGAACTAAAGAAGATGAGTTGCTTAGGGTTACTAGGATTAATGGAGTCAGATGAGAGGATAGAAGAAGGTAACATGGTTTTGACCCCAATCTAACACAATGATGCAGCCAAGAAGTTAAAAAAGAGTCAAACTAATTGGAGCCCCACTGTTGCCAATAATCCAAGCCTACATACCACCTAGACCCAGTCTACACAAACTCACCCTAATATTAATCCAACCACCCACCAAACTACCAACCTAGCAAACCCACCCCAAAAAATTCACGACTATTTGACCTAGTAACCTTAATTCAACTTTCAAACGAATGTTTGTAGCTAAAATTCAGGCCAAGAGGGAAAAAAGGTTATGATTCAAGTGTGATGAAAAATATCATGTTGGGCATAAGTGTAAAAATTGGGAATTGAAAATCTTGGTTGTCTTTGATGATGAAGCAGAAGGCGAGTTAGGGACAGATAAAAGGCAATCAAACGCTAAAGCATTGCTACAAGTGAGGGAAAATCCATTTGACACTAAATTCAATCATTGGATTAAGCTCTCCACACTCGATGAAACTATGAGGAATGATAAGGGACCAAGAGGTAACGGTCCTTGTTAATTGTGGGGCTACCCATAACTTCATCAGTTAAACGTTGGTGGTAAAACTAGAGACAACGAGCTATGGGGTAACAATGAGAACTGATGCACCTGTACTAGGTAAAGGGATTTGCAAGGGGGTCGTACTTTAGCTATAAGAGGTCACAATAGTATGGGTGTGCTCGCCTAAAGTCAATTTACAATAGGGAACGCATGTCTATAGTATTCGCAATCCAAAAGTGGCGGCATTACCTATTAGGCAGAAAAAAAAATTTGTCAGAATTGCCTAGCACAACTTGAAACACCTGCTTGAGCAAAGGCTCGTCATTGAGGAGCATCAACAATGGTTGACTAAGTTATTGGGATATGATTTTGAGATTGAATATAAACCAAGGGGAAAAAAAGGCAACATATTCTCTCTCTCGCATACCCGAATTCTTGAATATTACAGTGGCACAATGCATCGATGTACCAGTTCTTCAAGAAGAGGTCGACTGTGAACTTGACTTGATCATAATCAAGCAAGCCTTGCAAGCATATCTAAATTAGAGTTTGGTTAGGGGCCAGCTTTTCTATAAGAATAAATTGATATTCTCTAAAACCTCAAAATTAATTCTGAAAATTTTGGCTAAATTTCATGACAATTTGGTGGCACGACATTCTAGCTACTTGAAGACCTACAAGC
Organism: Erythroxylum orinocense; assembly: GCA_025531955.1. Lineage (NCBI taxonomy): Eukaryota > Viridiplantae > Streptophyta > Magnoliopsida > Malpighiales > Erythroxylaceae > Erythroxylum > Erythroxylum orinocense. Next base: position 14,301,898 of record JANZLX010000006.1, on the reverse strand, counting down.
GGATGATTGCAAAGCTCTATTAGGAACGGATGAAGGCTGATATTAAGAAATATGTGGACAGCCGTGCAGTTTGTCAATAAAACAAAACCTTGTCACTTTCTCCAACAGGATTAGTGCAAACTCTTCCTATTCTGGAACAAGTGTGGGATGATATCTCCATGAATTTTGTGGAAGGACAACCCGTGCCCATTTTGTCGCTCTTAAACATCCCTAAATTGCATCCATCGTGGCTGAAATATTTGTCCAGCATATTATCAAGCTTCATGGGTTACCAAGATCTAATGTGTTCAACAGAGACAAGGCTTTTATAAGTAACTTTTCGAAGGAACTATTTCGCTTACAACAAACCCAGCCACAACGTAGCACTACTTACCATCCTCAAATACACAGCCAAACCAAAGTGGTCAACCATAGCCTCGAAACTTATCTGCGCTGTTTTGTACAGAGACAACCCATGCCTAGAGTAGGTGGTTGATATGGATGCATTGTGGGAAGAACCCACGAGGCATATAACAACTACCTGCCAAGAGGAGTGTTTTATTAAGAGTCTATTAGAGGATGTTTTATTAGGAGTCTCTTAAAGGTTAAGAGAGTATTTTATTTTAGTAGGAGTTTATTATTTCTCCAGTAGTTTCTATTATAGTTATGTTAATAGAAACAACTTGAATAGGAGTCTTTCTAAGAGTCCTAAACCAGCTTGAATAGGAGTGTTTGCCTATATAAGGCTATCATGTTAGGCAATAAAGTAAGCACAAGTTATCATAAAATTAGCTTAGAAGTAGAATAATTTAGTCCAATCTCGCCAAGCCTTGTCCTTGAAAAGTGTTGCCAATTTTCATCATCAAAAATAGGTTCTGTGAGGAAGGAAACCAACGGAAATAAGGGAAAAGATATTAGCTTTCCTGAGAATCGTCCTTGGACTTGATCCCAAGTACGGGCACATAATAGTGATCACCATAGTGCAAATATTGGTATAACACTGCCTTTCATAGCCACCAAGCTCAAACTTTTTAAAATTGTATATGGAAGGGAACCACTGCCCTTAATACAGTACACAAATGGGTGTACATATAACGCCAATGTAGAGGAACAGTTAAAAGAACGTGACTTGATGCTTAAAGAAATCAAGGAGCATCTGAGTGTAGCACAAAAATAGATGAAAAAACCGGCAGACTAACATCAAAGGGATGTTCACTTTCAAATTGGTGATCTGGTTTATTTGAAAACTTGCCCTTACCACAATAAGTTGCTAGCCAAGAGAGCAAATGATAAGTTATCACCTCGCAAATTATTCAAAAATTTGGTCTAGTAGCGTACAAATTAGGACTGCCGAACTCAGTTACCATCCATCCAACTTTCCGTGTGATAGGTACTAAAACCCCTAGCTTACATATTCCTCTCGTACTCCAAGCTAATTGGGAATGGAAAGTCGAACCATAAGCTATCTTGTATTGGTTTGTCAGATTTGTAGGTATGTATCACTATTCTTGTTTTACTTCAATTAACATTGAGAATGTTTCAGTGCTCCAAGGTAGCAATAACACTAACGTCAACGTGTGGGCATGAATTATCCGAGTTATATATATATAATTTCCCAAACAATTAAAAAAAACAAAGAAACTCAACAATAACTGCAAACTTTAAAAACCAAACTTATTACTCTAAATTAATAAGTCCCTAAATTAATGGGTGATCAAACACTCAATTACAACAACAAGAAACTGAAATTTAAACAGACCTAAAGTTTCCATGTGAAGTTCACCTGAACGGGCCATTAAAGAGACAGTAAAAGAATTTTACTATTTTATCCAAGAAAGATAAAAATGGAAAAATTAACCCAAAATTGTACATTGGGAAATTCTTTCAAATACCAAACCATGATCATGCAGATTTGCAAATTCTACATTCGTTTTTCATGAGTAGATAATATAAATCTGTGTGCAGGGAAGGGAAGATAACGATTAAAATGTAACGAAGATATTGTTTTTTTAAATTTCTTCGACAAAATAAGTAAATAAACCAGAAAAGAAATGACTTGAAGAGGAGACAACATGACGTAATGGTTACCTACCTCCCGAGCAAGAAGACGGTAAGCTTTCTTGATATCGGCGGAGGAGGCGTTCCGGGCAAGACCAAGCACAGCATAGTGATCTTGTTGGCCGGCAGACAACGAGGAGTAAAAAGATGATGCAGGGACCCACTTGTTTCGATTATGGTTGGCCCAACCGATAAGGGAAGTGTGGTAGATGATGGAAGAGGAGGAGGAGAGAGCGGAAGAGGCGTCGATCGTCCAAGGTAAAGTGGGAATGGGTCCCACCAGCAATCGCGTCACTTGCATTATATACATATACACTTCTTCAAGCTTCTCTTCTCGACCACCACTTAATAAGCACCAGCAAGCAGTGAAAGGGAGAGTTGAGAGGACCATAGATGGAAAGAGAAGAAAAGCTAGAAATTGGGATGTGAATGGGCTGGGCTTCAAATTGCGGAAGGAAGTAGGGACCTCTTTCAAGAATCATTTCTCTGAAACAAAAAATACGTGGTTTTATTTCCTTCATTCTTTCACACCCCATTCATTTTTATTTTCAATTTTTTTGTTTTTGTTTTCAAATCTAATAAAAAAAATTGTTTGAATTTTTTATTTTTATTTTTTCTTCAGTTTTTAAAAATTATGAAACCATAAAAATAGTTTTTGGTTTCTATTTATATTTTTTATAATTTAATTTACTATAAACTAAATATATATTATTTGATATATTAATTTTAATATAAATTATAAATAATTTAATTTTACTTACCAATTGTATTAAATTTTTGTAATTAAATTAAATTGAATAATTATTAATAAATATAATTAAATTTAAAATATCTTCAAAATATATAAATTCAAGTAAATTTTAATTTAATAATAAATATAATTAATTTTGAATAAAAACTAAATTTTGAATTATTTATTTTATTAAAATAAAATAATTTTATTAATAACTTGTTAATAAATATTATATAAGAAACTAAAATAAATTTATTTAATTAAAAATTTTATTTTTAAGTTTCATCTAATATATAATTATTATCGGTGATAAAAATATAACTACATTAACATTAATAACTAAATATATTTTTTATTTTATTTGAAAAACCACGACAGAAAAACACAAAAGGTATCTCATCTCTTGCCTTATACTCTATACTCCCGTTTTTTCTATTTCAACCATCAGTTTTCATGGCAACTCTTCACCTTTATCAAGAAACTGAAAAATGGTTAAACTTATGTTTCTCTGATTATATGGCATTCAGAACATTTTGCTGCTTAAATGGGTAATTGGACTTCGCTTGGTTGCTTGATTCAGTTGGGATTCTTGTGAGAAAATGACCTCTTCATGTGGTGTCCCATTTCAAGTCTTTGATGCTTATTCCTCTCGTAGAGATGTAAGTATGGCCTAAGGTCAATGCTTATATACAATCTTTTTCTTCCTTTTATTTTTTTAAATTTCTATATGACAAGGGCAAACTAAAAGTGTTAGTCTGCAAAGACCCTCAAGAAAGAAAGTAAATTGGGTATTTATAAAGATGAACAATTTTTCTAGTCAATATACTTAATTAATAATAGTCAATATAAATAAGGATAAGAAATGTGTTTAATATAAAATAATTAAACGATTAATCGTTAATTTCAAGAGGATATGGAGGATAGAATGCCAACTAATTTAAAAGGATTCGGTAAACAACTCTTGCCTACATTCACTCTCAAGATTCTTCTTGTAATTATATTTTAATTCTTCTTTCAAGACAAAGAATAATCTTTATATAATCTTTCTTAATAAAGAGACTTTTTTTACAATCTTCTTACAAGGTCAAAAGAAACCTTGATACTACTTGGAACATTCTCAAGTACACTATTCAATACTCCAAAAAGATATTACAACTAAAAAATATCTTACTTATTCACTTGATAATTCCAATATAGCTCACTTATACAAATATTACACAATTATGGATTGCAAAAATCTTTGAAATGTGTATCACAACACTCAAACCCTTTTTGATGCTAATCTGATGAGAAAAAACCTATTGTAGTGTTTTAGATCCCATATTAGCAATTAGAGCCAAAAAGTAGTCATTATAATAGTTATATGCAGTGCATTGATTGACCAATTTAGCAATATACTTTTATAGTACCATGTTCACTAGTTGTTGGATCTTAGTTGACTAGTACATATTGATCGACCAATATGGCATATTAATCGACTAATACATCAAATTTAATAACTTTAACCTATATTAGTTGATCACTAACCCATATATGTCAACCAATCATCCCAAAAATATAATTTTTAAGAAGTTCAAATACTCAAAACCAATTTGTTTAATCCAGATGTGATCAAAACACTTCCCTAAATTTTTTCTAAAGATTATTTGAAAGATTAAAAGGGTTTTATATTAAATCAAAAGTTTCAATATCTCTTAATGAATGTAAAGACTTATGCAATAAAGTAAGATAAAATGAGTATGCATGGTAAGCCTTTTAGATTGTTAAATTAACAAAGTAAGCTTATATATAATAATAATAAATGAAATAACCTTGATGAGCTTTGATTTTCTTTTGTTCTTATTTTGATTTCAGTTTATAGATTGCAAACTGTAACTTCTCTTTATCAACTTCACACATTATCTTCTTGAGTTTTTTACTTCATTTTTGTTCTAATACTTCTTTTCATCAAAATAATACACATTAGTAGTAATTATGTTTTGTTATCATCAAAATATCAAATATATCAAATGGAGCCTCCTTTGGTGCAATAACCTCTTCCTTTTTATGATGGCAAAACACTTATGATATTGGAGACCAATAGTAATAAAATTAAGTACATAAATCAATATCAAGATAGTGATTAGCTACCCTTTAATTCATGCATAAAACATACCTCAATATAAAGAACATAATTCAATGTAAAGAGCATAATTCAATATCAAGAACAAAAGATATACATAAAATCAAAGAAATATTATTTACTCAAGCACATCATATAAAGTGCAAGAAATGTCAAAAAGACAAAACAATATCTCTACCTAATTTTTTTTTCACTCCCTCTAAATCTAATATCAACAAACTTTCTCCCTTTTCTGGGATCATTAAAAAATATATTAACCAAAAATGCATAATATAAAGTATCTTGCGTCAAGCTAACTTGATAAAAAAATCAAAATGTATTTAGTTAAGATCAATAAAATTTATCACCAAAAAGTGTTATTAAATATTGAATGTTTATTTTAGTAGGGGGTTCTATAATGGCATATTTTACACCATATAATTTGATATGGTGATATAAGATATCTACTTCTGATGTCGCTTCATTAGTAGCTAAATTATGATGTCATTTCACTAGTAGCTAAATTATGATGTCCAATTATTTGCTTTGCTTCTCCATTTAGCTAATCATATTATTGGATATTGCTCAAAGGAAGGGATCATCGAGGGGAAAAAATGTAAGGGATCATTTAGAAGCATTTTTATTTTTAAGAATGAAACTTATTTGTAAGTTACTCTACAAATATAAATATGCTACTTTGCCTACTAATTTTTAGATTTGTAAGCTTCTTGCTAATGTTATTTTACTTTGATCTTTTTTCTATCATAATAGAAAGACTAATTTACTTTGCTCATTTGTCTATCATAATAGGAAGTTTAAGGTTATCTTGGAGTTTCAACTCATTAATTTATGTAATTTATTTTTTCAAAACATTTGATCATTGATGAGTTTGTATGTTATATCAATATTGGAAAGTAAGAGAATTGACACCCCTGCATAATCCACTTAATTATTAATAACAAATGATGAATATCATCTTCAGTAGCAAATATAACTTTCATGAGATTAATGAACTATATTTTGCGTAAGTTTTTTAATAAGTTTATGGTTGAGTAATTTAATGATATTATTGTCTATAGTAACAACTTAGATGAATAACAATATAGTAACAACTTAGATGAATAAAATACATAATGTAAGCTAAAAGGGGGAGAAAAAAATGTGATATTTGATTTTGAAGATTGGGCTTGCATACACATGAGAAAAGAAAGGTTTTTGAGCAAGCTCAAGATCAAGTTGCAATTAAGATGACATAGACCTTTTTAAGTTATGGAAAAAGTGAATAACAATGCTTACAAGATTAATTTGTCAGGTGAAAATGGTGTTTATACTACTTTCAATGTTGTCGATTTTATCTCTTTTAAAGTTTGTAAATGAAGATACAGGTTTGGTTTAAGGGAAAATCCTTTTGAGGATTGAAGAAATTATAGGAATTAATCATCCACTTAAATTACATAAGTTTCAAATTAAAGGAGCCAGGATAGATTGCAAAGTGGTCAAGCGAAGTGTCAAAAGTTGCTAGAGATCCATTAAAAAAATATTGGAGGACCAAGTTATATTTTTACAATTATTTTATTTTGACTAGTGTAACGATACGCGATCACTAGGTTATATTTTTACAATTATTACAAATAAAAATACATTTGATTATTTTTTATGACATCTTTATTATATGAATAATGATCTACACTTTTCTCTTTGGTAAAAAGAGTATTGAACTTCCTCTTGATAAGGGCCATGATGAACTAGACATAAAATCCATGTTGAACTAGAAATAAAATCCTTATCTCGTTCATATCAAACTTCTTCACATGCAACTATCAGACAAAAGACAATGCTTCACTGTTATCTATTACTGCTAGAATGATAACGTTGAATTAGAGGGAGGCTCAACTTTAAGCAAAAAAGGAGATAATGACAATGCTAAAATGAGACTCACAACTATTTCAAGTATTTATCATTATTTATTTAAACATTTTTTTTCGTATTTATATTCATCAAAATATTTCAACTCTCCTTTTTTTTCACCCCTCATATATCAAATGAACCGTGTGCTAATAATGAATTAAAATTGCTGATAACTTTCAATTTTCTTGGTGATGATTGGACCAAAAACCACAATCATGAATTCTGAAGACACTTCGTAATAGTTAAGTATATACTTTTCGTTAAAGATTCATTATTAGTACCATTTTACTAATTCATCTTTGTGGTCACTTTTATCTCTTATCATTTACTATGCACAAATTATATAATTGTCTATTATTTATTGTATTTATTATGTTTTTTCCTTATACTTCGATTATTTTATTTTTTCCTTCCGCCCCTAAACTAACCTCTACATATATACTTTGGTTTTTTATATTTTCAGAAGACATTTTTATTTCTTCTTGTAGCGCCCCCTTGCCGTAGAGTATACACCGATACGCCCGTAGGTCATACCGCTACATACCCTACGATGAGGGTGCACTACGATACGATCA
>JANZLX010000006.1:14222940-14234140 GCA_025531955.1 Erythroxylum orinocense | reverse complement strand
TCTCTCTCTCTCTCTCTCTCTCTCTCTCTCTCTCTCTCTCTCTCTCTCTCTCTCTCTCTCTCTCTCTCTCTCTCTATCTATATATATATATTTATATATATATATATATATATACATATTTACACGTATCACTGAATCGCTTGATTGATTAGTTTGTTTCTTTCTTTCTCCAAATCTTTCGAGTAAGTTTTACTTATCGTTACATTGGTTATGGTCTAAAAGAGGGATTATCGTGTTCTTGCTTTGTTGCATTAAAATCAGATGGAATTGACGAGATTTACTTAGACCAAACCAATGTACATGGAAGATGTTTTTATTAGCTCTTGTGCTTTTTCTTTGCGTTTCTATTGTAATGAAGTAGTATAAGATGATTGTGGTGTTGATGGGAATTTAAGCATGGCTATGAAGGTAGCTTGAAGAGGAATCTAGAAATTGGACGCTACTGCAGTTTTGTGTGCACTATAGCGGGTAGAAGAAGAAGTCCCTGAGATGGAGGCTTCTTTTTAACCCTTTCACTTGTCAAAGTAATCTTTAAGTACATAACTAGAAAATAAATTGTATTTGCTTTTGAAAACACGCACACTTGTAGGTCTACTTTCATTTATGTGTAAATAGTCATAAATTGTTCTTTGACTCCAGAAGTCAACTTGGTATGCTTATAAAAGATGTGGATTGTTAGTGCTCATTGATCCTTGAAACTTTTAATCATATGTACTGTTTTAGTCTTCTTATAAGGTCCTATCCATAAGCACAAGATATGGCATTAGGATCTAAATGGTGATGCAAATGAGAATTATATTAAATGGTATGAGTTTCTACTTTCTTTATCTGGATAATGTTATCATTCCCTTACTTTATTTTATTGTGGCTTTACTAGCATAAGTTTGTCATTTGGTACACTCGCCGAACACCTGGAGTTCGAACACAAACATCATATGAGGACAATATAAAAAAGATTGTGGAGTTCAGTACTGTAAGTCCTATTTATTTGATCATTGCCTGGATATATACATTTCTCCTTTTTGTCTACCGATTTGTTCTTTAAGCATTTTGTAGGTTGAAGGCTTTTGGGTTTGCTATTGCCATTTGGCTCGACCATCTTCATTGCCGAGTCCAACTGATTTACATCTTTTTAAGGAGGGGATTCGCCCTCTATGGGAGGTAATTTTAACAGGAAGTTGATCTCTTCTTGAGTTTGTTCATTACTCGAATCTTGTCGAATGTTCAACACTATGCCAAACATTAACACAAACATTGTTAATGGTTGGTAACTTCCAGGATTCAGCTAACTGCAGTGGTGGTAAGTGGATAATACGATTCAAAAAGGTTGTCTCTGGTCGCTTTTGGGAGGATTTGGTGAGATGAGAACTTGAGCTTGACTTTTATTGATTATTGTGCAGTTATGCTATTGATGCAAACTTGATGCAAAAGGGCTTAACCTACTTAGAAGAAATAAAAGAGGAAAAAAACTAGTTAATCACAAGCCTTAATTTGGTAAAATGAGGATTGAGGATTGAGCTGACACCAAAAATAAGGGCTGAAATTTAGATTATGTTAGGATTCCTTTTTAGATAAGGAGGAGTAGTAAATAACTATGTTATTTTATTTTAGATATGTTATCTTAGTTGGTTAGGACTTATAGAATTTTTATTATAATGAAATTTAAATTAGGAACCCTTTCTTACTATAATAAGAGTTCTAAGAATTATATATGTGTGTATTCAGCTCTTCATCAAGAATAAGTAATCCGAAATTTTTCTACAAACTTGATTTGTAACTAGAAGGTGTGATTCTTTATTCTAAGAGTAATTCTTAGACCCTATTCGTGATTCCTAGTTTCTACCTTTCATTCTTTGTGTTCACCACAAAATTCTAGTAACCAAAATTCTAAATTCCAGCATATTAAACGATAAAATTTAGGCCTAATATCAGCCATATTTCTAATTTTGTGATTTTTAGTTATTATTTAATAATTGTTTTATTTGTCCTTTATTAATTTCGTATTAGAGCTTTATTTCACAATAGCGACATGTAGCAGAAGGGCATATAGAGGAATATTCGGTGACTAGGAGCGATATGAAATACTTCTAAGAGTTATAGAGATATTAGACCTTGATGACTCTCGATCACAAGGTAGTCCAAGAACTAGCCTTGAAAACGATATTAGACAACAAACTACACTTGATGATGATGGTTTAGAGAGTGAAGTCCAAGATAAAGAGGCTGATTCTAATCAACAGTGAAGGGGTTTCGGAAATCAACTCCTACCGAGAGATCCAAGACAAAGAAACCAACCAACATCACATGCAAAATGCATGCGAGCCTTTAGAGTCCACGATAGAGTTGAAATACACAACGAATTCAATGATATTACTTGGAAAATTTGTGTTAAAATCGCTAATTTTTCAAAAAAGATGGATTCACAATTGTACTTAGACTATGCAACAGCAATGGAAGATTTCTTTGACTGGTATCACATGTTAGAATATCAAAAAGTTTGATTCACAAAGATGAAACTAGTTGGACACGCTAAATCTGGTGGAGATTAGTAGGGGATAGACTTCGAAAAACAAGCCAACCACTAATTATTGAGAAGAGATGAAGCTGAAGTTATCCAAAAAATGCCCACCATTTCATTATCAGGAAGATGCTCGAGATCAACTTGCAATCCTTAGATAAGGGATTATGTTCGTAATTGAGTACACAAAAATATTTGATGAACTTTCTATCCGGTGTGAATGGATGAAGTTTGAACAACTTATATCTCACTATTAAAATGGCTTAAGGACAGAAATTTGCAAGGAGCTTGTTGGTTCAAAGCTTGATGATATCATTGGTGTTGCTAATGAAGATTGTGTTGTAATGACTTGTGAAGAAGTAGACTTGAATGAAGATGCACAACTATATTACAATATAGGAATAAAGGAGAAGCTGTGAGTGCACTTGCAAAGTCAAAATTTAGCAATGATAGCAAGTTAGTGCATCTGACTACAAGAAGTAACAATACATATGTTAACAATACATATGTTTTTTATGCCTATGTTGTAAGCCAAGTGGTTTAGTTATGAAATCATTTGCAAATATATTGTTCAAGACTTATGATGTTGTCCACACTATTAAACTATTCTTCAAAGAGGTTGTACATCTATATGGATTACTTTTAACCATCTTCTTTGATCGTGATGTGAAGTTTGTGAGTTATTTTTTGAAGAACTCTATGGAAAACATTAAGCACTAAACTTCAATTTTCAAGTTCTTTCGATCCCTAACTTGATAGACAAACAGAGGTGGTAAATAGAAGCTTGGGGAACTTGTTAAGATGTTTAGTTGGAGAAAATGTGAAAAATTGGGACCTAATTTTTCCTATGACAGAATTTGCATACAATAGTTCTATAAATAGGCCTACTGATAAGAGCTCTTTTGAGATAGTTTCAAGAGTTCAACAAAGGAAATCTATTGATCTGGTTCTTTTATCTCATACAATACAAGTTAGTGTTAAAGCTGATGGTTTTGTACAAGACATGAAGGTTATCTTTGATTATATATGATGATAGATAACAACCGACAACTTATCTTGTAAAGAACACTCTGATCAACATTGTCAATTGGTGGAATTGAATGAAGGGGATATGGTGATAATTAGGATTCGTTCAGAGCATTTTCAAAAAGGGAAATATAAGAAACTTCATTCACAAAATGTTGGACTGTAAGATTATCAAGAAGATAAGTGCTAATGTTTATGTTTTAGAATTACCAAGTGACATGGGAGTAAGTCCTATCTTTAATGTTGTGGACTTAACTATTTATCATGGACAGGATGAGGAATTTCTTACTGCACCTGTAAGAATTCTAGCCACTCCTTGTGTTAAATAGAAAATAGAGGATGTTCTTGATGAACAAATTGTAGTCACAAGAAATGGAGGATATCGACAATTTCTTGTCAAGTGGAAAGGAAGACCAATTTCTAATAGTACTTGGATTCTAGAAATAGAATTTCAAAAGCTGAATCCAAACTTATATGATCAGTATTTGTCACATTCTAGGTCAAGGAGGACTTCAGACAAGTTGGGGAGAAATGATGTAAAAGGGTTTAAAGTATGTAGAAGAAATAAAAGAGGAAAAATTAGTCAGTCACATGCTTTAATTTAGTAGAATGAGGATTAAGAATTGAGCTGAAATAACGGCTGAAATTTAGATTATGTTAGGATTCCTTATTAGATAAGAAATAGTAAAGTTAAATATGTTATTCTATTTTAGATATGTTATCCTAGTTTAGAACTTATAGAATTTCTATTCTAATGGGATTTAAATTAAGAACTCTTTCCTACTATAATAAGAGTTCTAAGAATATATATGTGTGTGTGTATTCAGCTCTTCATCAATTATAATCAATCTGAAAATTTTCTACAAGCTTGAGTTTTAATTAGAAGGTGTGATGCTTTCTTCTAAGAGTAATTATAAGAGTGATTTCTAGTTTCCTGCCTTCTATTCTCTGTGTTCTTCACAAAATTCTAATAACTAAAATCCTAGCTTCTAGCATAATAAACCCAAAATAATAGCCAAATATCAGTCATATTTCTAATTTTGTGATTTTAGCTACTAGTTAATAATTATTCTATTTGTCCTACATCAGCTATTCTCTTCTTCCAGTTGGCAATTCATTTGAATAGGGTTTACATTCTGTGTTGTTCTATTTTCTAACCAGACTTTGTATTTGATTATTGGTGGGATGAGAACCTGAGCTTGGCTTTTACTGATTATTGTGCAGTTGTGCTCTCTATTCTTCCAGTTGACAATTCATTTGAACAGTGTTTACATTCTATGTTCTATTTTCTAACTAGACTTTCTGTTTCATTATCGATGATAAATGCATCCGTATGCTTACATGGCATGATATGGAGTCAGGTTGTTCATTAAAAAGCTACTAGATTGTTCAACTGATGAGAGCTTACATGACATGATATGGAGTCATGTTCATTAAAAAGCTGCTAGATTGTTCAACTGATGAGAGCTTACATCACATGATATGGAATCAGGCTGTTCATTAAAAAGCTACTAGATTGTTCAACTGATGAGAGCTTCAAACCTGCTCAATTTTATTAGATAAGAATTTAGTTAGGGGAAGGTTATAGGATCTGGAGTTTCATATATGGCTTTCTGTAATAAGCTATGAAGGGGAACTGTTAGGTCTTAGGCTTCTGGTTTAAATGGATTTTTCCTTTGTCCTCTAATTGGAGAGTGGAAGTGCTTACAAATGAGTAGGGAATGTGTAGCAGTGACGTGCATGGAAGAAAATGTAGGTGATGGTTTTCCTCGTTAACTTCCCCACATTATCCCATCATTTCCAACCTCATAAACAAATAAAGATAAAGAGTACATACACTATAACATCAACTTTTTGGTTTTTGTGTGGAAGTTGAACTTCGATATCTTTTCCACTTACGATGTTGTTTTGTAGTAAAACATGTGGTTATATAACCATTGTTTACATACAGGTTCTTGCGTTAGTTGGTGATCAACTTGATTATGGTGAAAATATATGTGGTGCAGTACTAAGCATTCGGTACAACGAAGATATACTGTCTGTCTGGAACCGCAATGCATCTGATCATCAGGTGAAAAAATACTATATTCAGTTCACTTGGTTAATGTAACCGACTATTACTAGTCTAATTCTCATTTACAATTGTTCTCCAATGCTCTTCTTTTTTATGGGTCTCATTGTCCATCGACTTCTCCGTGAGTAGAATGCAATTGACTGACTTTTATTGCATTAGGCTGTGATGGCTCTTAGAGATTCAATCAAAAGGCACTTGAAGCTTCCCCATAGCTATGTGATGGAATACAAGCCTCACGATGCTTCCCTCCGTGATAACTCTTCATATAGAAATACATGGTTGAGAGGGTAGGAATATCTTGCTTCTTGCTAAGGGATCAGGAATTAGAATGCAGATGCTTACTTCATATTGGCAATTGAATCCATGCTTGAACATGGTTTGTATTATTACTTGAGAACCTTTAGTAGTTATGTCAAGATCTTGATAGGTATCTATGAGACGATGTCAGAAGAAAACAGAACTTGATTTTCATATGGATTTTGGATTGCGAGTTTTATTGATGCGAATGTGGCTGATATAAACTGGGTAGAAATGACAAAAGAATTTAAGCAATAGTGAGTTTATATGGATTTTGGATTGCGAGTTTTATTGATGCGAATGTGGCTGATATGAACTGGGTAGAAACGATAAAAGAATTTAAGCAATACTGAATTTATAATGCTAGAATGCTAAAATATTATATTGTCAATAAAATAGTCCTTATGGAGTGAACAACTCTCCGAATACAACTTGAAATTAAAAATAAGATTGCTTAAAGCTGTCAACCTAATAGGTATTTATAGATTAAAATACCTAAGAAAACAATTATTGAATATGGAATAATATACGTGAATAACCAAAGGTAAAAAACTAGGAAAACAAAAGATCATGCGAAGTGGTTCTTTTAGTGGGATTTCTATTGGAAGATTGTGGACTCGTTATGTTTGATTGATTCAAGTTGCTTGTAAACTGCCTTTGTGAGTGGGTGACTAGGAGGATCAATCTTACGTGGTCTTCTGAAGTAGATCTGCAGAGGTGATATCTTATCAATGCCTTCCCTTTGAAAACTGGCCTTGTCCTTAAGGCTAAATGTTGGAAATTGGGTTGCGAGCAAGTCATAATCTTCCCAGTTAGCTTCCTCCAATGGACGTACCTATTGCACCAACAATTCTAATCGTAATATCCCCGCTTTTCGTACCTATTGGTGAGCTAAGATTTTATTTGGCTCCACATTAAATTCCCAATCAAAAGTAATGGGTAAATGAGGTGGTTCAGAAGGTATTGTGTTGCCTTTTGTTGGTTGAAGAAGTGAAACATGAAAGATGGGGTGTACTTTGGATGTTACAGGTAGTTTTAATTCATAAGCAACATGTCTCATTTTGCGGACAATTGTGTAAGGACCAAAATACCTAGGAGAGTATTTTGTGTGGTCGTCAAGCAAGTGATTTTTGCGTATAAGTTTGGACACGGAGGAACACAGAACTACCAACATCCAGGCTTATATCACGACGCTTGGAATCGGCTTGAGCTTTCATTAGGGATTGGGCGCGAAGAAGGTTTGAATGTAAAACCTGCAACATCTGATCACGCTCAAGCAATTGTTCCTCCAGTTCAACTATCTTTGTCTCTCTTGGCACAAAAGGATGCAAAGCAGGGGGTTCCCGATCATACACGATTTGAAATGGCGTCGTCTTGTGAAGATGATTGATAACCTGTATTAAAGAAATACTCAGCCCATGGTGAGAACTTTGACCATATTTTGGGTTGCTCTTGTGTGAAACATCGGAGATAAGTTTCAAGGTAATGATTGACAACTTCAGTTTGTCCATCAGATTGTGGATGATAGGCAGTTCCCATGCAAAGCTTGGTCTGACTCATCCGGAAGAGTTCCTGCCAAAAAGTGTTAAGAAATATGACATCTTGATCGGAAAGAATGGAACGTGGTATCCCATGTAATCGTACAATCTCTCTGCAAAAAATAGTAGTCACAGTCTTGGCAATAAAAGGGTGAGATAAAGCTAAGAAATGGGAATACTTGTTGAACCTATCAACAACCACCAGAATTGTATCATAACCCGCTGAATGAGGTAAGCCTACAATGAAGTCGAGAGATATGTCTTCCTATACTCAGTGAGGGAGAGGTAAAAGTTGCAAAAAACTTGCTGGAGCAAGTGTCTGGTACTTGTTTTGTTGGCAAATCAGGCAATTTTGGACATATTTTTTGACATCTTGCTTCAAATGGGGCCAAAAGAACTTGGTAGTCACTCTTTTTAAAGTAACCATCATGTCCCCTAGGAGTGTTATGGGCTTCAGCAAGGATTTTGTCTTTTAGTAGTAGAGTATAGGGAATTACTAACCTTGACTTATAAAATAACAGCAATATGAAAATTAGGATGCACATCGGGTTGTTGGATGATCTGCTCCATGATTTGATTGGTGTAGGGATCGGTTTTCAATGCTTTTTGCGAAAAATTGAAATCCATTGTAACAGGTAGTACCATCGCCATAAAATCTGCATGTTATTCGTAACAGTGCGTTTGCCCCTTTGTTGTCGCTGCCTGTTTTGTAACAAATGGTAAAATCAAAAGGGAGGAATTTCATCATCAACCGCTGCTTCTCATTGGTGGTTATCCTTTGACTGAGAAGAAACTTCAGGTTACAGTGATTTGTTTTGACAAAGAATGGGCGTCTTAGTAAATAGTGTTTCCATTTTTGTAAAGCAAGGACCAAGGCCAGTAGCTCCCGGTCGTAGGTAGACTTGATGCGGTTGGAGAATGTAGGCCCTTTACTGAAATAAGCAATGGGATGCTCTTGCTGCAACAGTATTGTGCCAACTCCTAATGCAAATGCGTCACACTCAACTGTAAATGGTAAAGAGAAATTTGGTAAGTGTAAAACCGAGATCGTGGTCAACGCCTTTTTTAGATGGTTAAAGGCTTGTTCCGTAACTGTATTCCAAACAAAACCATCATTTTTGGTAAAATCTATTAGTGGATGTGCAATAATTCCATAATTTTAAACAAAACGCCGGTAGTAACCGATTAGCCCAAGAAATCCCCATAGTTCTTTCACATTTTGCAGGATAGGCTACTTCATAACTGCTGAAATTTTTTCTGGGTCTACAGCTACCTCTTGTTTAGAAATGACATGCCCTAAAAACCCAATGTGTGGCACCCTAAATAAACATTTCTTTGGATTGGCAAAAAAAAAAGTTGGTGGCTAAAAGTTGAAATGTAGTTCGAAAAACCAGAATATCGTAAAAAAAAAGCCAGTATAAATTTACAAAGGTGTGGTCTAAAGAGGTCGTTCCTGGTAGCTTGAAAAGTAGAGGGTGCATTATTGAGACTGAACGGCCACAAATTCATAGTGCCCTGAATGTGTGCAAAAGGATGTTTTGTGTATGTCATTTGGATTCACACTGATTTAATGGTACCCCAAATGTAAATCTATTTTGGAAAAAATGGTAGCTCCATATAACTCGTCTAAGAGTTCATCTATATTAGGAATGGGGTACTTATTTGGAATGACGATTTTATTAAGGTTGCAATAGTCGACACAGAACCTCCAAGATCTATCTTTCTTCATTACCAGTAATACAAAACTCGCGAAGGGACTCTGGCTTGATCGGATGAATCCTGAAGCCAGTAAAGTAAACACTTGGTTTTCTATTTTGGTTTTTTGATGGTACGAGTAACAGTAAGGGCGTAAATTTGGCGGTGTAGCATTAGGAAGTAGTGATATTTTGTGTGAGTGAGTGTGAAAGGGTGGTAAAGTTTGTGATTCTTTAAATATATTGGCAAATTCTAAAAGCAGGGGTTGGATAAAAGGAGGTTCTGGTATCTCAGGTAATCTATTTAAAACTTAAAAAGAAACATCTTCTGAATCTTTTGTTCAAACTCCCTATTGTTTATACCTTCTGCAATTCAGAAAAAATACCATGAACATCTCATTCCAATTTGCTTGAATGGTATTCAAGGATGCCAGCTATTTAATCCCCAGGACTAAATATGTGCCTCCAATAGTGAATGGAAAGAAATCCTGTACAATGGTGAGATTGGGTAGTTGAACTGAGAGGTCTTTGCATATTTTATCACGTCGAATGATATCTCTGTTGCCGATTTGAACTCCAAAGGTTGTAATTGGTTGTACCTTAAGGTCTAACTCATCAATGATGGTGTTGGAGATAAAGTTGTGGGTTGATCCGCTATCGACCAAAATGATGACCCACCTTTGACCAATTCTCCCCTGTAGCTTCATGGTGGTACCCGAATTTTTTCCTAAAATAGCATGTAAAGAAATCTTCGCCATATCATCCGGAATGGGAGCTTCTTCGTCAGGTGGAACTTCAATATTTTCATCACCATCTGTCAACTCCATGAGTGCAAAAGTGGACTATTTGCAACGGTAACCAAGTGCAAATTTTTCATTACACCATAAATAGAGCCCTTTGGCAATTCAGTTCTATTTTTCTATTTCCCAAGAATTTGCTGAGCTTGATTGAGACTGCAGGCGGAAAGAGGGATTAGAAAATCTTGAACCAGCAATAGAAGAGTATGATACCCGTCTTTCCCTAATTATGTTGGCGTTTGGTTGAGATGAAGGTTGTGTTATGGTTCGGTTGGAAGTAGTCCAGGTGCTCACCTTGTTACTTTTGTTTGAGCGCACTTTGCTTTCAAATTCAAGGGCTAAACTCATTGCCTTGTATACGATTTGGGGTTTGTGAATTTTTACGTCCGACCTCAATTCTTCCTTCAATCCACCTAGAAAGACACCTAATAAACAATGCTCTGGCCATTGCTTAACACAGGCAGACCTCTTAGCAAACTCTTGTCGGTATTCTTGAATACTTCCCTCTTGTTTAATGCTACACAAATACTCATCTGGATTCTGAAATTCTGTTGGTCCATGATTCTCTTGGAGAACTTTCACCAATTCCTCCCAATAAAGCAGTGTTCGCTCACTATTTGCTTGGGCTTTCAGTAGCTAAAAAAGCAATGGTTTCCAGCTTAGAAAATATAACAGATAATTGTTGGGCTATGGGGTTAATAATGATTGTGGGGGGTTTAGGTTGTGAAGCTGTGGATTTGGTACTCACTATGGTTAGGTAACGTGTGCTCTGATACCAAATATGATATGAACTGGGTAGAAACGACAAAAGAATTTAAGCAATACTGAGTTTATAATGCTAGAATGCTAAAACATTATATTCTCAATAAAATAATCCTTATGGAGTAGACAACTCTCCGAATACATCTTGAAATTAAAAATAAGACTACCTAAAGTTGTCTTCCTAATAGGTATTTATAGATTAAAATACCTAAGAAAATAGTTATTGAATATGGAAATAACATACGTGAATAACCAAGGCAAAAAACTAGGAAAACATAAGATCATGCGAAGTGGTTCTTCTTTTAGTGGGATTCTATTGGAAGATCGTGGACCCTGTCAAATTTGACTGATTCAAGTTGCTGGTAAACTGCCTCTGTGAGTGGGTGACTAGGAGGATCAATCTTCCGTGGCCTCCTGAATGGAAAGTTTGGTGAAGTAACACTTGAGTAGGAAGAGTTCACAACAATAGAGAAGAGAACATCTGGGTGTAAATC
>JANZLX010000006.1:14200275-14212801 GCA_025531955.1 Erythroxylum orinocense | reverse complement strand
GCACCTTTACCGTGGGATATTCGTCGGTGTGACCTTCGGGTTTCCCAATGTGTACCCTACGGTGAGGGGGCGCTACACTCTTGCCTTATTACTTGGGGACATTCCCTGATCATGTGTCCTTTCTCCCCGCATCAAAAGCATGCTCTAAGTAACTTGAAGCACTCTCCTTTGTGAAACTTCCCACAATGCTCACATTAGAGGTTTGTATTCCTGCTTCTTTCCATTCCTCTATTTCCCCTGTAGTTGAGGGTTGCACTAAAACTGCCCTTGATCACTTGTTCCTAGCAGAGGCACTACTTCCCACCTCACTCTATGTATGTAAGCTCTTCACACTCCTATCAGGTTCTGGAGCACTCATCCCCTTCTTGGAAGACTACTCCCGGTTCTTTCTCTTCTTGTTGACTTCATACTTAATATTCTCTAGCTTTTTAACTTGGAGTGCAACATCTACGAACTACTGGTAGTCACAGAAATTATGAATCAAGGTTTCTCCTTGATCCCCAGATGAAGTCCTTCCTCAAACTTACTACATTTGTCCTCCACATTTGCCATAATGTTGGCCGCATATCGAAAAAGCTGAATGAACTCTAGCTCATACTCACTCACACTCATGTCCCTCTGTGTGAGATTCAGAAATTCTCTGGCCTTCTCTTATACATAAACTCTCAAGAGGTACTTCTTTCTGAACACTTCCACAAAATCTCTCCATGACAACACCAGAGGCATGACTTGATTGTGGGGCACTGACTCCCACCAATAAAGTGCGTCCCCCTGTAGCAAACTCACTGCATATTCCAACTTCTCCTCATCTGAATTAGGACCCTCTCGGTCCTCTTTAACCATGCTTCAATTTCTTTCAAATTTGTAGTCCCATTGAAATCCACAGCTCTATACTTGCGGAGCTTATCATCCTGCCCAGTTCTCTCCACTGGTGCTTGCATCGGAACTTGAGACCCTTGACCTATGGCATATGTGAAAGCCTGTGCAAAGGCTTGAAAGAAATGCGGATCCATGGGGTTTGCTTG
The DNA here is from genome assembly GCA_025531955.1 of Erythroxylum orinocense. Lineage (NCBI taxonomy): Eukaryota > Viridiplantae > Streptophyta > Magnoliopsida > Malpighiales > Erythroxylaceae > Erythroxylum > Erythroxylum orinocense. The sequence goes on along the minus strand of JANZLX010000006.1, from coordinate 14,211,776 downwards.
AGGCATAGGAGAAGGCAGTGGAGGAAACTCATATTACACACTCGGTGCCTCAGAATGCAGAACAGAACGTGTCCCCGCATCTTGTGGGACATAAGATTCATCCATGCTCCCTTGGCGAGAGTGAGATCGAGTTATGGCTCCTCGAGTTCTTTTTCGAGACAACATTTTCACTCCTTCAATTTAAAAACATAGAAAATCTTTAGTTCATGAAAATCAATTTTAAAATCATGTAAAACAATTCAAATCATATAAAAACAACTTCAAATCATGTGAAACAATTCAAACAATGTAAGTTGTTCATTTAAAACAATGCATGTGATTCATTCAAAACAATGCATGTTCATTTCATGTCTTAAACTACCCATTTCATGCCTAGGATACTCCTAAACCTAGTCCCAAACAAGGACCTAAACCTAGTTCGCTCTGATACCAAAACATGTTGGACCTCATTTTCGGAGCCCAACTTGGATGTCCTGACACATGAGCCTCTGATACCGCAATATTTGTTGAGCCCCATTTCCGAAACTTGATAATATTCTACGCTCAACCCGAAATTTGAAAATCTTAAAGACTGAATTAAGACTCTATTTCTTCATACGATTTGTAGCTCCATGTCTCTAGTTTATTTAGAAATAAGAATCATCTCATTTGAAGCTCTACAGATCATGATATCATCAAAAAATCGAAGTATGTTCAGTAAAACAAAAATATCCAATTCATACTCTTCCAATCGATACCCTTACTTTGATTCAATCAAACTTTTTCAAATCAATACTAAAAGCAACTAATTTTTATAGAGAGGTATAGGACTGTGTTAGGAAACTGTTGGTATAAAAATCACTTCATTTGGAGGTCAGAAGGATAAGTTATGACCAAAAGAATCCAACATGATTATGTCCTCGATCATATTGTACCTTTCTTGGGACAATTGGCATAACTTTCACTATAGATGTCAGATTAAGATCGTCTTAGGCTAGTTTCAAAGAAGACTTCGAGATTTACAACATTAGTGAAGACCTAGAAGAGAGATGTTTTCATCGAGAGGGTCAAAATCTTGAATTTCCAAAGGGTAGATGGGTTAGACGAAAGAAGTCAGTCTAAGATGAATCAGACGAAGGCTTAGTCAAAGATGCATTAGACGAATGGTCAAAGAAACATCAGACAAATGGTCAAAGAAGCATCAGATGAAGGGTTGGTTAAAGAAGCATCAGACGAAGGGTTGGTCAAAGAAGCATTAGACAAAGGGTTGGTCAAAGATGCATCAGGTGAATGGTCAAAGAAGCATCAGACGAAGGGTTGGTCAAAGATGCATCAAACCAATGGTTAAAGAAGCATCAGACGAAGACTTGGCCAAAGAAATATCATAACTTATAATAATCATATCTCTTAACTCTGGTGTCCAAAAATCACATACTTTATACCATTGGAAAGTTATGACGATAAACTACAACTTTTTAGAAGACAACTTTGTCTAATTTTGCCTAGATTAATGTAATTTTTCCTTTGGAGTCAGAACACATACTGTGATACCTATGGAAGGTTTGAAATGCAATATACCAATTTTGAGAATCACAAGCAAAGCACAATCATATTTCATTAATATCAAAGAAAATAAGAGTTTTACAAAGCTTTAAAGGGCATTTCAAGTCATAATACATCAATATCTCAAAATCCTAAAATACAAACGATACGTGAACAATAATTTGTTCAAAATGCAGCTAAAGCCTTGTGTTTCAAATCTATCTTAAAGTACAAAAAGATGCATAATCGGAGTGATGCCATGCCCCTGAGTTACTCGATCTCATGCTCTTCACCTAAAGATGGGACGGAATGGGAGGGGATGAGCTTAGAGCTCGTGGGTAACAATTTTATAATCGGTAACAGGAAAAACCATTGTAAAGATTCATATTGATTTATAAAGCACATATTTCTCAAATTCTTTACCAAACTCACAAAAATACAAATCATGTATACACCAATCTTGTTACTATATTTAGGCACATAAGCACATCAAAATGGTTTGGAAGGTCCATAAACAGAACGAACTAACATATTCTCATATAATGGTCCTATGTAGTCGTGAACAAAACGAATTAACACAATCCCACACAATATTTTTGTATAGTCGTAAACATGAGGGAGTCCTTGAAGGAGTTCCATGCCACTAGCGGGTAGGTAGGAAAAGCCTTTAATCAAAGTGCACGTGACAATAGAATGGACCAAACCAAATCCCACATAACATGTATTTCATAACTTGTAAACTAGTTGCCCAAAAATGGCACATTTTTGAAACATGATCTCATAAACTTGATATCCTTTCAAAATCATTTTCATTTTTCATTTCATAATTTAAAACACAATCCATATACAAAACATGTAGCACATTCTCAAAGAATTCAAAGAGCAATAAATGCACATTTAAAAAGTAGTTAGAAATCATTTATTTCCACTTCTTGAAAGAAACATTTATGGCTTATTACTTAATTATAAAATATAACCCACCTTGAATTTCCTTGCTTTAAACTTACTCAAAATGCCCCTTTTCTTGCTCCTCTTATCTTTCATGATTCCCTTTTTATAAGCAAAATCCCAAATTTATTAGGGTTGCAACGAAGTGAAAACCCACAAAGCACATTTACTAAAATTGATCCTAGAATACCTAAACCTATATATTTCCTAATCTTTGTGAACCAAAACCCTTTCAAAAATCTAAAGTATTAAAAATGCTCTTACCTTAAATTTTCACAAAATAAAGAGATGCTTGGCCCAATTTCAAGCTCTTATCTTCCTCTTTCTTTTCCTCTTCTTGAACAACTTTAAAATCTCTCTAGAAAAATTAAAAAAGATGAAACCCTAGCTCAAACTCTATTCTTTTCTCCCAAATCACCGAAACTCTCTTCCCCTCTTCTTTGTTTTCGTATTTTCTCTTCTTCCTTCTCTATTTTCGTTTTTTCTTCCTTCTCAAGAGTAAGACCACTCTTATTTTTCCCATCTACCCTTAATGAGTGTCAAAAGTCCATTTTGCCGTTCATTTATGTCTTATGTCTTTTAATGCTTAAACGGCCTACAAAAAATGCCTTTTCATATTCCTGCCACTTTTAATCCATTAAACACCATACTATACTCTAACTTAATTTTAACTTCTCCTTATGCTTGCAAAATCATGGACTAAATTCTAAGAAAATGAAATAAAGTAAAATGAATAAATAAATAAATAAAGAAAAATTTTGAGTCCGAAACAGATAGTGTTAATTTGCTTGATCAAGAAGGTAATTAGTTCTCGTTCTTATGTTTAGTTGAAATGTAATAACCGCTTTTTAATTATTCTTGAATTCTTCTACTTTTTCTTGGTTTGATGCCTATGAATGACCCATTACATTAGGTAAGATTTGGCATTGTTATAAACTTTTCTGATGCCTTATTTGTTTATATATCTTTTGGTATTATATATGTATGAAATATGAAAACTTATTTGTCCATTTTTTCAATGTATAATTTTGTTGGTCACAGCTACATAGCATATTTGTGTTACAATATCTGCATATAATTTTGTTGGAATACAAGATTTAGACACTTGGATTTTTCAAATGCTTGTTCACTGGAGAACAAATCTCAGTCGAAGAAGAAGACGAGAGAACGGCCGTGATTTCTAAGGTGAACGGGCATGATTTCTACTCGTGCAACTGTTAGGTTAACTTAATATTCTAAACTCAATCCCGGGTGTGACACCTAGTGACTTTTTTTTGTTATTTTAATTAACTAAAATATTTAATTGATTATAATTTTTTAAACTTTTTTTATTTCAGTTATGGGCGTGACTTAATAAGTTACACCCGTGACTGAGGTGTGACTAATGATATATGTTTTCTAATTTTTACTTAGATATTATAATATTTGCATTTACTTTCTATATTTTATACATTTATATCAAATACATGACATGATACATTTCAAAAAAATTTTATTTTTCATTCCAAATTTTTACTATCAAATTTTACTTATTCATTTTTAAAACTTACATATTTTTTATAATGCTATCACATTAACAAAGTTTAACCTTGTTAATTCCTTTCTTATACATTTCAAAATTTAAATATTTATAATTTTATCACAAACTTTTAAATTACACAATATTCATTTATACATTAAATAATATAACATGTTACGCCCAGTGACTTTTTTCCGTTATTTTAATTAACTAAAATCTTAAGTTGATTGAAAAATTTAACTTATTTTGTTTTGGGCATGACTTAATAAGTCACACCCATGATTGGTGATATAGTTTTTTACTTTTTACTTAGATATTATCATATTTGTATTTACTTTGTATATTTTATCCATTTATAACAAATAGATTACACTATACATTTCCTAAATTTTTATTTTTTCATTCCAAATTTTTACTAACTAATTTTACTAATTCATTTTTAATATTCTAACTTATATATTTTAAATAATTCTAACATAATTCCTTTCTTACTATACATTTCAAAATTTTAATATTTAAAATTTTATCACAAAATTTTAAATTACACTATATGCATTTATACATTAAATAATATATTATGTTACATCAAGTGACTTTTTTAACTTCGTTATTTTAGTTAACTAAAATATTTAATTGATTATAAATTTTTTAAACTTATTTTGTTTCAGTTAAGTCACACTCGTGACTATTGATATATATTTTTTACTTTTTACTTAGATATTATAATATTTGTATTTACTTTGTATGTTTTATCCATTTATAACAAATACATTACACTATACATTTCCTAATTTTTTTATTTTTTCATTCCAAATTTTTACTAACTAATTTTACTAATTCATTTCTAATATTCTAACTTATATATTTTAATATAAAAAATTTTAACCTTGTTAATTTCTTTGTTAGTATACATTTCAAATTTTAAATATTTATAATTTTATTACAAAATTTTAAATTACACAATATTAATTTATACATTAAATAATATAACATGTTTAGAATTACTTCTACAATTAAATTAAGCATAAATACTCCTATAATTAAATTAAGTGGGCATTATATTATTGAGCATTTGCGCAGTGTCTATCTGCTACTATTAGTTAAAGAGATTTTCAAGTCAAAAGTAAACTGGCATTGGTGTTAAGTACGAGATAGGCATTAGACTTGTGACACAATTTGTAATGATATGCGTTGATAAAGTTTTAGTGTCGTTAGACATTTATGAAAATAGAGTTTGAGTGGTTTTAAACTTTTGTGAAAATAAAATTTAACTGTAACTAAACTTTTTACATGTAACTTTAGATTATAAATAACTAGATAATGATTTTACAAGGTTGAATCTTTGGGAAATTGGGAAGGTTGTTGTCATCTATTCCCTTTACTTCAACCTTCTTACAGTAATAAAAGAAGTCTATGTCATTACTTATGTACATGGTTCATATAATTGATTGAATGACGTAAATTCTTGTGTTTTTACTTCATTTCTTTTCATCCTATATTGCTTTTTTTGTGCAATAATCAGTGTTAGATTGATTAGTATTGCAGTATTCGACCTAAGATTTTGCTATTAAGATGTATCTTCATATGTGGGATATTAAGAAATTTAATAGATTAAATACAATCTACGAAACGTAAAGGTGAGTGCATTTCTTATTCAATAGGATATGCAATAGCATTGAAAGGAGATCAAAATTGCTAGAGAATTTGATCGAATAAGAAAGAGATTATATTGAACACGTATTAAGTAAAATTGTTGAGTTCCGAAGACAAGAAATCAAGAGAGGTAGTTTACTATGAGAAAAAACTCAAAAGTAAGTACAATAATAACAACAACCTAACATGAATCCCTAAGATGCGAGGTTTGAGGAGATAGAGAAATACAATAGCCTTACTCTTATCTAGTAGAAAGACTATTTCAAACTCATAAGTAAGTATCAGAAGAAATTATGTACAAATCGTTTAAACAACTTGAGAGTAAATATTAGAAGAAATCATTGACAAACTGTTTATATCAAAAGCAATGTTAGTATACGTTAAAGATGAAAAAAAAAGTAAACACAAAAAGATCACATTGATAATTTTAATTAGATCATCTTGGATTTACAAGGTTTGGAGATTAAAATTGAGAATGAGGATTAAGTTATATATCACTACAAGAAAAATGACATTTAGCAATGGATCTGTCTGTAATAGAAATTAGTGACGGAATTAACCGAAGGACAAAGGTGTCGTAAAAATGGCCGTAGGTAAATTTACCGATGGATACTTTATGTAATTTTCGGTGAATATACCGATGTTTGGCTATGACCGTCAGTGAATTTACCAACGGCCATTTTGTTTTCGTCGGAATATTTGTAGACGATATTGGTTATTCTGTTGGTAACATTATCGACGATTATGACTAAACTGTCGGTGAATATACCGACAGTTCAACAAATCCTGACAGTAAAAAAGTTGGCGACAGGCTGTCAATATTATTGACGGAACCTGTCAATAATATCATGGATTTTACCGATGGTTTGTTGTGTTCCATCGATAAATATAATAGATTTTACCGACATACTTGTATTTTCCATCACTTTCTATGCATCCCATTATGAAATAATTGATAGCCTTAATGATAATTTTGTATTTATTGGTCGTATAAATTAGAATATATATTGTGCTCAATTTGAAGACATGTCTTCTGGTTCAGCCTGATTCTGACTGAACGGAACGTTGTCGTCTGGATTCATGAGTTGGCTGCTTTCCGTAGTTGAGATCCCTACAAGACAAAGAAGGCACGTCGGGGGTGATGTCCCGATTAGCCCCTCCGACGTTCAAGTTAGGTTTCTGGTCAAGGTGAGGCTGCTGAATGCAGAGAAAACTAGGTAATGATTGTACGTACCTCAATCACGATAGGATCTTACCTTATATACAGATGGATATTAGGTTTAGGTCTTCACGTATGTAAGTCTTTGAGATTGCATGGGAGTCTGTCACATGCAGGTGGGCTGATAAGAGCTTGGATCGGGCTTGGGCTTGACATAGTTATCTTTGATGAATGGGCCGATCGGCCCAAGGCCCAACAGGGCCGACCCAACCATCTTCAAAAAATTATAAGTGTTTTATTTCACTAGAAAAAGATTCTTTTATTTGGCGTAGAAGATTTGGACATGCTAGCATGAGCATCTTATCAAAATTATCCAAAAATTAGTTAGTGTGAGGACTACTTAACTTAAATTTGAAAATAATCAAGTTTGCGAAGCTTGTTTAAAAGTAAACCACATTAGAAGTAGCTTTCTTACTAAAAATATTTTCTCTACTAACCAACCGCTTGAACTTATACGTATAAATTTATTTGGTACTACTAAGACTCAAAGCTTTGGTGGTAAACACTACGGCTTTGTTATAGTAGATTATTATTCTAGATTTACATGAGTTTATTTCCTATTAAATAAGGATGATGTTTTTGAAGTTTTGAGAAGTTTTCTAGAAAAATTCAAATTGAAAAATTGTACTACATTACATTAATTCAAAGTGATCTTGAAGGAGAATATTGATAATGGAGTTATTGAGAGAAAAGATAGCACCTTATTGATATGGCCAGAACTATGATGTGTGAAAGTGGTCCACCTCATGGTTATTGGGTAGAAGTTGTATCAACTGCTTATTACATACTTAATAGATGCTTTATAACTATTCTCAAAAAGACCGCCTATGAGTTGTGAAAAGGACAAAAATCGAATGTTGTTTAATTTTGAGCATTTAGTTGCAAGTTCTTTATTCTAAATAATGGAAAAGATAACCTTGGAAAGTTTGATGCGAGATCAGATGAAGCTATTTTTTTTGGGTTACAGTATTGTTAGTAAAGGATTCAAAGTTTATTATATATAAAAAAAGAGGATAGAAGAATTAATACATGTAGTATTCGATGAAGCACTACCCTCGACAACATTAGCTGATTCAGATGATGAAGAGCATCCTTTGATTCTTGAAACTACATTACAAACTCAAACTACACCTATAGTACCTTTGGAATTACAAGATAAAGAAGGTCCTTCTAAAGCGAGGACAGAGTAGGCTCCTTCATCTCAGTAGAAGCTTATGCTACGAAGAACACCAAGAGAATGGAGAGGTCTTGATACACATCAGTACATTCTAAGAGATCCCTCTGAAAGTCTAAGAACCAGATCATCCTTCAAAAACAATTATGTTGCTCTCATCTCACAATTAGAACCAAAGACCATTGAAGAGGCTCTTACTGATGAAAAGTAGGTTTTAGATATGAAACCTGAACTAAATTAGTTTGATAAAAACAAAGTTTGTAATCTAGTACCTCATTCACAAAACAAGTCAATCATTTGACCTTGTTGGGTATTTCAAAACAAACTTGATGAAAATGGTAAGGTGGTAAGAAATGAAGCTAAACTTGTAAAAGGTATTGATTTTGATTAGACGTATGCATCTTTTCCTAGATTACAATCAATTAGAATTCTACTTGCTTTTGCATGCCATAGAAAATTTAAATTATTTCAAATGGATGTCAAAAATGCCTTCTTAAATGGATATATTAACGAAGAAATGTTTGTTAAGCAACCTTCAGGTTTTAAAGATGAAAACCATCTTGATTACGTGATGAAGTTAACTAAACCTCCATATGGTCTAAAGTAGACTCCTTGAGCATGGTATGGGAGGTTAAGTAATTTTCTGCTTGAGAATAAATTTGAAAGAGGAAAGGTAGATAAAACCTTATTTATTAAGAAAAAGGAGAATGATTTACTCATAGTACAAATAATATATTGATGACATCATATTTGGTGCTACTAATCAATCCTTCTATGAATAATTCTTAGCCTTAATGCAGTGGGAGTTTGAAATGAGTCTGATGGGAGAACTATCATTCTTTCTTGGGTTTGTAAATTAGGCAAACAAAAAAAGGAATCTTAATTAGTCAAGACAAATACACAATTGAACTCATCAAGAAATATCATTTTGAGAATGCCAAACCGATGGGTACTCCTATGTATACTGGAATAAAACTTGATAAGGATGAAGAAGGCAAGGCTACGAATGAGACAAAGTACAGAGGAATAATTGGGTCACTACTATAACTTACAAGCTCAAGATAGACAGTAAGCTTAGTGTGTCTCTTTGCGTAAAATTTCAATCAAATTCAAAAGAAAACCATGTTCAAGCAGTTAAGAGGATCCTTCGCTATCTTTTCAGAACTATGGACTTTGGATTATGGTATCCAAAAACTGATTTATTTAACATAGTTGGCTATTATAATGTAGATTATGCAAGTGTAAAGTTAATAGGAAAAGCACAAATGGACTCTTGAAAGATGTCTAATTTCTTGATCTTACAAGAAACAAAATTGCACAACGGTTTCTACAATTGAAGCGAAATATATAACAGTTGCCAGCTATTGTGCTTAAATCTTATAGATGAAAAATAAACTCCAGGACTTTTCTTTGAACTTTGATTATATTCCTATACTACGTGACAATACAAGTGCAATAAATGTCTCTAAGAATCCTGTGCGTCATTATAGGACTAAGCATATGGAAATCAAACATCATTTTCTTAGAGATCCTGTTTTAAAAGGAACCATTGATCTTTTACATGTTAAAACTGAAAATCAAGAAGTTGATATCTTTACTAAGGCACTTTCTGAAGATAGATTTTGTGTGTTAAGAAAAGATCTTGGTTTGTGCAGATTATCTAATATTAACTTTGTATGAAGATTCTATGCTACTTCTCTTTGCAAAATATTAACAGGCTCCTTATAATATGTTTTTATGACAGGCTCCTCTTAGTTTAGAAGGCCCCGTTTAGTTTAGAAGGCTCCTCTTAATTTGGAAGACCCGTCTTAGTCTAAAATTCCCCTTTTAGAGTAGAAGGTGTCTCTTAGTTTAGGAGGCTCCTCTTAGTTTAATAGGGTAGAATAAATATGTCTTAAAAAGGTAGTTATTAAATAGCATCGTTTCATCTTTTAAAATGCGCGCGCTGCTTTGACAACTTTCCGTACGTGACTGATAGAAGATACGTAGATGATCACACCTACTTTAATAGCATGTATCATTGTTCATCTTCACACAAAATCAGTGCTTAAGAACCATTTAGTAGATTTTTTGCTTCTACTCATCTTCATCGTTCTTATAAGCACCATTTTTCCTCATTGCACCTAAACTCTTTGTTTATGCTCAAATATCTTAAATATCATTAAGCTTACTTACAATGGCAGGAACAAAATCCAAGGGGTAGAAGAAAACCTTGACTCTCACTGTTAGCCATAACGAAACTCTCCGCTATAAACAAAAGTTTGAAACTCATATTTCTGAGTCTTTCTCTTTGTCGGCAATAGTAGGATCATTAAACACACCTATTAAAACTATTTCTTTCACCTTTAAGCCTCAAGTTTCTGTAGTACCTATTTAGGAGACTCTAATTTATCTTTTGAACACAATGAAACAATAATCAAGCAGTAATATATCTCTGACTTTGATGAAGAAGGTTCTAATTATTTAAACCCTAGCCCATTAGAAAAAGAACTAGAAGAAGAAAAGGAAGTAGAAGAAAAAGAAGAAAACGAAGAAGAAAAATCTTCTAGTAAGGTGGAGCCAACGAGAAAAGTAAGGTTTCATTCTCCTTCATTGTCATTGCCCATTATCTCTCATCCTACTCCCATTTTATCTATTTTGTCTTCTAAAACCTTTATGTAAGGCCACAAAATATAACCTAGTTAAAATAATACATGTTTATGAAAGTACATGTGCGATAGGAGTTAGAATTTTGTTATGATTAGAATATGAAAGACTTATGACTTGAATTTTTGATCAAGTGGACTATAGTGAGTAAATTGGAATTAATTGATACGATTAGAAAATTTGAGTATTTAAATGTATATTTAGATTGGGAAAATTTTCAAGTTGCAAGATAAATTGGTACATGAAAATTGCAATGATTAAAACTATGAGTTAATGACATTTGGCATAGTTGATACATTAACAATTGGCATAGTTGATAAAGTGACTAGTCGGCTAATTAAATTATGGCATTTGGCAGCATTCATTAAGTGACAAATGGTTTAATGGAAGTGTGACAAATGGTAGGTTAAGTGTAGGACATATGTGACACATGTAAGAAGACATATGCCTTATGGAGGGAGTGACACCTAGGTGGTGATGAAGCAAGTTTCTGCTGGAAACTTTTCTGTTTTGTTTTTTTATCACTTTGCTTTCTTCTCTCCATAAACCTCCCATCTTCTCTCTAACTTCTAGACTTTGTTGGAGTTTGGATTATCAACCTTTGGAAGCTTTGTAAGTTATTTCAATAAGAAATAGGTCTTGTGATTCTATGTATTATTACTCAGTGATGCTAAAATTGCACATTAATCTTAGATATGTGCTAGTTATTTGGTAGCTTGATTTAGCTGGTTCTTTGAAGTTAAATGAAGTGAATCACACGTTAATACAGTAATCAATAACGATATATAGATGCACAAGAAGGGGGGTTGAATTGTGGTAAA
>JANZLX010000006.1:14159587-14175091 GCA_025531955.1 Erythroxylum orinocense | reverse complement strand
CTAAACAACTTCCAAATTTCAGTCGATCATAACTCCTAGCCCCGATATCGAAAAATTGCAAACTTTATGGCGTTAGATAGATTGAAAGATAAGCTACAACTTTCATTAAGGCCATTTACTCCAATTTAGGCCGCATCTATCCGACGATTTGCCTCAAAGTTCAACATACACAATCCTACACTTAGAGCATTTTCAAAACCAAAACAAAATACACTTAACTTCGAAAAATCATAACTGTTACTCCTGATATAAAAAAATATCAAACTTTATGGCTACGGAAAGCTCTCAACAGAATCTACAAGTTTCATGAAGCGTGCATTTAAATGCAACAAAATCTTGAGGTCATGGGTTCGAATCGTGCTCATGACCAAAGAGGACAATACCGATTTGTGTTGGATGCCGCGGTATAACCCGCAAACACACGCCGAGGTATAACCCCCAAATACACCTACGAGTGGGGTGTGAAGTCCAACAAATTTGAGGATAGGTAGTTACAACTCGAGAGAGAGCAATTCATTAACATGGGAAAATTTTGTTAGTCCAAGTGATTTCTTTGTTGTGGCCTACTATAAGGAACCCTATTGGTGGTTTATGACTCAATTGCTTCCTCTCTTGCATAAATGATAGATAATTATGATGTCCTAAATATTATGGAGGCTAAAAACTTACTTGAGACTCAATATTATTACTTAATAAAATCATAATTTGGCTCTCAATTTGATCACCTAAGCATTTTCAATCCACTCTTAACAAATAATCCACCTTTCTTCTTGCCTTCATATGCCTAAAAAGCCTTATGCATTATAAAATATGAATGCTATCGTCATTTAATGTTTGTATCATTACCAACCCATTTTTTTCTTGATATTCTATAGTATTGTGTTTGATGATACTTCCTTGGAATTGTTTTTTTATTGTTAAATAAAAGTGCTTAAGTTTACAATAAGTAAACTTATCTTGTATACTTGTCTTCTTTGTCCATATAGTAATATTTTGTTGGAAAATTTCAAAATATAAAACATATTTATAAATTCCTTGACAAAAAAAAAAACATATTTATAAACTTTATTACCCGGATCTCAATATGAATAATCAATAACTTGAACTCTAGTAATTAATAAATTTCATTTGAATGTAATTATTTAAAAAATAAAAATTCAAAACAATTTGAAGTTGATATGTGGTTTAAAATAAATATATCAAATATAAAATTTAAAGAAAATTAATAATATTTTATTTTATTTTAAATATTTAATTAATTTTAATACTAACAAGTACTAAGACTAAAAATGGGCTTCAAGAGACTTGAAGCAAGTTGTGTATAAAGTAAGGTGAAATTGGCGAGTTCAATTGGGTTGACTATGAGCCAACCAGTTCCATTTTATTAAAAGCTTTTAATTTTAAAACCAACATGTTAAAATGTAAGCTAGACCAAGATATTTGAGGAGTTAAGCCTAAAAGAATAACTCGAAGCTTTTGATATTTACATCTCATCTTCATCCTTTTCCTTTTAAAAGAATCAACTCTTGCATTGATTCTTATAAAGACGCACCACAATCAAAAGGAGGAGGGTTGCCACCTCCTACAACCTTAAGTTGTCGTTAGTGCTTTCAGAAATAGTGTCCCTTGAGTTTATCATTCCAAACATCATATTAAACACGCACGCTTATGCTCCACTTACTTCGGGACGGTGTTCTTCCCCGTTATGTGGACGGTGCGGAGCCCATCGGGAAACCGTGCTCCACTTACTTCGGGACTGCCCTTATGTCAAGTGTGTTTGGGACACTGCTCGCGCTTCTTTGCCCAATGCCTTTTACCAAAAGCATCACACGTACAGGTGGCTACTCCTTAACTGTGTCCTACAAGATAGGGATGTATACTGCTCCTGACGCTTCATCAATACGTGTTGGACCATTTGGCGCTCCCGAAATCAATTTGTCTTTGAGGGTACATCGCCCTCATGTCTGGAGCAACTTCACCAGGTCCATTTACTAGTTCAGGACTCGGTGGCTACTTTTGTTGTTCGACCTCGCGGGCTGCCCTATCCACCGGGCCCGGCTATGGTTTCTTGGGCCCCTCCCCCATCTAACTGGTTGAAGCTTAACGCCAACGGCAGTGTCCTTTGTAATTCTGGCTAGGCAGGGATTGGTGGGTTGCTTCGGGACAATTATGGTACCTGGGTGGCTGGTTTCTCTTGCTTCGTCGGGATCACCATTATCATGGTAGCGGAACTCATGGCCATCCACTTCGGGCTCGCCTTTGCCCGCAGCTTTCCATGTCCTGGCCTGGTGGTGGAGTCTGACTCTTTGGAAGCGCTTCGTTGCTTAACCTTCCCCCCGGATGTCCTCACCTTCCATTCCCTTGCCAGCTTGATATTTGATATTCGTTCTCACCTCGGCGACCTGCCGAGTTTTACGCTAACCATGTCTTTCGTGAAGGTAACCAGTGCACTGATTTCTTAACTCATCTAGGCTCGAGTATAGTACGCGACGAGTGTGTGTGGCATACCTCCCCGTCGGACATGCTTTCTTTGTTACGCGCTGATGCACATGAGATTGTCTTTATTCGTCCTTAACTTCTATTTTTTGACTCTAATGTCCCCAAAAAAAAAACACGCACGCCTATTACATCTTTGAATAGAGACGTTAAGAATAAATTACAATATTTCTTTTCAATTTTTTGGGTACCTTTTATTTTAGAGATGTGATTATAGATATTATGCTATGTCTCTTAAATGTTACAGTGTGTTTCTGAGTTTGTTCTCAAATTACCCCCTTCCATATGATTTAAGTTAGCAAATGGTTCAAGCATGCACATTATTTACCTCTAATGTCTAGTATGCTTACTTGAATATTCAGTCTTGAATTGGTGTGAAAGGATCCGATTTGATTTAAGGCTAGGGCCGGGGTTGGTTTTGTCTTGTGTCTCATTTTATAAAACCATATTTCTATACCAGGCCTCTTGTCCGTGTCTCCATCTCCATCTATGCGTATGCGATTATGATCTCCCGATTACTAATTTGGTTGCTTCTGATTTTACTCTGCCTGTTTTGTTTTGCTTCACTCAAAATAACGTGTGTTAGGTTTTCCTGCTCTTATACAACCTCTCTCTCTCTCCCAGCAGAATTGTATTCATTTCCCCCCCGTTTCTCTTAGATTCACATCTCGAGATAACAAATCCCTGAGTTTTCAGCTCTCTAACCTTGCCCTTAATTGCTGCTACCGTTGACTTTGGAGCTCGTTCCCTCGTAAATTTTGACCCACCCTTACCTTCTTTTTACACCAATTTCTCTCGGCTTACTGAGAAAGTTTTGATCTTTGCTAAATTGGGTATCCGGGTTTTGTCCTAGTGCCAGTTTAGTTTCTTGCAGTTTTTTGTTATGAACGAAGATGGTAATCAAATCCAAGATTAAATGGATAATTTTATTGGTGATGATAGTGTCAATGGGATCTATATTGATTCATCTCTATTTGACAAACTTCTCCTCCGCCTATATGGTGAGGTCTCGTGCATTGACACCTTCAGAGTCCGATTCGCCTCAGCTGACCAAATTAAACCCCGAGGTCAGTTCTCGATCGGTTTCTGTTCATATATTTCTTTATGTGCTTGATCTGCATTTGCATTTTCTACTCTCTCTTTTTTTTCTATTGTCGTTTTCCAATGACACAGGGATTGGTATTTTTTTTGCAGAGCTTTACTAATAAGAAACTATGGAAACCTATAAATTCTTTGGAATCATTGCAACCTTATGCAAATTCCAGGACTCACTACCCAGGTAACATTTTTTCCTCTACAATTTTTATTTCTGGTATGATGTTGATTTTGGGGATTGCTGTTTATTTGCTTATGTGAGATGATAACACTTTTATTTTTAAATCTCAAAATGTTCTGGAGACTGTTGGTTCTTGGTGACTGATGATCATTATTTGCATCATTTCATTTAATGTCGTTTTTCTTTGGTGAATTTATAACCTGCAATCATCGTTTTCTAGTTGTCATCAAGCTTAAGAGCGGGGACTTCCCTTTTAAAATAGTGATTAAATCTTATAGGTGATCTCTGTCAATTTGAGGAACTATGCTGCTCAGTCCACCAAATTGTGTGTTAAATGCTGTGCATATGTAACATTCCTTTTAGCATACAGCATACTGTTCCAGGAATTCTTATTGCTTTGAAATTGTTTTCACAATCCTCATATTAATTTTTTTTCCTTGTTTGTGATGTACTATATCATAAATTTATGATATTCAACTGATATTATGTTCTTTTTTCTTTATAATCTTTGATAACTCCAAATGCAGAGAGTAATTGCTTTGAAATTGTTATCTATTGGTTGCATGTCATGTTTTCATCTTATGGTTTTATTAACTTCAACTGAATATTCTGATCTTCTGTTTAAATCTTTGTCAGCTCCAAGCATAAAAAGGAATGGCTTTATTTATGCAAAAGTTTTTGGTGGCTTTGCCAACATAAGATCTTTGGTGAGTTTCATTTGGTGTATAAAACTCAGCTTATATAATTCCTAGGGGGAGTCCATAACATTTTTATTAAATTTCTAGATCTGTGATCTTGTCACCATATCCAGGCTTCTAAATGCTACTCTTGTCATTCCTGAGATTCAACAGAGTTTACGGTCAAAAGGAATTAGGTATTATTAATTATTTCTGCTAATAGTTTACTTTTCTGTCAAATTCTATATCAGTGAATTTTCAGTTTACTTCTCTTTTGATGCATTTGTTTTTCAGTTTAAACTTCGCAGTCATATTTTCATCAGTTTTTCACTTTAAAATTTGCAGTCAGAAATTCAATAGTTTTTCTTATCTATATGATGAGGAGCAGTTCATAGCATCACTTAAAAATGATGTAATCATTGTTAAGAGCCTGCCTGAGAACCTGAAGGAAGCTAGAAAAAGAAATGAGTTTCCCACATTCAAACCCAAGAGTTCTGCTTCTCCAAACTTTTATCTCAAAGAAGTTCTGCCAAAGCTAAAGAAGTCCACTGTTATTGGACTAATTCTTAATCACGGAGGATGCCTTCAGGTATATCTTAAATAATATCTTCAGTTTTTTTTGGATAAAATTAAAATGAAAAAGAAAGGAGAAAGAACTCCTTTGGAAGTAAAATTAATGTTTGAATAGAGGTGAATTGAGGTTAATTCAGTTATTTTCTTGTTATAACTGCATCACAAAGAGTCGACACTACAGAATTCGTATTTCATTCTCCACAACATTGTCACTCAATTTGATATTATTTTTTTCTGCGATAACTATTGTTATTTTCATATCAATCATGTAGTACTGCCTTAAAACATTCGATAGTTGTATGGCATCTTGATTGTGCATAGCTGCTTGCTGATTAAAGTGCGCATTGCAAATTTTTTGAAACTGTGCAACACCTTACTCAACTGATGTTGTCAATTCTACTACTTTAGAGAGTAGTCTATTTTTGTCATACTCGTCATTAGTGAAGCAGCCTAGGCCTACAATGGCTGCTTCAAGTCTTTGTTTAACTGTTCACACTTTTCCAGTCCTATTATGCTATAAACAGTTGGTCTACTAATTTTCTACGCTGCCTCGTATTTTATTCTCTACTAGGTCATATGACCAAACAAAGGGCCAAATAGTGCTCTTTTTAGCATCCTATCTTACCGAAGAAAATAGTCTCCTCTTTTCATATTTACTATATCAAATCTTGGATCTACTTTCTGTCCAAGGCGTTATTTGAAAAAAATTTCAGGTTCATTATGAAATTGATAAGCTGTGAACATAAATATGACTGGAGAAAGATGAATTTTGACATTCTTAACCATAACCGGGCTATTGAATGCTGTCATATTGCTCTATTTATCAATTCTGCTCCATTTGACAAAGGCCTCTTTTTTCTGATTTCTTGAAAGAAGAAGAAGTGCTATACACATCTGATCTGTCCATTAATTTCTCTCTTGAGTTTGTTTCTTTTACTCTTTGTGGTGTAAATCAGCAATTTATGTGAGTCCCATGATTGACAGCTAATGTTTCCTAGTGGATTGTTATTTTTCTTCTCAGTCAATTCTTCCACCTACCATGTCTGAATTTCAAAGGCTTAGATGCCGGGTAGCATTTCATGCTCTCCAGTTCCGCAAGGAAATAAAGATGTTTGGCCTTGAGATGGTTAAAAGGTATATATTTCTTTCATTTTTCATGTTCCTAAAGATTTAATGTAACAACTGAGAGAGATAAATGAGACCGTTTATTTTATGTTGTGTATATTTTGTTTTTGTTTGGGACCTTAGATTGGAAATGAGACTTTTATGTGTTTGTATTAAAATGATTCTGCACAAACTCAGGATATTACGTCTTATAGTTTGCCTAGCTTTGTAACTTCACTAGTGCTGTTTATTACATTACTTAAATAAGTGTTTTTTGATTGTTGACAACAGGTTAAGATCATTTGGACATCCCTTCCTTGTTTTTCATCCAGGTTTAGTCCGAGACACACTAGCTTATCATGGTTGTGCTGAGCTTTTCCAGGTAAGTTTTATAGTATTTTTTTTCCAGTTTACCATTTTCTGGAATTATTATAGAATTTGTCTTAGATTGAGTTGCATCAATATTTTTTAGGTCCTTCATTGTATGATATTTATTTAAGTATATGAAACATTCTTAGGCCTGCCCTAATAACTTAAGCTTTTGGCTTGGATGATTTCTTGATATATTGGCATATTCTTTATGATCAAGAGATCTTGAGTTGAAATGATGTTACTTTCTTTTGTGTACACATCTTGTGTGAAGGGAAAGCTCTGTAGCATATGAACCAAACTTTGGCCTCAGTTAAGCTTTTTGGTTTAAGTTTTTGTACATCCTTTTTTCTCTAAACATTTGTTTATTTTGTTTTTATAGTGATCAGCGAGTTCAGTTATTGAAACTCCAAAATAAAGTTTTTAACTGCTTGTTTTGAATGCTTTGAAATATAACTTAGTGACTGCAGATAGGTATTGATATTCTTGGAATTATCATTTTAACTTTTGTATTACTTCTAGGATGTTCACACTGAACTCATACAATATCGAAGATCACAAATGATCAAGCAAGGCATCCTTGATGAGGAGTTGAATATAGAGTCTCGCTTACGTAGAGACAATGGTTCATGTCCTCTTATGCCTGAAGAAGTAAGCTTGTTTAACTTTCAATTTCATGTTAAAGCAGGATTGACCTTTTTCTTATTCAGTTTAGCTTACACTCCAATGTTAATCACAATATACGCTTATCCTTTTGTGATATTTCATTAAAAAATGGTGGTTGAAGTGAGTCATTCATGTGTATGCACGTGCAACATGCTGGATATGTAGGTGTATGGAAGATGGATGAAGGGACTAGGCTTTAGACGTAGCTAGCAGAAAATAAGGGAAAACAACTGACAAAATTGACAGCTATGAGAATCTCTAAGAATTGTGTACGTATAGATGTATAAATGTAGAGAAATTCATGAGTTACAGAAGGATTTTTTGGACAAACCTCTAAATCTTGACTGTAGGAAATGCTGGTATTTACAATAGAGAAATAGTGCTGAGAATGAACTGATAACAGCATAAGTCATGAGCTGATAACTCAAAATACAGTGCTTAAGGTCATATTTTGTTTCAGATTGAGTTGGAGAAAGCTCATGTAAAAACTAAAGATATGTTTTTTTTATGTGATGTTTTCCTGTAGAACTTTGTGACTAGAGGTGCTTTTTAAGATGAAACTATAGTTAGTGTTTCCATGAAAAGTAGGATGCGTTAAAGATAATTTTGAAATCAAAGATAAATATGAACTATATCAAACATAATATTATCTTCCTTGAATCAAAGCTCTTTCTTTTAAAGGTCTCCGTTCAAAGGCACTTGCACTCCAAGTCCAACAGCTAATCAATAGGGCCTAGGAGTTCATTGGCCAAGAATTAGCAGAAAAAGAATGAGATGTCACAACTATTAATTTCGTTTCAATATTTGACCTTAATTTTCTAAGGATGGTTTCTAAATGGCAATGATTTCGAAAGGCTAAAGCCCTGTACTAATTGGGTATGCTAGAAATGAACTTACGCTTTTCAAATTCCTTGCAGGTTGGGCTTCTCCTTAGAGCAATGGGATATTCACCCAGAACTATTATATATTTAGCAGGTTCTGAAACCTTTGGTGGTCAACGTGTCCTCATTCCTCTCCGAGCTATGTTTGAGAACTTGTTGGATCGAACATGCTTTTACAAAGACTTCTCTGACTTGATTGGTCCTGAAATTCCTCTTCCCCAAGATCTCTTTCAAACACCTTCTGGAAAAAGTGAGGAACAACTTAAGGAGGAATGGGAAAAGGCAGGTCCACGCCCTAGACCTCTTCCTCCACCTCCGGATAGACCAATATATCAACACGAAAAAGAAGGGTGGTATGGTTGGATCACGGAGACTGATGCAGAGCCTGATCCCTCACCTACAGATCTGAGGTTGCAAGCTCACAGGTTGATTTGGGATGCCCTTGATTATATTGTTTCTGTGGAAGCAGATGCGTTCTTTCCTGGATTTCATAATGATGGTAGCAGGTGGAGAGATTTCTCAAGCTTGGTTATGGGACAGAGGCTATATGAGAGTGCTTCTTCCAGAACTTATCGACCAGACAGGTAGAGGAACATGAAAATGACAAATACTGTGGTTAAATCAATATCATTCTATTGAAGTAAAGTTGATCTCTTATGTTTGAAAACAGAGTTGGAAGTGCATGGTGGATAAACTATTACAAGAACGATGATGACTTTAGATCTCTTGAACTAATTGAAACTGAAGCAAAATGATCAATGTCTTGTGTTGCTGAAGTGTTTTAAAGATTTAAATTTGCTTCCATTTTCCTGCGTATGTCAGAAGAGAACCTCATTGACCACCTTTAATTTCCATAATTTGGATACATGTAAATTCCTTCTCTTTGCATTATGCACACAGTTCACTTGCAGAAGAGATCCTTATTGACTGCCTTTGATTTCCATAATTTGTTACCATGTAGATTCCTTAAAATCTTTGCATTCTGGCAGACACTTCCACTTGACTTGCTTTTTATTGACAGATTTTGTCTTAATCTTTCCTTGCCTTGTATTGTCTGCTTACTGATGTCCAGAAACTTCTCTATGTAATCGTAGTTGCTTATCAGATGGTGGTTAAGAAATATCGTATTGTCGACTTTGCATAAATGTCAATGCTATGGTTTTCAAGATGATGATAAGACTCCAAACTTGTATTTACTTGTTAGTAACAAATTACTCTCAGCTCATTTCAATATTCACCTGATTGCTACATTTTTACTGGTTCGTTTGCATTTACTTCCATTTGTACGTGCAAGACATTTCGTGTGGCATTGCAACCACAATGATGCCAATTAGACTGTAGGGAAACTGAAAATGTTGAATCGTCCTAAGGTCTTCCTCATATTGTTGGATTGTAACACATTACTTGAGATATATGGAAATAATTCTTTCTGATTCTGCTTTGGTTTTGTACAGGAAATATCTTGCAAATCTTTTCAATGTAATCCGTGACAACATGTACCATCCTAAGCATAACTGGACACTTTCTGTAAGGGAACATCTGAACAAAAGCTTGAGTGAGGATGGCATTATTAGGCAATCGCTTTTCTCAAAACCTATCTCATTTCTTTCTCATCCACTCCCAGAATGCTCTTGTAGAATTTCTCCTTATAAGATTTCAAAGCAGCTAAAGGGTAATGATGGCCGACTTCTATATGGAGGTGAGGATGAATGCCCTAAATGGATGCAGAATAATCAGAAAGTTGTTCCTTCGGAAGCAGCAGGAGAAGTGAGTCAGGACAGTATGTTGGAGTCTGAGGATGAAATGGTTGAAGAGCACGATTCGGAGGATATTGATGATAAAAGCAGTCTGACTCTTCCAGTGGATGATGAATGGGATCCTAATGACTAGGCCAGGATGTGCACACGATATAATTGCACCCTTAATGAGTTTGCTATTTCCCTTACAGGAATGGTCGAGAGTGGAGAAATTTTGGAAAATGGGGGATGACATAGTGATACCACTCCTTTTTATTCACTTTTTGAGGGAAATAACTATTCAGATTTATTCTTTTTGGCATGGTTTCTAGCAATCTAACAGTTACAGCAGCACGAGCTCGTGTGCCATACGACTAACATTTTGTGTGTGACAGCAATTAGAGTGGTTAGTGAAGTTGAGGCAAAAGAATTGCGCCCTGCAGCTGGGTGAAATTGTCCCGTCCATGAGATTGCAAAGTTTTCATCCTTTTCTTCTCAGGGCCGGGGATGTTGAGAACAAATTTATAGAATTTTGATTAGTTATGCAGCAAATTATATTTATCCCTTGTGAACTGCTTTACTTGTTAATGTAAAAAATCGCTTCAAAAGGAAATGTTTCTGTACACTTAAGTTCACTGCGGCGTGTCTACGATATTGCATCAGTATAGAAGTGGGGTTATACACGGAAATTGTGGTATTACTTGAAACAGGTAAGATAATCCAGTGAAAGTGCAATGGCCCCATAACTAGTAGGTTGAAATTTGGAGTTTGTTTATTAATAGCTGCATTATTGGAGTGAATTTGGTAGCGAGTCCAATGATTGGCACTTTTCAGAATGGAAATTATACCAATCCAAAAGGGATCATTTCACAAGGAAGGCCTTGACAATCTGATAGGTTCCAGAAACAGGTAAGGAAAATATATGAAATTGTTATTGATTTCTGTAAAATGAGCCAAGCTACCCTCTCTCGTCTATTGCTTATTTATACTAGAATCTGTTAGAATAACAGATTCGGTTAGCTGACAACCTAGTCAGCCCTCCCTCCCCCAAATAACAGAACACATGTCTATATATATATATATTTACTATATATGTATTTATTTCTGGGTTCTACCAAATTTCTGGGTTCTACCAATATAAGATTTCACGATTTGACCTATCATATATATATAATTTTTTTCCTCCTCTCCTTTTGTAACTTTAGTGGCTACTACTCTTTTTTTTTTGGTCACAATCTTTCATTCCTTAGCTTCTATTAGATAAATAATGCAAGATCGAATCTAAGTATAAAGGAATGAATTAATTTTTTAATAGAATTAATTTAAACAAAATTTAATTAGAGATATAAAACAAGAAATTGACAAAGATGTACTAACATATTTCGATTTCTTGTTATAATTTCCTGTTTCTTTGAATTCATCAATCCACAAGTCGTTCAATCGTTCGACTTCTAATAATATCCACAGATTTATTTAGAAAAAATTTAAATCTAATTTGAGAGGAAAAATGTAAGAAGTACTAGCTTTAAATTTTTCTAATTTTTCCTTTTATATGAAAAATCTTATTTTTCATGTTCTTGGATTTTATTAAAATTACAACTAAAATCAAACTTTATTCATAATTATGAATTAATCCTTATAAGATCAAATATCATATATTGATCCTTAAAGTTTTTGAAACTTTTCAATTAAGTCAAACTTAATTCAAATTTCACTTTCTCCTTTATAGATCTTTTTATGTGTAACCCATTAGGCTCCTAATATGTTGGTCATGATTATAAATTCTAATTCTAATTCACAATTAGAATAAGATAAATTAAAACTTCTTTTAATTTATCTTTAATTTCCTAATTAAATAATCTATAAATATAGATCATGATTGACGTCTAGCAATATGTCATGATCACCCAAATATTAGGAATATCAAAGTGGTTTGACTTAACCTGTCTATGCATAGCTAGAATGTCTAAATTAATCTTTTCATCATCTAATGTTTCAATTGGAATTAGAGTATAGAAGTCATGTCTACTCTAAATAATCCAATCACGTTCGTTCTCGCTAATTAGTAAATGATTTATAATTGATATTTGAAAACAACTTTTCTAAATTTTAATTTACTATGGCCAGAGATTTCCAAAATCATTATTAATGAAGAACAATAGAACATTCTCCTTAATTATTTTAAGACGACGAATTCTTTATTGATTTACTCAACTATCTCCACATAGTTCATACTATATCCAATAACTACCGAATTGAACTACTTAAAAAATAGAACATAAGTAGCATTAAAATATAGTAATTGAACCAGGTCAAATTAATGGAACAAGGTTGGAGAAGTAAAAACTTCGATCAGGCTTAGGCTATCTTTGGCTATTAGCATATTACATGAGCTGTTAGTTAATTTTATAGCAATTAATTGATAGTAAATTAATATAATTAAATTGATCAATAGATAATATTAATTATTTATTAAATATATTTAATAAAATTAAATGTTTAGTATCGACCGATTATATGTAAAATAAATTAAGAGGACATGGTTTAAAAAAAGATTATAAGAATATAAATATTATATCAAAGTAATATACAAAATAATATTACATATTTAAGAAAAAATGCATAGTTTTATTATCTTTGTTCACAAACAACCAATATATAAAGCAGATGCAGATCATGATGATTTTTCAATTACTATACATATTACAATCGTGCCAACAATATAATTCCATATAACTGGAGAAGTTAAAGGACAAAGACAAAAAGATCCTCAGGTTTCCTCCACTGAGACGTCAACATCTGATGTGGGTTAGCTTTTTATGTGGCCCAACAGTTGATGGGCCTTTTTGATTATTGTTGCCAACGTTGAGATTCTGAAAGAGTAGTGAAAAAAGAGTCAGGGCATAATAGTTATTAACGCATGATTTTATCAGCTAACACCAAAACATTCCTATTAAGTAGGTTATTAAAAATCAGATCAATCAGTTAACTCAATCAGCTGAATATTAAAAACAATGATCAGCTTTTTAACATGATAAATAAACTAATTTTTGATTGATAGGTCATTCACTAAATAAAGCCTTAAATTCGAACTGATTGAGTCGTACTCTAATATTATTTAATTTTAAAGTGTGAATAACATATGAATAATAAAAATAAAAAGAAGGGTTATAACCTTTAATATAAATAAGATGAAAGATACAATTTAATTATTTAAAATTTTCATCAAAATTTAAACGTGACACTAAAATTTTGCAGTATTTATATAAGTCATGAGTATTATATGAATAATTTTAATAATATCTAAATAAAAATTTACTAGTCATAATTAGGATTTCATTATTTAAATTTAAGTAAGTTTTTTTCAGAGGGATCCCTTAGTTCTTCAACTTACTTAAAACAAAAAAGAAAACACTTCATATAAAATTTAGATAGATTAATGAATAATTTAATTTTCATGCTAACAATAGACATGCTCATTATAAAATAGGAATAATTAATTTTTATTATAAAAATATTATGTACTTTCAAGTTAATCAAAATCTAATTAGAATTTAAAGTTTTATAAAAACTTTAAAAATTAAAATATAAACTTATGCCATATAAGTAACTCTACCTTGGGTAGGCTTCTCATGACATAACTAGTGGACCTTCAACTTAAACCGAAAGTCATAGGGCTTCAAAGGCAAGAGGGCCTAGAAACAAGAAATGTGCCTTACTGCAAATATGTAGAGAATCGATGGAGAAGAAGACAGACATGACTTAGTCGGGAAAAAGCTTAAAGCTCACTTCCAACTTCTGTCGACGGAGAAGAAGACAGACATGACTTAGTCGGGAAAAAGCTTAAAGCTCACTTCCAACTTCTGTGCACTATGCTATTGCTCGATCAACATTTGAACTAAGTAAAAGGATCTCGCTCCCAACTTCTGTGCAATGACCAATTGGTTTTTTTTTTTAAATTAATTTTTTTTTATAAAATAAAATAAAATAATTTATTTTTATTTAACAATATCTTTTTCCAATTAAACTTAAAATTTTTTGATAGATGAATCTTTAATTATATTTTAAGATTTTAATTTTTATATAATTTTAACTAATTTTATAACAATTTAATACCAATTAAATCTTTTAAACTTTATACATAAATATAGACAAAATTGGTACTCATCCGAAAACTTTAACATATGATCGGACAATTACATGTATCCAAAACATGCCAAAAGACTATTAGACTATTTAAATGTCCCATGTCACTCATAAATTTGAGTCCAATTAAAGCACCCAAGATAATGGTTATTGAGTATTATAGACTGGGTCTCAAATGGGTCACGGACCCTTTTCTTCTCTCTTCCACCTACCAAAGGGCATGTCCATTGGAAATGGTATATAAGTTGAAACAACTTATTGCATCATGATGATTCTGACATGTTTCTAAACCATTAAGGAAATCACTGAAAGAAGAAGACGAGAGGAAATAAAAGATTTTCCACAACGAATACGAAATTATGGATACAGGTACGCAAAAATCATTTGATCCGATAAATGATTTACAATTGGTATCAGAGCCATGGTGTTACATTATTGTTGTCTGCCATTCACCATGGTTGGTTGTGCCTTTTACGATGATGATGTTGCATGATTATTGTTTACCATTTTTGTTTCTGTATAGAGCATGGTATTACATGATTTTTTGTTCTACCATGTATCATTTATGTATGATTGTATTTTGATGTTTTTCGGTTTGATTTTTAGATGTTCATAACATTCTCATTGTTGAATCGAATTTGATGATTCATGTGTATGACAAAGAATCGAATATGTATGTTGTCTTATCCATTGTTGTATAACATCGAAGATAAATGAAGATAGACATCGTAATAGACAATGAAGTTTTGATGATTTATGTTTATGAAAATACCTTAAAGTGTTCGGTATGACAAAGAAACCGAAAATAAGATTTGCTCTTCATAATGCTTCAAATGGTTTTCGTGTTCTCTGCGATTATTATGTTAACCAGAAATGCTTATGGGTTCTGTGGTTGCTTATGGATAGTTTTCGGTTGGGAGAAAGAACCGAAAACAAATTGCTTCATGTTTATGAGAATAAAACACAGTAGAGAGAGAATCGACGATAATAAAGAAAAAAAACCCAGATGTCGATTCTCTATGTCTTACTCCAATGGAATGGTTTTGGGATGAAGAGAAACAAAAGCAATGCAAAGAAACGTTAGAGTTTTAAATATATATATATATTTATTTACAAAAATGGTGAAGGAAGACGATGAACAGCATCTGGCGCGTGTACTACACGTGCCAGACGTTGCTGGTTGGGAAAGACTCAGGCGCGTGCAGTCCAGACACAGCCCATCTTTCCAGACACGCCAGACAGGCTTCAGGCCCATAAATGAGTTTTTGGACTGATTTTATGATGAGTTTTAGGCCATTCAGGGTTATATTGAGTGAATAGATATTTATGACCCAATTATAATGGATTATTTAATTCATAATTGATTTATACATAATATAATTTTGTAATTTAGTGCCATTTATGTGTTTTATTTGGTACTTTGAATATTTTATATTATGTAATAATTGGAATTAAATTTTCCTAGTATATGTTGAATGTAATACATGACATTATGGACATTTTGAATAGTTTGTTTGTCACCAAAGTGACCAAACTAGTTAAATTAAATTTTGTCATGTATGATAATTGTCCAATTAAAT
>JANZLX010000006.1:14144376-14159487 GCA_025531955.1 Erythroxylum orinocense | reverse complement strand
TACCTTCCAACCTATTATCAGCTTTCTTGGCAGCCATTACCGAGGATCAACTGCTCTGATACCAGTTGATAGGTTCCAGAAACAGGTAAGGAAAATATATGAAATTGCTATTGATTTCTATAAAATGAGAACAAGGATAATCTGGTTTCGAGGACCAGAATCCTCCAGCCTAAGGCTCACTCACACAATTAGTATACTCAAGCTACCCTCTCTCCTAGTCTATTGCTTATTTATACTAGAATCTGTTATTTCTAACAGATTCGGTTAGCTGACAACCAAGCATGAGATTGTCAGCCCCCCTTCCCCTCCCCCAAATAACAGAACACATATCTATATATATATATATTTACTATATATGTATTTATTTCTGGGTTCTACCACAATCCTCTCAATTAAATAACCCAGAAATGCTGAACCATGTTCGAAGCATGTGTTAAAAAGTAGTGGATTGCAAGTTGTGGCAGACAATAATCATGGAGTAGAACTCATCACCCTTGAGTGAGCTGTCCCTAGATCCTTTAGGAGGGCAAAGGTGCTGAATGTTATAATGGATTAGTTCTCAGCAATTGGATGGGGACCGTAAAACCACAATGTATCAGGCACGCAGGCAACGAGTTAAGAGTGGTCAAAAGTATTCAACAGTTTATTACTATTTATTATTTAGAATAATCATAGTCAATTTATTTATTTATTTATTTATTTTTGGTAATGCAATTTATTTTCTTTGAACTAACAGAAGCATCAGCTGTTCTGGGTGCCTTACAATACCAATTCAAAGGGGTAAACATATAATACCAATACGCAGCAGGTTTCCAAAAGCATGTTATGAAATTTGTTAATGTATGAGTTAGCACTTTCAACATTTCTTGCGTATGAATGCAGATGCAAATAAGAGCCAAAATCTAACCCTGCAGTTCCTTTACTAACCTTTTCTTCTCAATTTTGTCCTTTTAACCCCTTAAGGGAGAACCCAGAAGAGAACTTGCACTTGTCATTTAAAATTTCTTCTGGCAAGAGCAAAGTTCCTCGGTGACAAAAACATGAATCAAACAAAAGAGCATAGGTTTAGTTAATTTTTATTTTATTTATTTGGTCCCTATCAAAGAATAAGAGATTTCGTATTTCCAGACTCTGAAGTATTACACACCCAAACCGTTTCTCAAACATGGATAAACAAGCAGAAATTTGAAGACACGGAAATGATCTCTGGAAATTTCATAGAACCGACCAAAAACAGAAGTTGCCCGTGTCATGCTCATACTTATACAATGTATAAACACCAGCAGCCTAAGCACCATTCTTACTCCATGGTTTGATCACAGCAACAACAATGATTACTACGATGATAAGGAGAATGATAATTGCAAAGCACATCCATTTCCTGGAATTCTTTTGCAGCTTCTTTGCTCTTTGGAGGGCAGTATTCCCTGATTGCACGTGATCTACAGCACTTGAAACCTAAAAAGAAAATGGAAGTAGTGGTGTCAATATCACTGGATCCAAATGATATCAAAACAAGTACACTAACGAATTATATCAAAACAAGTACACTAACGCCATATAGCTGCTATCACTACTGATAGAATATCTACCGGAAATGCATACTTGTTAAAACAACAGAGAGCAATAATATTTGGAAGGGATTCCATCACCTGAGATTCAATGTTGTCCAGCATGTCACCTTGTGCATCTACCAATACTGCCATATCCAGGAAAATCTGCACGTTCAAAATGAACAATCAGGTCCAAGAATATGCCTCTCCCACTATTTTCACTTCCTCTATTGGATGCATTCATGTTTTAAAGTCAGCAAGCCCATTCATGTCCAGAAATGCATACAATTACAACTCCCTTCTGAAGTTGCACTCTTCAAGTTTCCTTTGTAATAACTGTTCAAGTATTGGTCCCACTAAATTCCTCTTAAATAATTGCAAATAAGTAATGCTAAATGAAATAAATGTGCTGGAAGTGCAAAGCACATCAACTACATCTCTCCTCTATGTTTTACTACCAAAAAGAAAAGGAATTAAAGGAAGCATGAAATGACTACTGTCAGTCGTCAAAGATTAAACTTTACGAAGAAAATCCAGGAGTTTGACATTACGTAGACAATCTACCAATTGAAGCCGAGCCCATGAAAAGATAATCAAACTAGTGAACTTAGAATAATCTGACAAATATGCAGGAAGTGGGCTTACCTAAATGGGTTCCCCAATACCAAGCTAACTGTATAATGTATTACATGGTCACAGTATTAGACAGCAACACTGAAGTAATTATTGAAATTACCACAATCCACTATCAATATGGGAACATTTGATTACACAACATAAATGAAAACATTTATGTTCCATCAATTTAGCTTTTAAGCAGAGAGAGGGGTTAGCTTTTAGAGCATGCAAAGTCTTGCAGTTTTCTCAATATGTTACTCTTTAACTAACACATTTCAATTGTTCACGAAGTACCTGCTGTAGATCCAGAAGTTTCCTCTCCAAATCTCTAACTGCATCATGGCGCTCCTGAATTTCAGCTAGAGTATCCATTATCTGCAAACAAGAATTTATGCAATCAAAGTCAAGTATTAACCATCATCACCGTTGGATCTTCAACTTTACAAGCAGCCAAAGGCCCAATTAATAACTAAACCACCAAAAAAGGTGCAATCTTTTCCCAGAATCTTCAGTCAAGTCTATTCTTTGTCCACAAAAATGTTTGATCTGGAAATAAAGAAATTCTAATGAATATGTTCAACAATTATCCTCAGACCCAAGAGACAAGACAACAAACATACCTGGCCTCGCCCTTGTTCCTGAATTGCTTTCTGGAAAATCTGCTCACTGTCTCCAGTCTCAATAAGTTTGTCAATTGTCTGAAAATTGCAGAATAATTACAATATAAGCTCAAGGGAAATTTTAAGATTATCTTAAAAAGATATTATGGCAATGACTTTACCTCTTCATCGGCTCTCTTACCCGTCACTGGAAATCATGGCAACCAAGTACTTAAAGAAATTAGCAGCAGGTAATTGCAAACTTAGGGTATCACACTATTGACAAAATCCAAAGCAAACCTGTAAAAACACGCCTCTCAACGACTTCACGATATTCTTGATGGATGGTTTCCCTTAGAGCCTGCATAGTTCAGTCATCAAGAAAGGAGCCCACAAGGTAGTCAGGAAAATAAGAATTCACATACGGTATAGAGTAAGAATCTTGCATTTATGTCCAGATAGATACCTGAAATTCTGCCATCTTATCTTTGAATTTCTTTTTCAAAGCTCTGCACCACATTACAGTAGTATCTATAGTCAGATATAAGTACTTGGAATTCACATCAAACAGGCACATGTCCATAATCACAAAGAATTTGACTTGTTTAGCCCTATAAGTGGTTTCTAATATTTTCTTATCCAGATTTCATGAGAGAATACTCAGTTTCTTCCACTTGAGTCTTTCCTCCAATCAACTGTGGATAGCAAACGCATAGCAGGCTAGAGAAAGGAACTTTAGAGAAGTGCCAAAATTTTGCAATAAATTCACCATATTTTCCACGTGTTAAGTCTGCAAAAATTCATAAATTTGCCCTGATGTTTTGGCTTCTGGGTCTCAGCTAAAGATTCCAGGGGAGATCATTTATATGGAAAAAGAATCCGCAAAACATAAGGACTTTATAAAGGTGCAATACTTGTCACACAGAAGAGAAACTACCGATTACCGTGGCATATGCAAGAATATGATGCACTAGCATATGGATCGTATGTGTTTTTTTCAGTCAAAATAACAAATATTCAACAAAAAAGTAAAGAGCTTATGCACATATTAATGTTGTACTTACAACATTGAACTATTGTAAACTGAAACCAAACAGGGGGGAAAAAACAGGAAGAAATTTAATGCTGTGTTGTCAATGCTATTGACTACTGCCTATTTATTTCCCTTAGATATATCTCTTTCTACACAAATGCTAAAGAAGTATGGAGGATGATTGCATATGGAGGCCATACTTGTGGCATCATCCTAGTCCACTCTTAACACTAAACATGTATACAATGTTAAAACAAAACTTAACCTAATAGGTGGGCTTGGAATGCAATTAGATTGTTTCTTTTCCTTCCATATGCAAGCATGGAGTGCAATACATTGTGTCCCATGAATGACTTCAAAGTAACACGAAACCTACTGACAACCAATTTTGCCATTGGTGGATAATTCAAGCATGATGGTCATCACATTATGAACATCAAAACAATGAACTTAAGTTAATACAAACTGATAATTGAGAAACAAAATAGTAGTATTAAAAACATGAATCAGTAGTACAGTAAATTACATGGTTGTTGAAGTTCTTGATCGGTCTACACCTGTTCCTTTGCCACATCCTGGCTTTTGCCTATTTGCTAAATTCTGAAAAAAAAAAAAAGAGAAGAGAAGATGATTATAAGAACTATAAGGAGGTTGGAATTAAAGTTTATACAAACAGCAAGTGGTCTACCTCTTTGTCAAGCTCTTCAATTTTTGACTTTACAGAACGAGCAATTTTTCCAACTTCATCAACATCTTTCTCCATTCGCTGCTTGATTGCTGAGAGCAAAAATCAGATTCATTCAACTTCAACTTTAAGCTTTTAAGAATCTAGATAGGTTTATTCAACAATGAACAAAAGAATGATAATAAGCAACTTCGAATCATGGATAAGAAAGGAAGGAACTTGCAATGATGATCCAGAGAAAAATTTCGCAGCTACAGAAACAAAGCTGGAACATCTATCTCAATAAAATTTAACCTTCCTATCCATAGGAACAATACTTACCACACCAATGATGTTCTCCAATTGACACATCCAACTACTTAATCTAAATTCCATAATTACCAAAAATAAAAATAAAAAACATTTCATTTACTGAACACTAACATGCATGCAATAACTTTGCTTGTTCCCGCGGTCCCTTTTCTCGTTACAATTTGCCATCTCAATTTTATAGAAGACAAACTCTACTCACACAAATATAAAACAAATATCAGTCTATAATTACCTTTCATGGCTGGAGCCTTAGTCACAGCCTTTGACTGCTCATTTGCATCCTGCATGCAAGATTTACAAGAAAATATGCAAACACTTTAACTGGTCTCTTAGAATGCATAACTTTTACCATATCTACATAAGTTAGACATATTTCTTCATGTAAATCAATCTCAAAGCCCCTTAAGATTAAAATTCAGAAGTCTTGGCCTTAGTCCTTAATCAACAAAGTCTTACAATTTGCAGAGCTCTACTTTGTAAAATGCTGCTATCTTTTCATAATTAAAGCAGATTGTTTAATCATCATGTCAGATAGATGCACTCATACTTCAGCCCTTCAAGGTTCCAAAAGCCTTCAATTTTCCATGACCCTAGCATACCTAAGACAAACATATGACTAGAAAATCCACTGGAGGCTTAAAGAATCAGGAAGACTTCACTGATTACTTACTCATGCTATGCTTTTGGTACCACCCTATGAAAGGACTAGCTGACCAAGCCCCACGAAATATTTTGCTAATCTAATCAAAAATTAATTATCATGAGGAAAAACTGAAGTTACTGTGAATAAAAAAAAGTGGAAAGAAAACAGGATCAAAAGAGAACTCCAGCAAGAAAGATCAACTCTAAAGTGAACTGGAACGAAGAAATTTTCCTATAACAGTTTTGTAGGTGTCACTTTTTTTTTCTTCTTTTCTTTGATACCAGCCGCATAAAGTCTGGTAAATAAGGTGCTGCCTAGGTGCATAGGATACATTTCAACATACATTCAAGAAATTACTAGCATCTACTGGAATTATATTGGCCCAATCAAGAAGAGAAAAGTCTAGTACCTGGAGCTTTTTGAGTAGCACATCCAGCTTCTCATTTTGTTTCTCAATTTCGTGAACCTAAGAAAGAATAGGCAAAACAAACGAATAATACTACAAGTGAAAGAAAAATATTTGAAATTGGACATCCAATAATAATTTAAAACCCAATTATAAGGCCAAAAATAGAAAGAAGAAACTGACACCTTTTTGAAAAAACTTTCCAAGCCCAAATCTCCAGAATTCATTCCCATTTCAATATCTCCACCTCTGGAACTCTGACCACCTCGAGGGATCTCAAAGGACTCCTGCAAGAGTTTGAAATAACTAACTGTTAAATGCAACTCACATCCAATTCCAACTGCTAAGCAACATAAACAGGTCTCTATTGTCATTTTAATTTCCAAAAAAGGGGGCATGAAAGTCATTCTTCTAAAAGAATTACACCTTTCAACTTATAACATATCAAAGATACTATCGCCATATATCACTTGTTTCTGTATTTTAATTGCAGTTAACGGCAATCAGATAGAATAGGGCCTGCGTGAACAGCCAATATACAAAATTGTACATGTATGATTTCAAACAAACAACACGACCCTCCATAGGAAACTTAAAATCACTTATCGTTAAAACTGGCAGCAGCACTTTGTAATGGATCAATATATACGTATGTCATATCCAGCACAAATCAGAATGTAACCAAAAGACAAAAGAGATAGAAAAAAAGAGAGGAAACATGATCCGGAATAAGACAGTAAGATCTTTCATTATATGTATACGGTCAGAATATATTAATTTAAAACATCTTATAAAAATCCCTTACCAAAAAGGGAGAAACCGTTTAAATTTCTGCCAAAACAGAAAGACTAGGCTAGGCTAAAAGAATTACTGTATGCAATGAGGAATTTCTAGCGCCTGACGGTGGTATTCATTTCAAGTTCAATATTCGAGGACCAAAAAGATCCATGATACTGAAGTCCAGAGTTCCTCCATTTTCCTGCACCTCCTTAGAAACAAAACAAAGATGCAAACTTCAAAGCTAATTAAGCGGGAAATTAAACCCTCGATGCCCTGAAAAGAGCAAGGACGTCGGATCCATCGAAATGAATGCAGCCACAGAGAAAACAGAAAAAGCCAACAAACTAACAAAGCTTTCACAATCAAAACTCACATCAAGACAAACGTTAATAGAAAACAAAAACAACAAACAAAAGAAAAAAACAGAAGCATAGTGAAATGAAAAACAAGAACAAATTTAAGGAAGCATAAAAAATAGCGTTACCGTTAAAAGGTCATTCATTGTGGAAGCAGCTCAAAAGAAACTCTCTTTTTCTCCCGTAGACGATCGACCAAAATGAAAGCAAAGCTGGATGTGTTAGAAAAAATGAGGTCCGAATTTTGAAATTTGAATTTTGAGAACAGAGAAAAAAAAAAAAGGACCTGGTTTCTGAGATCAAAAACTAGGTCTTATTAAGGGGTTTCACTTTTCGCAAAGAAGGTGTAGAGAGAGGGGAAGAAAGCGTGTTGAAATCATTGATGGAGAGAGAAAGAGTGCACATGAGAGAGGTGGACGACAGCACAGGGAAGCTTGTTCTTGGGACGAAATTTAGTCTGCACCCAAAGTCATGAAACCAACCTATCTGGACCGTAATTTTCTGTCAGGCGTTCCGATTGGAAGCTGTTTACAACCGTTGGATTGGTCTGGCTTTTAGGTTTGGACAACTCAGACAAAGTTAGCCTTAGTTATATAACGTCACGTTAGTTCAATTTCAATTTCAATCAGAAATAAATAATTGGGCGAAGTGTTACTTAGTTGGCAAGGATTCATCTTGAGAAATTTTTGACCATCAAATAACTTTTCCTTT
Source organism: Erythroxylum orinocense (assembly GCA_025531955.1). Taxonomy (NCBI): domain Eukaryota; kingdom Viridiplantae; phylum Streptophyta; class Magnoliopsida; order Malpighiales; family Erythroxylaceae; genus Erythroxylum; species Erythroxylum orinocense. The sequence goes on along the minus strand of JANZLX010000006.1, from coordinate 14,151,791 downwards.
AGATAGTATTCATTAATCCACATAGTCCATAAGGCTTCCTTATGATTAAGAATCTGTATGTTCTTTTAGACAAAAGAACAATCTATATAACCTGTAGTGAGACTAATCTCATTCCTCTTTCTTAATTAGGTAGGCACAATTCATCCCATTTGGCTTTTGCTCCCTTGGAAATATCAGCTTTTCCTGCTCGTAGGAAGTTTTTGATGCACTTTTCAGTCTCCCTAATTAGCTTTTTTGGCATGAAAAGGTGTGTGGAATAATCGTGTGGGAAAGTGTGTTTAATTAGGAGACTATTTTAGGAAAATATATTGTATAGTTAAATTAGGATAGTATTGGTTAAGATTTTGATAGGATACTCCATAATTTATAGGTAATTACCAGATTTAGGTACTAGGGTTTTGTGTATAGCTAATAGTTGTTGTAACATACATATGTGAGGAAATGCATTTTTCTGTTCAATTTTTTACATGGTATCAGAGCTTTAAGTTTTAATAACTTGCGCATATTCTGGCCTTCAACGCTATATTTTCCAACCTTCATTGCTGACTTTTTTTTTCTTCCATATGGTTTTTTCTTCTTCTTCTGCTTCCCACACAATTCGACCTTAATTGCTTAGATTCCTATCAAGCAAGTTATCAAAAATTGAGGAGTCTACAATTAAGATTGGCGAGACTGCCAAATCCTAATCAAAAAAGGTAATCTGAACCTAACAATTTAGAGAATTGCAGAGCATTCCAGCCACCTACAGGTTAGATGGGAACAATTATCTCAAATGGTCTCAACTCATCTTAATTATGTTGAAAGGAAAGGGGAAGATTAGTCATCTCACAGGTGTAGAGCTTAAACCAAGCAATCTGCAATTTGAAGCTTCGGATGAAGAAGATGTTGTGATCATAGCATGGTTGTGGGGTTTTATGGTCCCGAAAATCAATGAGACATGTATGTTTTTGGCCACTGCCAAAGACATATGGGATGTTATTGACAAACATATCCCAAGGCATAAGTGTAGGGATGCAGCATAAGTGTATGAAGTAAAGGTGAAGTTGTTGCTACAAAACAAGGAAACAAAATAGTCACAGAATATGCAAATCAATTGAAATCCTTATGGAAGGAATTGAATCACTAGCGGGTGATAAAAACCAAGTGTCTTGAAGATGCAGTCGTTCTAAAGACCTTTCATTGAACAAGATAGAGTTTACAATTATATGGTTGGACTGAATCTATAATTTGATCAAGTAAGGATACTTGATCAAATTATTGGGAGGTCAGAGGTTCCATGTTTAATAAGGACGTGGCTTTAATTTGAAGTAAAGAAAGTAGGAGAGGGCTAATGCTTGAACCATAAACCATTGACAGTTCAGCTATGGTAGCTGATAATAACAAATCAACCACAAATAAGGAGAGAGGAGTAGTTTTTGAAGGAAGGAAAGTGACTAATCAAAGCCTCAAAGTCTTACTGAATTATAGCACACTTATTGTAAGAAACATCGCCATAAATGCGAGAAATGTTGGAAACTTCATTAAAAGCCTACAAGCCATGGAACAATGGACAAGGGCAAATTGCTACTATATCACAAGACGAATTAATATCATAAGACCCGAGTAGCCTCAACAAACAATAAATTGAGAGGTTGAGATCACTTATCAACAGCCTTGGGAAACTTGAAAAGCCTCAAGGTACTTGCTCATTGGCTTTTTCTTTTGGATTAAATGCCTTAGGTACAACCTTCACTAACTCTTGGGTTATAGACTAAAGAGTAGCCGACCATATGACCCACTCATCCAATGTCTTTCTAACCTACTCCCCATGTCCATTTCGTAGGAAAATAGCCACAACTGATGGATCTTTAATCACTGCAGCTAATATAGGTAATGTCAAAATAACCTTATCAGTAATTATAAGAAATGTCCTTCATGTTCCTAAATTGTCCACAAACCTTGTTTACATACAGAAACCCACTTGAGATTTATCTGGTAATGTATTTTTTTATAGTAATTATTGTGTACTTCAGGACAATGATATGAGGGGGATGATTGGACGTGTTAGAGAACAATATGACCTTTACGATCTTGAGGCACCAAGCCAATTGAACATGACCAAGAGTAGGTTACCACATTCCTTCATTTCAGAGTTTGTTTCTTCTAATAAAGAGAAAATTTTGCTTCACCACTATCGACTTGGGCATTCATCCTTTAGGATTATTAAGATTATGTTTCCCTCTTTGTTTAAAGGTTTAGATATTGAAAATTTCATTATGAGTTATGCGAACTTGCTAAACACAAACATATACCTTTTCCAAATAGTAATAAAAGAAGTTATGTAAGTTATGTTCCTTTCTATGCCATTCATAATGATATTTGAGGTCCATCTACTATCTTTAATGTTTCTGGGGTAAAATGATTTGTTTCTTTCATTGATGATTGTACTCGTGTTACTTGTTTTTTTTTTGCTTAAAAATAAGTTTAATGTTAGTATCGTACCCCTAAATTTTTATTCCATGATCAAGAATCAATTTGGGGTCAGTATCAAAACATTTAGGTTAGATAATGCTAAGGACTACTTCAATCAAATCCTTACCCCATTCTTTTAGAAAAAGGGAATAATTCACGAGTCTTCTTCTATAAAAGCTCTATAACAAAATGGATAGCAGAATGAAAAAATGGGCATATCTATGAGAAAACTTGAGCCTTGTTGTTTCAAAACCAAGTGTCCAAAGAATTTTGGGGAGAAGCAACTCTTACCTCCACTCATCTCATAAATTGTTTGCCCTCTTGAACCTTAGGTTTTAAAAGTCCAATGGACATTATTTCAACTTTTTACCTAAACCTAAAAACTACAAACAACCTTGTCCCTAGGGTCTTTGAGTACACACCTTTTGTCTATATCCAAAATCAAAATAGGGGGAAATTAGATCTAAGGGCTCTAAATTGTGTCTTTGTGGATCATTCGTCAACTCAAAAAGAGTACAAGTGTTATCATCCTCCATCAAAGAAATTCTATGCCTCGGTAGATGTCACATTCAATGAACAAAACCCATATTTCACCAATCCTTATATTCAGTGGGAGAAATTAAATAGAGAAGGTAAAGAAGATTTTTTGCCTAATCTGTCGTTGTTTAAGTTTCCATCTGATCCTCTTACATCCGCTTCCATACCTCCTTGTTCATTTAATCCTTTCACAACCCCTTGTTCATCTAAAACACTAAATGAACCATAAGAAAAACCTGATTTGAGATTCCACAAAGGCTAAGTATACAAAAGAAGAAATATGGTTGTCCTAGAGCCTATGTAAGTCTGAGGGTCTAACACCAATCCTTTGAATGAGGTAACAATTTCTAACTGTCCATTAGAAGATGAAAATGAATTTCAGGAGGATAAAAATGATCAAGACCTTCCAATTTCCACCAAAAAAGGAACCAAAGAGTGTATAAAATGACCATTATACGCTCCTGCACATTTTCTATCGTTTAAGAATTTTCATCATCTTATAGTGCTTTCCTTGTAAGCCTAAATACCATCACCATTCCTACCACCTTATTTGGGGCTTTGTTTAATAGAAAACAGAAACAAGCTATGAATGTGGAGATAGAGGCATTAGAGAAGAACAAAAGTTGGGAGTTGGCTAAGTTACTGACAAGCAAGAAACTAGTGGGTTATAAGTGGGTGTATAAAGTGAAGTATAGAGCAGATGGGTTGATTGAAAGATATAAGGCATAGTTGGTAGCCAAGGGGTACACTCAAACTTATAGAATTGATTATCTAGAGACCTTTGCTCTTATTGCAAAAATGAACACAATTAGAGTATTATTGTCACTATCAACTAATTATGGTTGGGATTTGCAATAGTTCGATGTCAAGAATGCTTTCTTACATAGAGATCTGGAGGAGGGGATATACATGGAGGTTACACTAGTTATAAGAATAACTTAGCTACTCATACTATGTGTAAATTGAAAAAGGTATTGTATGGCCTTAAGCAATCACCACAGGCATGGTGGCATGGTTTGGTAGATTTGGAAGATTTATGTTGGCTATGGGATACAAACAAAGCTAAGAAGACCACACATTATTCGTTAAACACTCTCCCTTAGGGGGAGTTATAGCTCTTTTGGTGTATTTTGATGACATAATAGTAACAAGAGATGATGTTAAGGAAAAAAAGGTTTCGAGTCAGCGTTTGGCTAAGGAATTTAAGATCAAGGAATTGGGGAGGCTAAAGTATTTTTTTGGGATTAAGGTTGCTCACTCTAGGATGGGAATTTTTATCTCTCAAAGAAGAGTGTTACAGATCTTCTCAAAGAATAAGTAATACAATATGCAAACCAGCAAGCACTCCTATATATCCAAATCTTAAGCTTGGAAAGGCAAAGAAGGATCTAGTAGTAGATAGAGAAATGTATCCATACCTAGTAGCAAAAATCATTTACTTATCTCACACACAACCAGATATAGCATATGTTGTAAGTGTGATTAGTCAATTCATATATAGCTCTAAGAAAGTTCATCTATAAGCAGCTCATAAAGTACTACATTATCTCAAAGGAACACAGGGAAAAGGTATTTTGTTTAAAAGGAATGGGGGTTTGGTACTTGAAGCATACGTTGATGCTGATTATGTTGGTTCAATTGTCGATAGAAGATCAACTTCAGGATACTACACCTTCCTTGGTGGGAACCTTGTGACATGAAGAAGTGAAAAACAAGGAATGCTAGCTCGATCAAGTGTAGAAGCCAAGTTCTGGGCAATGGCTCAAAGTGTATATGAGCTACTTTGGTTGAAGATCATCCTTGAAGACTTGAAGATTAAATGAGACGGTCCTATGAGACTCTATTGCAATAATAAGTCTGCGATAAGTATAGCTCACAATCTGGTTCAACATTACCAAACTAAGCGAATCAAAATCAACAAGCACTTTATTAAGTAGAAGCTGGAGAGTGGACTAATTTGTACTCCTTTTGTGTCTACACATGGTCAACTTGCTGGTATTCTTACCAAAGGGTTAAACAACTCAGTTTTTCAGACTATTATATCTAAGTTGGGAAAGTGTGTTTAATTAGGAGACTATTTTAGGAAAATATATTTTAATAGATTTTATCCTTAAATTAGGATAGAATTAATCAAGATTCTTATAGATACTCCATAATTTATGGGTAACTACTAAATTTGGGTACTAAGGTTTTGTGTATATATAGAGCTAATAGTTGTTGTAACATACATATATGAGGAAATACATTTTTTGTTCAATTTTTGATAGGGTCTCATTGTATAATATCCTTGAATTGAATATTACATTGGGCCTACCATTTATTAGGACGCTAAAAGATGTTGTATTCATATAGGCTTTGATCCAGCTTACAAAAATAGGAGGAAATCCAAAGGCTTGCATACATTCCAAGATGATATTCTAACTAACTATATCAAAGGCTTTAAAGAAATCAATCTTCAAAGCACAATTCCTAAATGGTCTTTTGGAATCATAGTCCTTAATTAATTCTTGCATAAGAAGGATATTATCATTAATAAACCTTCCTTTTATAAACGCCTCTTATTGTGGACTTATCAAAATTTTGAGGGACACCTTCAACCTTCTAGTTATAAGCTTGGGAATTACTTTACAAGTTATATTACGACATGAGATTGGTTTATAGTCCTGCATTAAACTATAGTTCATCTTCTTAGGGGATTAAACAAATCTGATTTTTATTTAAATCCCTCCATATCTTTGTACTTAAAAGGAATTGCTCTACTACTCCAACCAAAAGCCCTATATTGATATTCGATGTTAAGTGGAAGAAATATGCATTATATCCGGATTGGGCGATTTATTAGGGTTTAAGATGAAGAGTGTTTCTTTAATATCTTGAGCAAAGATAGGTCTGACTAAATATTCTTTTACGTCCTAACTGCGTTTTTAATTGATGAATCTTTCCAAATTAGTTCCTCTAATTACATTAGAATTTGATCCCATAACTTCCTAAAGTACTATAAGGCAATGTCGTTAATTTTCTCTTTATCAAAGCAGAGGACTCCATTCATATTCAATAAAGATATGATTTTGTTTCTATTTCTCCTTGTAAGTATTACAGATGAAAAATCCTAGTATTAGGTTTTCCCTTCTTAAACTACAAAACTTTAGCATTTTGCTTTAGTAAGGAATTATGGTTGGCTAGAATGGAATTATTGGATTTGTTTTCTAAGTTTAGGAACTAAATTGTTTAGTACCTAGGTGTGATGAACCTTCTACCATAATTGGAAGGAGTGGCATACTAACCTAGAGATAGGTCAACATAAATTCTTTAGATTAGAGTCAAACCTAATAGTGAAATTCACGAATCAATAATGAAATCTTAGGATTTTAGCTAGAAAGATATTTCACTTAGTCAACAATGGGTTAGTTGTTAATAGTCTTAATAAAGATATTAACATAAAATAGAAATTTTTATGGTCCAATTATCAATAATTTAATTGCATGATAAAAGATTAGTGTTTAATATATCTTAGGGGGATTCATCACCTAGGTACTACTTATTTGATATTGACTATTCGTAGTATTATCTTCATCTGAGTTCACTATTTTGTCAACTTTAGTTCAGTTTGTTTTCTTTAATTTTCACGTAAATTCACAATCTGATTTGACAATTAGATAATAGAAGAAGGGTTAATACTAATACTTACAATTCTTAAGGGATCGACTCGTACTTGATTTATAGTTAAAACTTATAAATCTTTATAAGTATAACAAAATTCAATCAAGTTTTTTGCATCATTGTTGGGGACAATAATATTAGAAAATCCTAACTTTTATTAATCTAACCATTATTATTTTATTCTATTTTAATTTTAATTTTACTTTATATGTTTATTTCATTGACTCTTTAGTTTTCTTGTCTTTCACAGATCTTGAGGCCAGTTTACAACCTAAAATTGTAGCACCCCACTCCCGAAAGACCCGAACCCGATATCGACGGTGATATCCAAGTTCGTGACCCGCGAGGGTGGCATGCTAGAGTATTCAATCCAATTTCAGTATACATTTTTTTTAAACAATCCTCGTTAATCAAAAACCATTTCACTTTGAGGCCATTGGGGCCCATTTCAAATGCACAAACCACCTACAACCATTATCAATTGGTACACATTGACATACAAAAATAATAATCGCATTTAAACAATCCCATTTATTCAAAGTCCCATATTTCAGTACTTATTACAAACTGAAATGTTCACATATACACTAAACAAAGATTTGCGGAATACACTTTATACAAAACTCTAATGCAGACACGAACTGATCCCGACCTCTACTTTATTGGTGAGCAGAAAATCTACTCCCATTACACAATGGGGTCTCTTCCGAAACCTGAAAAATAGATGCAAATTTTGATGAGTTTTGCGAACTCAGTGAGTGACCATC
>JANZLX010000006.1:14107065-14123005 GCA_025531955.1 Erythroxylum orinocense | reverse complement strand
TGGAGTTCATTGATTAAATCCTTGGACTTAAAGGGTCCTTTAAGGTTGATTATTCGAAAACTTAGTGGACTATATCCCTGAAAAATTTGTTTTGGACCGTGATAGCCTAAGCTTGTTTTCAAGAGGACTTTATCTCATTTGATCATTGTTTGAACTTTTGTTTATTTCAAATTCCCAAAAATCCAAAAATATACTTTTTAACAATTTTCTTTAATTTTAGTTTAATTTCCTCAATTTTGATCAACATGCAAAACCCCCCTTTATCAACTTTAATTGCATTTTTTTACTATAGGCTAGCTTAAACCTCTTTCGTTAGGTTCCAATTAAGTGAGACGACTCGAGGTTACATCCTATACTGCAATCCTTGGTATTAATTATTTTTGATTTGGTTCCTAAGGGTTTGATCTTTAGATCGAAACGACAGAGTCACGATCAGGATGCGTGTCTAATACGAATAAAGCATATGTGTGAGTCTTGAAAGTTCTGGAATAGGGATATGGAGATGGGAGATGCACGAGATTTTGTGGGTTCTAAGTTTATATTTTTCTCCTCTCCATTTCGCCTTCTTTATCCCATCATTTTTCATGTAAGAAATCAAGCCAATCTTAAGTGGAAACCAAGGTAAAAGTTAGGAATTTTCTCTTCACATTTATCTCTTCTTACTTTGCTTATGAAGGAATGAAATTATAATGATGGAAGTGGTATTAAGAGGTATATTTTTGGTGTTTTTAATTGGTTAGTCAAGCAAAGCTAAAGAGGAAGTGAAGGAAAGGCAATAGAAGACCTACTTTGTCAATTTTCAGGTTTGGGACTTTACTTGGTTAATTTCTGTATTTGTGTATGATTGAATGGATATAAAGAATCATTTGGATGTGGAATGGTTTTTGGGATGTTGGTGTTATTTTGGTGTTATCTTACATATAATTGGTTGAATTTGATAAGATAATATTGTGTAGTGGAATTCTGTCTAGGGTTTGTTTGATTTAGTCACATCGTTTGAGTCATAACTCAGCCTAAAGACCTCCAAGTTATGTTATTTTAGTTTCATATGAAACCTAAGACATAGAGCTAAATATCTCTAGAGGGGATTCTGACTTAATTCTAGCTCTATGACCTTAGAAATTGAGATAAAAAAGGTGACCTGATGCTGCCCTTATTTTGAAGCAGCTTGTGATTTTTTTACTTATATCTCATGGTTTAAAAGTCCAAATGGTTTGATTGTTAATGATATAAAAACTATAGACATAGAGGAAAAACTATCTGGAAGAATTTAAAACCCATTTCTAACTTTTTCTATATGCATATTAAAGAAAAAGTAGTGGTATGAATGGAGAGAGTGTCTGTTATGACTGTGGCATTGTTTTCGTTTCGAATTTCTAACGCATCTAATCTGAACCTTTATAAATTTGTTTGAAAATTTTCAAACACATAGAACTAAATGAAATAGCAATTACCATAGGTGAATTGGGTGATTGAATATTGGAAATTAAGATTGAGCATAATGCATTCCTAAAAAAACTTACATATACATAAAAGATTATATGCACATTCATTACTCATATGTGTATAGTATGATTGTACAAGTGTGATTTTGATGCCCTTATAATGTTGGTAAGCCATGAATTGCATGTATGAATGCAAATATAGATTTTATGACTTGAAATGTATATCATATGATTCCTTAATATATGAATTGTGGAATTTGCAAATGGTTAAAGGAAATGTTATAGTACCTGCTCTATTGTATTGTTTGTGGATTGATAGGCATGCTTATAGGGTTATAGTGCAGCTGTTATAGTTTGACACCACTGGCGTCCATATTTCGATACCTTTGGGTATCTACAGTTTGGTACCTTAGGGTATCCACAGTTCGATACTTTTGAGTATCCACAGTTTGATACCTTCGAGTATCTATAGTTTGATATCTACAGATATCCACAACACCTATTATCCACACCCACAGAAAATATACAGGCTTAACACATAAAGGAAACTTAACAGTCATACATAAGAAATACAATTTGACAACATGAATAATTGGTATTGATGAGCATTTGTATTGGTTTTAATGATGAATTGTAATGATGTGCAATTATATTGATAATTTATATTAATGAGCGTTGAATATCAATATTTGGCTTATAAATGTAATAACCCATTTCTACACTTAAGGATTTAATTGTTCGATTGAGTCATATTATATCAGAATTCATGAAGTGCATTTCATTTGCATGCATCATATTCGTATCCATGTATGAATTATGATTTAGTGTGGCACCCTAGTCCCATTAGACATTTGTGCCTATACATCCTTCCGATATTCGAGCACATGCTCGACAGAAGCGGTGCACCAACTACATCACTTTCACTTACTTATGGCATCATAAATTAAAGCATAAGAATCACCATGACTAAAATGCAAATTCCTTATTTCATTTCTTAAACAATATGTACATTGTAGCTTTATAACAACATCCATATATGTAAATTATCAGTGGTGGAAGACTATCCCGGGCAGTACCACCAGGCCTTGCCTATTAAAGTGGGAGGATTTTTTGAGGGTTTTCAAGGACAATTACATACCCAAGATTTATCTAGATATGAAGATGCAGGAGTTTCTAGAGTTGAAGCAGGGCAGGATGTCAGTGGCCGAATATGAGGTGAGATTTAATGAGCTAATGGGTTATGCTACTATTTTGATTCCTACTGAGGCAGATAAGTGTTGGAGGTTTGAGAATGGATTGAATATGGAGATCCGAACCAGGTTGGCGCGATCTGATATGGGCACCTTTATTGAGTTGAGAGCTACTGCAGTGCGAATTGAACAGTTGATGAGGGCAAGTCAGGCTGAGACTAGCCAGGGATCCAGAGGAAAGAGACCTAGTGACAGTCAGGGCAATTCTCGCAGGAGTTGCAGTAAGCGCTAGAACAGAGCTTTCAGATCAGCAGGTGGATCCAGGCAGTCAGGATTTGGGCAGAGACGGAGGTTTGCACAGACTAGCAGTGGCAGTGGAAGAGGTACAAGACAGACTCATGTTCCAGTTTGTGAGCACTGCGAGAAGAGGCATAGTGGTGAGTGTTAGCGCCTAACTAGAGCTTGCCTTAAATGCGGCTCCATGGATCATCACATCAGAGATTGCCCGCTACTTTGGGAGCTCAGTCTGCTATCAGTGGGTGATTTGGGAGTAACACCACAGTACAACAGAGTTGAGGTGGTGGATTTGGATAGAGGGACCGAGGTAGAGGCAGAGGTAGAGCTGAGGGTTCTGTTGCGAGGACTAAGGTGCGGGGCAGCCGACCGCAGTCCCAGGCCAGGGTCTATGCCATGACTAGGCAGGAGGCCCAAGACTCCCCTGAGGTGGTAGCAGGTGCGCTTCTTATTTTTGACTTTTAAGCATTCGCACTGCTAGATCCAGGATCCACACACTCCTTTATCGCACCGCATTTGGCATGTAGACTGCATTGTGATAGGGAGCAACTACAGTATAGGCTAGAGGTGAGTACACCTGTAGGTAGTACTACTGCCTTAGGAGAGGGCTGCAAGGGGTGCTCGATTATGATTGATCAAGTAGAGTTGAAGGCAGACCTGATAGTATTGCAGTTGAGAGAGATAGATGTGATTTTAAGCATAGACTGGCTCACTGCCCATAGGGCCATCATAAACTACTACACCAAGGAGGTAGTATTAAAATCTCCTGGTCAGCCTAGAGCAATGTTCAGAGGAGTTAGTTAGGCAGTGCCAGCCCCAATGATCTCATTCCTGAGTGCATTGAGGTTAATGTAGGGAGGATGTGAGGCTTATCTAGCCCACGTCATTGATACTACAGTTGAGCAGAGGCTTCAGGACATTCCCGTGGTTAGGGAATTTTCATATGTGTTTCCTAATGAGTTACCGGGTTTACCACCGGATCGGGAAACAGAGTTCACGATTGATCTAGTTCCAGGAGATGCTCCTATATCTATTCCTCCATATAGGATGGCATTGATGGAACTGAAGGAGTTGAAGACTCAACTGCAGCAGTTATTGGAGAAAGGTTTTATTAGACCTAGTGTTTCACCTTGGGGAGCTCCTGTGTTGTTTGTGAAGAAAAAGGATGAGACTTTGAGATTGTGTATCAATTATAGGCAGCTAAATTGGGTGACAGTGAAGAATAAGTACCCACTGCCTCGAATCGATGATTTATTTAATCAGTTGTTTACTAAGCTAGATTTGAGGTCAGGGTATTATCAGTTGAAGATAGCTGAGGCTGATGTACCTAATAGCACATTCTGGAGCAGGTATGGGCACTTCAAGTTTTTAGTGATGCCGTTTGGGTTGACTAATGCCTCGGCAACCTTCATGGCCTTGATGAATAAAGTGTTTCAGCCCTACCTTGATCAGTTTGTGATTGTGTTTATTGATGACATTTTGGTGTGTTCGAGGAGTAGACAGGAGTATGCTGAGCATTTGAGGATTATTTTGCAGATTATGAGGGAGAAGCAACTGTATGCCAAATTCAGTAAGTGTGAATTTTGGTTGGATCAGGTGGTGTTTCTGGGACATATAGTGACTGGAAATGGTATCCAGGTAGATCCGAAGAAAATAAAGGCAGTGATAAAGTGGGAAGCTCCAAGGAATGTGTCGGAGATCCGAAGCTTCCTAGGATTGACCGGGTATTATCGGCAATTTATCGAGGGATTTTCACTGATCTCAGCCCCTCTAACAAAACTGATGTACAGACAACAAAGGATGACAAGTGTATAAACTTCTGATTTTGATGAAATGAAATGAGGAAAAAAATTTGGTTTAAAAAACATTGTGATTTTTATATTGATGTTTTATTAAGATGCTATGTGAAGTGTTTGTAGTGATTGTTCGTAGCTCAACCTTATCGTAGGATATGTACGAAAATAACCTGCGGGCGTCCCGGTGTGTACCCTGCAGTAAGGGGCCACTACAGCAACAAACCGCACTCTTCGTGAAGTAGTCGTGCCCACGAATGGTCAACAACCCCAATGCATCAACTTTGCAATTTAGGTGACAACAATACTTTTGAATTAAAATCTAGGTATATCCGGTTATTACCTATTTTTAGAGGTCTACCAGGAGAGGATCCTTACAAACATTTGAAGAAATTTGACGTGGTTTTTGTGGGAATGAAGCCAACGAATGTGATAGAATAGAAAATTAAACTAAGAGACTACCAATTTTCTCTCAAAGATGATGCTCAAGATTGGTTGTACTATTTAGCCAGCGAAAATGTGCAAACATGGGCTAAAATGAAAAGGTTTTTCTTTGAGAAATATTTTCCAGCATCAAGAGTTATCAACATCTGAAAGGACATTTATGGCATTTGATAACATGTGGGAGAGACACTCTACGAATATTGGAAAAGATTCAAGAAACTTTACGTTAACTTTCCCATCACCAAATAACCGACCAGCTGTTAATTCAATACTTCTACGAAGGTCTTTTGCTCCTAGATAGGAGTATGATTGATGCTTCAAGTGGTGGAGCTTTAGTTGACAAAAAACTGACAGCTGCAAAGGATTTGATAGTGAATATGGCTTCGAATGCAAAACAATTCAATTTGGGATACATGTTAGGCATAGTTCACAACACGTGAATGAAGTGAATGTGACAGCATTAGAGAAAAGATTGGATCACCTTACATCTTTGGTACAACAAATTGCGGTTACAAAGAAATAAGAAGCAAAGGTATGTGAAATATGTTTGATGTTAGGACACTACACTGAAGCATGTACGGTTTTTTAGGAAGAAAATACAGAACAAGTGAATGTCGTGGGAGGTTTTACTGGACCAAATTAGAGAAAATATGACCCACTCTCTAGTGTCTATAATCTGGGTTGACGCGATAATCCGAATTTACATCATGGGAACTCTAAAGGATAGCAAGCTACTACAATTTTGCATCAATTTAGATAACCATATGTGCCTCGATAACATCAACACATATCATCCAATTCTGAAGGTAAGTCTTCCTTGGAAGGTATAGTTCAATCTTTGGCCATTATCACCTTGACATATTAGCGGGATACTCAAGCTAGTATCTGAAATCTTGAAAATCCAGTGTGCCAAATGGCAACTCGCATAAATCGATTGGAGGCACAAAGCTCTGGAAATTTTTTAGTATAACCAGAAATCAATCCCAAACAAAGTGCTAAGGCTATCATGTTATAGAGTGGTAAGGAATCGAAGCACCACCTCTACAAATTTCTAGAAGAGAAGTAGAAGAAGAAGCAACGAAGGAAGCATCTGCACAACCAAAAAAGAAGCAGACAAGTCTGTAGAATTTGGTTGTTCAACCCCTTTTTCCTAGTTGATTTGCCAAGGCAAAGAAGGAGGAGTAAAAGAAGGAAATATAAGAGACTTTCAGAAAAGTTCAGGTAAATATTCCTTTACTTGATGCAATTAAACAGATCCCACAGTATGCGAAATTCCTTAAGGAGCTTTGCACTTTAAAGCAAAATTGAAATTTAATGAGAAAGTGCAATTGGGGGAGAATGCCTTAGCCATTTTACAAAAGAAAAAGCTTCCGTCTAAATGTCAAGATCCAAGTATGTTCACTATCCCATGTCACATTGGTGATTTGAGAATTGAAAAAGCTATGTTAGATTTGGGGAGCATCCATAAATGCCATGTCGCATGATATCTATAAGTCTTTAAACGTGGGACCTCTCAAGGAAACTAATGTAGTGATTTAATTAGTGGATTGCTCAAATGCTTATTCAAAAGGTATCTTAGAGGACATGTTAGTTTAAGTAGGGGATATACTTTTTCGAGCTGATTTCTATATTTTGCAAATCGGGAGTGATGATGCATCTTCTTCAACCCGATTTTACTCAAATGGCCATTTTTAAAATCCACTAGAACAAAAATTGATGTTCATGATGGGTCGTTGACTATGGAATTTGATGGTTAATTAATTAAATTCAACATATACAATGCCATGAAATTTCTAGATGATGAGCAACCTATTTTTTCTAGATTTTATTGACAAATGGGCACAGGAAATTCGTTATTGAGGGGAAGAGATGAACTTGAAACAATCTTAGAGATGGGAGACACATCACAGTGGCAAGAAATCAAAGAGTCGGTATTGCCTAACAATGAATTGGAAACATTGTTCTGCCATTTGGAAGAAACTGAACCATTGATCAAACAATTGTCGTATGTGGACATGTCCAGAAATAGCGTCAAGTTGTTGCCGTCGTTGGTCCAGCCACCAACTTTGGAATTGATGAGTTTGCCTAGCCATTTGAAATACATCTTTTTGGTTGAGTAAGACATGTTACTTGTTATAATTTCTAATAAACTTACTCTTTTGCATGAAAATCAGTTGATTCACGTGCTAAGGGCACAAGGATGCTTTTGGTTAGACAGTGGCAGCTTTAAAGGGTATTAGTCCCACCATTTGTATGCACCGAATATTGATGAAAGATGAAGCCAAGGAGGTGAGGCTACCCTAACGTCGTTTAAATCCACCCATGATGGAAGTAGGGAAAAAGGAAATCTTGAAGCTTCTTGTTACTGGAATCATTTATCCAATTTTCGTAGAAAATAGTGATGTCGAGTTAATACCCACTCGTGTTTAAAATAGGTGGAGAGTTTGCATATATTATAGGAAGCTAAATTCGATTACAAGAAAAGATCATTTTCTGCTTCCATTTATTGATCAAATGCTTGAAAGACTTGCAGGTAAATATCACTATTGCCGTTCAGATGGTTATTTAGGATATCACCACATTTTGGTTGCACCTAAAGACTAAGAGAAAATAACCTTCACATGTCTATTCAGCACCTTTGTTTACCGACGAATGCCATTTGATTTGTGTAATGCACCAGCGACTTTTCAAAGGTGTATGGTAAGTATTTTCTCTAACCTTGTGGAGAATTGTATGGAAGTTTTTATGGATGATTTGACGATTTATGGAGAGTCTTTTGAAACAGGCATTATCAACCTTGAAAAAGTGCTTAAACATTACGTTGAGACTAATTTGGTTTTAAATTATGAAAAATGTCATTTCATAGTTGATTAAGGCATAATTTTGGGTCATACTGTCTCATATAAGGGAATTGAAGTCGATAGGGCTAAGATAGATGTTATTCGATCTTTATCTTACCCTGCGACTATGCAGGAAGTTCATTCTTTTCTTGGTCACGCAGGACTTAGCAACCCATGTGTAGACTACTCCAAAAAGACTTGAATTTTGATTTTGACGAGCCACACAAGATTGCATTTGATAAACTCAAGGAATGACCTACTACAGCTCCGATTATTCAGCCACTAAAATGGAACATGCCATTCGAGCTAATGTCCGATGCTTCGGATTATGCAATTGGAGTCGTGCTGGGCCAAATAGTGGACAAGGTACCTTATGTCATTTATTACGCTTCCATGACACTTAATGATGCTAAGAAAAATTATTCCACGATGAAGAAAGAGTTTTTAGCAGTAGTTTTTGGGTTGGAGAAGTTTCGGTCCTACTTATTAAGCAAGAAGGTGATTATTTATTCAGACCATGCAACTTTAAAATATTTGGTGACTAAGAAAGAAGCCAAGCTAAGATTGACTCAATGGATTTTACTTCTTCATGAATTTGATCTAGAAATTCACATCAAGAAAGGAGCTGAAAATTTGGTGGCCGATCATCTAAGTAGGATCATTCTGACTACTGCATCTGATGTTCTTCACAACAAATTTCGAGATGAAAGGCTCTTTGCAATTCAACAGGTAATTCTATGGTATATTGACATAGTTAAAATTTTGGTGACTAAGTCTCTACCTAGTGATTTATCTAGAGTTGAAAAAGATAAAATTAAACAAGAGGTTAAATATTGCTTGGGATGAATCTCATCTTTGGAAATTTTTTGCTGATCAAATTGTTAGAAGATATGTTATAGATGATGAAATTCCTTCCATATTAAAATTTTTTCATTCATCTGTATGTGGGGGACACTTTGGTCCCAAAAGAATAGCTCGAAAAATTCTTAAATGTGGACTGTTTTGGCCTAAGTTGTTTTATGATTCTTACATGTTTTGCAAGTCTTACGATTGTTGTCAAAGAACAGATAGCTTGGAATCCAGAGATCAAATGCCTCTCACTAACATCCTGGTATGTGAGATTTTTTATGTCTGGGGAATAGAATTTATGTGTCCTTTTCCTCCTTCCTTTGGTAAGAATTATATTTTGCTTGTTATGGATTACGTTTTGAAATGGGTTAAAGCTAAGGCTGCGTTATCTGACGATGCTAAGACTGTTATAGATTTTTTTAAATCTAATATTTTTGTTAGGTTCGGAATGCTTCGAGCTATCATTAGTGATCAAGGGACCCTTTTTTGTGACAAGATTGTTTAGGCCTTGATGAAGAGATGTGGCGTAACACATTGAGTTTCTACAGCCTATCATTCGCAGACAAGTAGATAAGCTGAAGTATCCAATAGGGAGATCAAATCCATACTGAAAAAAGTGGTGAATCCGAATTGAAAAGATTAGAGCTTACGATTAGACGATGCCTTGTGGGCATACTGGACTACTTACAAAACTCCAATAGGCATGTCACCATACAGGTTAGTTTTTGGTAAGCCTTATCATTTACTTGTGGAGATTGAGCATAGGGCTTACTGGGCTATGAAGCAGTTGAACATGGATCAGGTAGAGGTTAGTAACAATATGAGGTTGCAATTGTAAGAGTTAGAAGAGATTCGTAATGAAGCGTATGAAAATGCAAAAACGTATAAGGAAAAAACTAAAGCTTTTCATGATAAAATGATTTTTCGGAAACAATTTTCAATAGGATAAAAAGTTCTTCTTTATCATTCAAAGCTTAACTTATTTCCATGAAAATTACAATCTCGCTGGCTTGGACCATTTATTGTTACTAATGTTTTTTTCTCATGGTGCGGTAGAAATTCAAAGTTTAGATACTTCTAAGATATTTAAAGTTAACAGACACCGTCTGAAACCATACTATGAGAATTCTTCGATTGAGCACGTGGAAGAAATAGAGTTGGTATCCCCAACCTATCTCTAATAAGGTAAGTAATAAAACAAGTCTAGCTAAAGACTTAGAAGAAGCCCAATTGGGGCAACCTAAAAATTTTTCAGGTTTATTTGTTCTTTTTATTTTTCAGTGGTTCTCGTTTTTATTTTATTAGGTTTGTTTTATTTTTTTATGAATTTAATTTTAAGTAATTCAGCATTTCCAATTTTTCTTTTGTCTACAATTTTTATTATTATTATATTTAAAAAAGTTAGAAAACGAAAATCAATTTTCTTTCCTGCCGACCCACCACTTTACTGCCTACCCTTTTCCTTCTTCTTCTTTAACTTATCTTTTCTTCCCATTTTATTCACTACAAAATTTACACCATTATTGCCAAAATCGTGAGCACTAACACCATTTCCATACAACACCCAATCGTTTACTCTTTCAAGTCATGCCATAGAAGAAGAGTGAATCCCACAGGTTGGCCTCACCAATCAGGTCCTTTGTCAACATTCAATCTCCATCAACCACCACTACAAACATACGCATTGCTATAGCACTTACTCCAGCCGCACCACCAATTTCAGCTACAACACCAGCGCCATCCACTCGAAACAGAACAAGGAAGGGAAAAGAAGTAGAAAACCACAGCCAATGGAGTACAAGAAGTGGTGGCTTCCCTTCTTTTCAGCTCCCGGAAGACAATAAGCATTTTCAGCAATTTAGCCAATGTAAAATCTATCCTTGTAAGTGTGTTCTTACCGATACTCTTAGAGCTTTACATGTACTTGATTCTTTTGCACAAATGATGGGGTATAATTTGTTGGAATGTGTTTGCTATAATTGATTATCCTGCCAATGTTAAATTAACAAGAGAATTTTCCAGGACATTTCAATTTAATTCTCATGAAGAGTTTGATGTGTTTATTGAAGGAATTGTGGAATTTAGGCTGATGGGAAAAGAGTTTGCTTTGTCGATTTCTAATTTTAAAGTGGTTATGGGTTTTGTTTCAGCCGATGATATTCAAGATGAGCCATTTATAAATTCTAGATGTGATTATCATGATGAATTTAATAAATCGGAATTTTGGACTCAGTGATCTGTCGAACTTAATCCTTACAATGCTAGTGTATCTAAGAGGTTGTTTTTGAAAAATCTTGTTTTTAAAATTATTCATCGACTATTAGCATACAATTCTTCAAGGCGTCAGGATTCAGCGGGAACACTTTCTAAAGTGGAATTTTATTTTCTGTGGTGTATGGATAGGAACATTTATGTTAATTTAGGTTTTTGGTTTCTAACACAATTTCAATTTATGTTAAATAAAAAATCTAAAACTTTAATATTAGGATCCTACATTACTTAATTGGCCATTAATTTGGATTTACTTGATCCTAACCATACTGACATAAATGTGGCGTGTGGTATAGAAACTTTAGATATAGATTGTTTGCACAGGATGAGAATCGTGGATCTTATCCATGGACGAGTATCTTTCACCAATCCAGATCCAACCACTCTTTCTACTCCACGTCCAGCTGCAAGAAATCAGGTTTCAACAATAGCACCAAGTAGTCACCAACCTTTCCAAGAAAATTTAGATGATCATTTTAGTCACCTAGAACACCGAATACAACGTTAGGAGCATAATTTGATGGAATTTGGGAGTATTAAGGATTCCAACCTCTGTACCCACCAACACCATGATTTTGGCATCCATAAATAGAGAAGCATTCTTTCCTCTTCTCTTTTATATTTTTGCTTCTTTAATCTTATGTCTTAACATTGACGATAATGTTGGTCTAAGTGTGGGGGAAAGATATGGAATACATGTGACTATGTGGTCTTGCCTTTTTTTTATTCTCTTTTCTTAATTCTTTTTTGTTCTTTGCATGCTTATGTTGTGCTTTAAGCCATGAAAATTTGTCATATAAGTTTGGATAAGATTGAGTGTGATAATGAATTAAATTGGGCTATGTGAGTCTAAAGTGAATCATGCAGATTGATTACAATAACCAATCTTGTACACTTAGTCAAAATTTTGACATTTGAGTGATTAGGTAATTTTTGGAATTAAGGTGAATTCTTGAATTAAACCTGTGAGTGGATTTGATCTTTAATGACATCATCTTTATTCCATTCTATTTCTTTGTATTGTGCGATGCGCCTCTAATCAGGCTTGCCTTCGGAACTTACACTGAACTAGATTGAATTTGTTTGACTAAATGGTTTATAAAAATGATTAAGGCCTTCTTTGTTTTAAACCCCTTAGCTTAAATGACCAATCGAGTCATTTTCCCTTGCAATCCCTTTTGAGCTCTTAACATTGTTTGTTTTTAAATTAATCACCTTACATTGAAACCCAAAAAACCCTATTACCCTTACCCTATCATAAGTTGAATGAAGTACTGAGTAAGCATTTGATTTTGGGATTTTTGTTTTGTATTGTATTATGAGATATTTTTATAGGTACTTCCACTCATGTGTTTGTTAAATTATGCTGCTATTAATTTCTCTTGTTTTCCCTTGTTTTTAGCGTTATTCAAGTAAAGAAAAAGAAAGAAAGAAAAAAAAATAAAAAGAAAGAAGATAAAAGAAAAAGAAAAAGAATAAAGTATAGTAGCATTAGTTAGTAATGAGTAGTTGTAGTTTTTTTTATTCATGTATTATCTAAGAATTTGAATTCGAGTGTCCCTTATACTTGGGACTTTGTGAATGCTTGTAATTAACCCTTGCCATTTTTACCTTACCTTTGAACCCATCCCTATTACAACCCATAATAAAGTCCTTATGATCTATGAGCTCATATAATTTGCATGAATGATAACTAGTGAATTTTCAAGCCTATGATAGTGCAATCTGCTAGAGGGAGATTTGAGAGAAATATTTTGACCTTAAACACTTGACATAAGAGAGAAATCTGTGAGAAGAATTCACCTTGGTTTTATATTTTCTTTTGAACAAGAATATCTTATTTTGATTGTTTATTTGAATCAATGAAAAGTGATTATGATGTATATTGCAACCTAAGTCTTGTTAGCCCAAGTTTAGCATATTGTGTGCACTTAATCTTATGAAGAACGAATTGACAAAGTGTAGTGGTTTGGTATATTTGCTCAAGGGTAAGCAAAGGTTTGGTGGGGGGGAGGGGGTGAGGGGAATTTGTTAAGTTTTCATTTTGTGCTCATTTTGTATATTAATTGTTTTCAAACGATTTTCAACATTTGAGAGATGAAATTGAATAAAAAAGATGGAAGGAAAGTGAAGATAATCTGAATTCCCAGACTAGCAGAAAATAATTGACTAAGCATGGGCACGTGCAAGGAAAAAGAATGCCTATAGAATCTATTTTGAATTCAGATTTGATTCACCTAAGATTTTCATAATCTTGAGAATCAAATTGTTACCTTATTAATGGGGATATGCAACCTGAATATGGGAGAAAAAATATCTACTAAAGATAACAAAAAAAGAAGAAAGAGGAGAAGATTGAAGAGCATAAAAGAAGATATTTTTACTATTCATGTGATGCAAGATAGGAAGTTTTACATTTTTTGCAGTAGTTTTTCTAGGAGTTTTTGTATTTTCTAGGAAAAGACCAAGGATGGAGACTTTTTATTTTGTCATTTCTTTATTGATTTTCACTTTCGTTATAAGTAGCTAAATCTTTCTTCTTGGTTGAAGGGAACCGCGTTATCATCTACTATGTATGAGATTTTTAAATAAAGTTTGTTTCATTGATGAATATTGAGTGTCTTCCAAATTGTTTTTTATGATTGAATTGGTTGATTTCTAAAGTGCGCAACTAAGGATTGATTTGTTTAATAGCCAAATTAGTAGAATTTGACATTCAGTTTTGCTAATCAAAAGTGGCAATTAGGATTAGCATCTTTACGTTAGAGTTGGAAATTTTAAGAAGATACTTAACTTGATTAAATGCATATAGTACACGTGTTGTCTTATTCATTAGTTTCTTAGTTCTTAAAGCTATTAATCAATTAAACTTAAGATCGTATCTAAGTTGTTGACTAATAAGAATGTTTAGAATACATGTTTCTATTCATTTAATCTTAAAAGAAAACATCACCTAATGAATGTTTGTTAACAGAATGAATTTCATATCGATGATCCATATTAGTGTAATAGTGTCGGTAACCCGAAACTAAAGTTTATTTACTAAATTTCCATATCTGATTATTTTAGTTAATTTTAGATTTCTGACATTTTTAATCTCTTAATTTAAGTTAATCAAACCCCCCCCCCCCACCAAACTTTGTTTTAGTTTTGAACTTGTATAATTTCTACCATTAAAATTCCTCGTGGGAACAATCTTAACTCTTCACTAACTACATTTTTCATTGCTAGAGTTGGTATTAATTTGGTTGTAGGCGACAACAATACCAAATTTTGGCACCATTGCCAGGGAGTTTCTCAACGGTATATATATGTTACACGAGTAGACAAAACAACTCAACTACTATCTGATTCAGAGATCGAGAAGACAATCAAGAAGTTATGGAAATAAATGAAACATCAACAATAAGTGCAGAAAATGGAAAGAATGGTAGCAAATCGTATTCTTCATGAACTGCCTACGGATGCTCAACAGCCCCACCGAATCAACTTTTCAAATTTAGGTGACAATAATACTTTTAAATTAAAATATAGGTTGATCCATTTATTACCTATTTTCAGATGTCTACCGAGAGAGGATTCGTACAAATATTTGAAGGAATTTGACGTGGTTTGTACGGGAATGAAGCCAACGAATGTGATAGAAGAGCAAATTAAACTAAGAACCTTCCTATTTTCTCTCAAAGATGATGCTCAAGATTGGTTATACTATTCAGCCGGCAAAAATGTGCAAACATGAGCTGAAATAAAGAGGCTTTTCTTTGAGAAATATTTTCTAGCATTAAGAAATGCAATGTCCGAAAGGAAATTTGTGGTATTTGACAACATACGGAAGAGACACTCTACGAATATTGGGAAAGATTCAAGAAACTTTGAGCTAACTGTCCTCATTATCAAGTAATCGACCAGTTGTTAATTTAATACTTCTACGAAAGTCTTTTGCTCACAGATAGGAGTATGATTGATGCTGCAAGCGGTGGAGCTTTAGTTGACAAAACACCGACGGCCACAAAGGATTTAATAGCTAATATGACTTCCAATACACAAAAATTTGGGATACGTACTGGGCATGGTTCAAAATATGTGAATGAACTAAATGTGACAGTGTTGGAGAAAAAATTGGATGGCCTTACATCTTTGGTGTGACAAATTGCAGTTACAAAGAAAGAAGAAGTTAAGGTATGTGGACTATGATTAACGTTAGGACAATCCATTGACGTATTATTTTTCCTTGCACGTGCCCACGCTTAGTCAATTACTTTTCTATTAGTATAGGAATTTGGATTATCTTTACTTTCCTTACATCTTTTTGATTCAATTTCATCTCTCAAGTGTTGGAAATCATCTAAAAACAATTAAGAAATAAATCCATTAATTTTTAATAATAATTTCAACACATTAAAGAGATTTATCTACAAAAGGAGCACAAAATGACAACTTAACACTAATACTCATACTGTAACGCCCCCTTACCCCAGAATACACACCGGGATATCCGAAGGTCATTCCGGTACATATCCTACGATAAAGGCGAGCTACGTTCTATCAATTCATTCACTTCACATGGCATCGTATTAAAAATTGCTTCTAAAGCATCAACAAAAAATCCACAATATTTTGAAACCAACTGTTTTCCTTATTTCATTTCTCAAAACAAAAGGTTCTAGCGTCTTTCAATCTTTAATACAATGTACATCTAAAAAATCTATTACAAAAGCACTACATGGATGAGGAAATTATGAAAAATCTAACTATGTCATCCAAAAAGCCCAGCTGACCGACCTTTGCGCCATGACTTCACTTTAAACACAATC
>JANZLX010000006.1:14083667-14099301 GCA_025531955.1 Erythroxylum orinocense | reverse complement strand
TTTACGGCTACACAGGACCATTATATGGGAATGTGTAGTGCGTCATGAATTTGGACTTACCCAAACCATTCTGATGTTCTTCTATGCTTATGATCTATTGACAAGTTTAATGCATACGCGATTTTTAATTGCTCATAAATTGTTTGAAAATCAAGCATTTTGAGATGATGATAATTTTTACTATTGTTTCGAAAATGTACGATGGCAATGAGCTTTTGAAAATGTTTTTGCTGGTTCCTTTATTATAAATCTATTTCCCACGAGCTTTATAGCTCATCCCCATTCTCCTCCCCCTATTCAGGTGATGAGCAAGAGATCGAGTAGGTCAAGATTACGGCATCACTCCGAATTGACATACTTTTGTATTTTTGTTAGAGTTTCGGGAATTCAAGGCTTTAGTCGCATTTCAAGTTTTATTAGTTCAAGTGTATTTTGCATTTTTGGTTCTTGAACTCAAATGATGTGTTATGGCTTGAAATGCCATTAAAGCTTTGTAAAACCTTTACTTTTGTTATTAATGAAATTTGCATTTGGATTTTGGAAGATTGCTTGTGTTTATGTATAAGTTCATTTAGCTTTTGGGTTTGGAATTGATGGTAGTAGTTGGGAAATTTTAATTGCATTTAGTAGAGTTAATTTTGGGGTTGAGTAGTTGAAAGAATTAAGTTTGCATTAATTGAGGTAGGGTGTATTCGTCGCGGCGAGACCCATTTGGTCACCGCGGCGATAAAACGATTTCAAGTCCGCTGCGGCGAA
Source organism: Erythroxylum orinocense (assembly GCA_025531955.1). Classification (NCBI taxonomy): domain Eukaryota; kingdom Viridiplantae; phylum Streptophyta; class Magnoliopsida; order Malpighiales; family Erythroxylaceae; genus Erythroxylum; species Erythroxylum orinocense. The sequence continues at coordinate 14,098,545 of JANZLX010000006.1, read as the reverse complement.
GGATAATTCACTCGTCGCTAAGTACTTCCCGAATGTTTTGTCGCGGCGAAACAACATACGCCGCAGCGACGCCCCCCTTTTTGCTTCCAAAGGACTTTTCTTCTAAATTTTCAATTTCCAAGTCTTCCCTCCACTCTCAAGTTTCATGCCAGTCTTCCAAGAAAGGTGGCCAATATATATATGCCCTTTGTAACCAATATTAAAATGGAATTTTATAAAAAATTGTCCCAATTTTGTATTTGCTCCTGTTTCACATTCTTAAGTTTAATGCCTCATTTCTACATTGCAAGGATATAGACTAGAATCAATCACTTTCTAAGCCTTTTCCTTTTTGGAAAAATTAAAGAGGAACATATGTTGGAGTTATGTAAATATAGTGCCCTGGAAAGTTAGTATATTTACATATAACTTAATCTTCTTCCAGTTACTTTTGTAATGAAAATATTTATTATTAATAAAAAAAAAGAGTTTGGTTTTATTTGTATGAGCATTATATAACTAGTCATAAGGTACCAAGATTCTTTTGTTAGTAATATACATATACATGGAGATGTATGGGAAATATGTATATTATTATAATCTAAATTAGTTTATTCACATTTGAATAATCAAGTTGGTCACTTTATTATGGTTTAGACTGTAGTGTTGCGATTTATCTCTGTGTAAGTAAAAGAGATTACTTCAAGCGAATAATGAGTTTCATATCATGATAGTAGTTAACTATCGATAATGGCACTATTAAATGAATCTGGAATCACGTATGTTTCTAAAGATTAAAGTTGGTCGTTTCTTTAATCTTAAAACATACACTTTAGCATTCTTTTATTACGAACCACAATCTTCATTAGTGGTGAACTCTTATGTGTTTCATTATAATTCTTGATATGATCATAACAGATTTGATAGAATATCAATCTAGTGTCTGCATGTTGGAATTCTATATTAATTGAAACATGCATTAAGGAACATTCACTCAAATAAAGAGTTTATAGTGATATCATCACTTCTAGATGTTTTATAGAGATTGGTGATTAAACTAGCGTCAGTAGTTTGATAGACCAGCTACCCATCAAGTCTTAACATCAAGATAAGATCTTATGTGTTAATCACCATATAGAGTAAAGTAGGAGATATAGGAGAAAAAACCAAAATAAGGACAAAACGGTAATTTTACCTTTTATTGTGTGGATGGCTATAATAAGGTTCATAATAAAGTTTTCAAATGGACATTTTATTTGAAACATATGTTCTCATAATATTTAGTAATTCAAGAGTTCAGCTAATTGTCTTTAGTGGAATGACATTTGGTTAATAAGCTAGAATTAATTGTAATAAGATTAAATTAATTCCGGGCTTATTAGAGCTTGAATTATATAAGTCCAATTAGATTCTCCACTTGGCTTCTAGGAAAGGTTATCAATCAAAGTAAGAAAAATAAATAGAGGTTACCGGAAATAAGAAAGAAGAAAGGACCGAATTAGATTCGGAATAATGAGATCGGAACAATTTAATTAAGAGTTAATTAAATTGAGTTTTAAGCCTATGATTAAATGATGGGCTTACTCTAGTTAAGTGTTAATTAGAAGCCTAAAGTAAACATTTAATATTGGGCTAGATTTTGGCTTTATTTAATTAATATATTAATTAAATTAAAACAAGATTTGTAAAGACAAAAAAGGAGAGCAAAAACTAAAACTACAATGATGTAGTTTTCAGTTTTATAGCTAAGTGGACAACTGCACATTTAGCATTGAATTGCTAAATATAAGATGGGTTTTATCATACTTCATCATCATTAAATGGTTTAATGGTCTTATCATTAAATGATTTAATGGTTGTCATTTAATGTTAGCATATAGAAAAACATATCAACCTTTTAGCATTCTTTTGATTAAAGGAGTAAGAGCATTTGATGCTCTCTCTCCGTTCTTTCATCTTGAAACCGAAAATGAGAGTATCATTTTTGTTTTTTTGTCTTTTCATCTAGCCATATTAAACAAATATCAATGTCTCATTTATGGCTCTCTCTTTCATTTTTTATTAAGAGAATGAAGTGGTGCAAAAGTGACCTCTCCTTCTTCCTTTGCGTAAATTGGTAGTGAGAAGAGTCTCATTTTAGTTCTTTCAATAACTAAGGAAAACCTCTTCAATATTTCTTCTCCTTTCCCACCAAAGGGTCTTGTTAACCAAGTTGTCCAAGGAGAACAAGTGGTAGATCAGATTGGTTGAGGATACAATAGCGAGGAGTCAAAGCTGTAGCAAAGGAGTCAGTAAAATTTCGATCTTGTTTTGATGCTATTTATTTTTATAATACCCTATCATGTATGGATTAAACATGTTGATTTGGTTATTATGCTTCCGCTGCTTTTTGAATTCGGAAAAAGTTTTTGAAATCTACCATTTAGCCCAATCTAGTATGCTTTTGTTTTCGATCCCACAACATATACTCCTCATTAAGCATTATCTCTAGGAATCCCTTTCCTTTTCACTACCTAATGCCCAAAACTTTATAATCAGGAAAGACGGCTTTGTACCTGAGAAAAGGCCCACCATTATTAAACACTAAGAGTAGGAACCCTCTTTTTAAAACATCCAATAAAGGAGATACAATGATGGAACCCTCTATAGACATGGGAGGGTAGTACTACAGTAAAGAGGTTTAAGTATTTTTCCCATAATTGGGAGGCTAAGTAGAAGAGGAAGGAGGTTAAAGAGAAGTCTCAGGGCTCTAGGTTGGCAAAAGGGTCTAGAGGGTAATATAGAAAATTAAATATTTGAGAATGCCTAAGGTTGGAAGCAGTTGGTTTTATATACAAAGAGGGGAAAAGCTACGATTACAAATAGACTTTTTCGAAAATCAATGACCAAAAATGGTAACTTTGAGGGCAGGAACAAGGAGAATACTATAAATGCCCCTTTAAAGCCAAGCTGTAAGAAGAGTAATGAAGGTTACTGATGAAACGAAAAAAGGAGAGGTAGAAAGAAAAGGAAACGTTGCTGACAATGGAGAGGAGGATGAAACAGAGAACAAAGGAAGAGATCTGACTATGGAGGAATTCAAGGAACTATCAGGACTAAAGGGTAACCATGCCAATAGCAACTTCTACCTATTTGATAGTGCTAATTTAAATACAACATCAAGGGCAATTGAAATGGGAATGAAGAAAGGTACCATGTCATTTAAATACTTGGGAGTACCAATGTCACAAAGAAAGCTCTCAGTAGACGATTGCAAGCTACTGATGGAGAGATTCCACAAAAAAAGTAAGTCATTGATACAATAGATCCCTCAGCTATGGAGGGAGACTACATATTGTTTAAACAATACTGAACTATTTAGCAAGCTACCGGATCAACCATTTATCACTCCCAAAGAATATTCTAAAGGAAATAGACAAAAAGTTGAAGGACTTCAAATGGAATGGACCCAACTCAAGCAGAAGGAAAAATAAAGTAAGTTGGGAAGTGCTATGCCTACCTAAGAAGCAAGGGGGCTAGGAATTTGCTCAGCTAAACTATAAAATAAAATTAGTTTAGCAAAAAAGTTGTGGTGGATATGTAGCAACAAAGAAGAATTATGGGTAAAGTGGATGCATAAAGTATACATATGGGGTAGCAGCTTATGGAGTTTGTAAATGAAACAGAACATGACATGGCCCCTAAAACAGAACCTGGAGACTAGAGAATGGATGTAAGATTTGATTGTGAGAAGAATAGGTAATGGGCAAAACACATTCTTTTGGTTTGACAACTAACATCAAAAAGGATCTTTGCCTAAAGTATAAGAGCTCCAACATCTCAAATGAATGATCAGCCCAAACACTAAAGTTTGCAATTTCATCAACAACAATCAGTGGAAGTGGCCATTTCACAGCAACAGAGGAGCAGAACAGATAATGAAAAAATATGTTAATCATTCAAATAGCAAGGAATGCAGAGATAGAGTGGACAGTGAGCAGTAATGAAGTCTTCAGCACTAAATCTTGCAGAAAGCATCTACAAGAAGCGCCAGCAAGAAAAGTAAAGTGGAGTAACAAGGTCTGGGAAGCATACATCTAACATGCACATGCAAAAGACAAATTGAAGTTTCATATTGAGAATCCAAACTGTGAACAATGCAAAGTTGAGAGAGAAATAGTGGACTATCTGCTGGTAAAATATAGGTACACAAAACCAATATGCGGAAGGATACAAGCTGGGTTGGGGATTCGATTACCAGCTCAACAGTGGGAAGAAATGGTAGATTGAGTCACTATACTGAATATGGCTAGAAGTGCAGAGTATAAAGCCTTAAAGATATGCATTACGGCAGTGGTATATTTCACATGACAAGAGAGGAATAGAAGACTCTTCAGAGAGGAAGCAAGAGAGATGGAACAAGTCTACCAGAAAATAATTCTACACAGCTGGATCTCCATGCTAGCAAGAGGATTAACATATAACCTCTCCCTAAACGTTAAAACAACATGGGACTTTGAATGAGAGTGTTATTGTGTGAAAACTAGATAACTGTAATTTTCTTACTCTTTAGTTAGAAAGAGTTGCTATCAGCTTCTTGTAGTCTTGATCTAGATTATAACATGTTATGGATGTTTGTTATTTATTTTTTAATATAAATCTTTAATTTTCAAAAAAAATAAATAGGCTGAAAGCGTTTATAGAAATTCTATACTAAAAGACTACTTAATAAGATCAAATAGTTTTAGCTTCTTGTTTTCAACTTTTTGGAAATTACTATTTCAATAATAATCCAAACTCATATTTGTAAAAAATGGACGTGCAATTTATTTTATACTACAAACAACCTTATAACTTCCTACCGGTATCGATGGTCCCCTTATTCTATATCAACAAAATATATATTCATCATTCATTTGTGTTTTACTTCGACTCATTTCTATTGCTAATAATGAATATTTTTTTTCTGTTTATCCTATTTTCAAACAACTTCAGTTGGTGAAAAAATTAATCATTTATTGCCAATAATAATAAGAAATCCTTAATAAAAATAACAATAATGAGTAAAAAATCCCAATTAATTGTATATAGCAGTAATTAATTAAATATTCAATTAACACTATCAAATCCTAAATTACAGAACACACTACTATATTTGCTAATGCAAAATGTTACCTGACTATCAAAGAGAAGTAGAAAAACTCATTTAGTACTGCACCATTCAAGATCGATAAAACCCTAATTTCTTAATATCTATTTCATGTTAAAAATCACCTAAACATAATAAACAGTAACTTGGAGTCTCACAAGTTTTTTTTTTGGTTAAATAGTCTCACAAGTTGATTCGTTGAAGTTATTTGTTTTTTCCACAAGAATCTGACTACATGTCATTAATATTGATCTTCCTCTAAATAAGTAGAAAACATTTGTAGTCGCATAACCAGATGAGTGTGGTATACAAGCCAAATATTAAAAGTAAGAAAAAAAATTAAGAGTTGATTTGGTAAGAATAGCAATTCAGGGTGCTAAATGAAAAACACAGAATTTTTAAAAGGTTGATATTGTGGTATAGTGTTAAGTCATTTGTAGCCTCCGTCTTAATGGCCTTCGGGTTAAGAGCAAGAATCACACCAGAAACCAATCTATTGTCGGGTAAAATTATTAAAACAAAATATTCATGTCAAAGGTTATATGTAAACCAATACAAAGGGCAGATACTATAGTTGTTGAGATCAAAGCTTTTAGAAACAACTTTCAAGTGCAAAATAGGTTTAAATAATAAGGTTCTTTTGACACACAATACAAGTGGTGTTTCACGCTTTCAGCTTGTCTTCCATTTACGTTAACCAACACTAAAGAGCAATTCAAAGCACATATTGGCTGCAATAGAATGTACTATCTTGTAATTGTCTTCAACAAACGGTTTCCCCAAGAGCTCACATACTTGAGCCTGGGGAATATGCCGTCAGACTCTCAATTCTTACTGTCTCTCTTTTCCTCTTTCCTTTTTACAACGATATACGAGGATATCCTATATCAGAAGCTAAGAATGACTTCAAATTTTAGGAGAAAGGTACCCCACTGATGCCAAAAATAAAGCCCGAAAGTACCCTCTCCGCATTTTAAACCTGCAAATGTTCTAAACCTTTGGACCAAAATTAGCACACAGTCCGTCCATAGCAAATTGAGGCAATGTAGAGGTTTTTCGACCACTTTTCCTGAAAGAGGAACACAACAATACGATTAAGGTGCTTGATTTTGTGAGTATCAAAATATCCATCAGACACCTTGTTTATCATCTCAACTCCCCCTGTAAGCTGCAAAATACAACTGGGATCAAATTGAAATTGAATCTCAACAAGGTACCTTTACATGGGTGCTTGGGAAGGCAGAGGTACGCAGCGTTTCCTGAGTTTCATCCACCATTTTCCGTCTAGGTATGCTAAGTATGAAGGCAGCCTGATCTGTGGTTGCAGCCATAGATGTAATTCTATAGCCACTCTCCCATCGCCGATGTATTCCCTCACTTGGGTACAAAAAATCAAGCTCCACAACCTTGCAACAGCAATAAATAAATGTCATTGAGATCATTTTATAAATTAAACATGTACAACATTATATGCAAGGGTAACCCTTACCTGATCAGAATATCCAGCATTCCTAGACATTACAACACCCCAGCGGGTGCCAGCAGTTGTCATAGATGTAACATGAAATCCTTCTTTCCACTTCTTATTTATCCACTTGAATGGAAATGATTCGCTGACTTTGTAAGACTGCTGTGTATAAGGAGTACCTATGTAGTGACAAATTTTCAGAAATTAGTTTGGTTATAGTTAATCTGGCTACTTCAGTGGATTGATCTTTTTCCATTAGTGTGGGGCATCCTACATGTACACAATTGAAAAAAGAAACTAAATTCAAATAAGACAAATGAATGACAATCTTTCTGCCATTCCCTAACTAGAATTTTACCAAGAAAATAGTTAGTTTCCAATTCAACAATAGATTCAAAAATAATCTCGTTCATGCAGTCATTTAGTCAAGGGAACAGAAAAAATGCTTGGTGAGTGGAACACTGCAATGCAATACACAAATTCCCAAAGATACCTAAATCTATTCATACTATGACTTTGGTAACATGATTAATCTGAGAGAAAGAGTGACAAAACCAATGTCACAGCATGTATGCCAGATATGTCAATATTATGAACCAAAGTTACAATGCTGAGACAACAAATGCCACAACAAATGCATTCATCGCACAAAATTCACAGGGAAGACACTAACTGATTTAGTATGAGCATCCTCAGCAAAAGTCAAGACTCATTTATCAGAGTCTCAGCAAAATTCAACACTAGTTTATCAGAGTCAAAATTGAACTAAGACGAAGCCAATAAAAATCCTCAGATGAAATCTTGGGATATCCAATTAGCTTCAGAAAAAACAATAGCTGTTCTTTGTCACTCCAAGAAACAGCACTTCTCATCATCATCATCATCATTAACACCCAATTGTAATCCCGCTAAGTTGCGGCGTCTGAAGAAGTCCGATAGTACACAGGCTTACTCCTACATAGTAGAGAGGCTGTTTCCAATAGACCAAGAAATAACAATTCTATGGATATAAAAAAATCTTTTGTAGAGATAACTCGCAGTCATTTCACAAAATTAATGTTTCCTATGTCAGTGCTACACATTCTAAGAATGTAAGTCATTCTGACCCTTCATGGTCATGAAGAAAAAGCAGGAGCAATATTCATTTCACAAAAGAAACAAACAAAGAAAATAAAGAGCAATCATGCACAAGTTAGGAGAAAAGTTAGCTGAACCATAAGATTGAACCATTTATAATGGCAAGATTGTTCAAATAGCAAGGATGTAACTTGTTAGTCATCCTCCAAGCCCAGTATCCTTATCTTAACAACAGAAGTCCACGTTTAAACACAGCATGCAATAAATCATAAGTATTAACAACAAAAATTTGTATGCAGTGCAGAAGTGTTGCCAACCTTTCGACATTACAACCAATGAACTTCCATTATTTGCACCAGCAATTGAACTAATATAAAAATTTTTCTCCCATTGTTCCATGATCCAATCCTGAAAGGAAAAAACAGAACAATACTAAATACTTGCAATCACCAATAATCAAGTTAATAATAGACTGAAGTCTTCATATGACAACCTTATGCAGGAATAAGGCCGACAAATCATAGACCTGTGAAGAGAAACCAGTTCCAGCATCCATGATCAGGGCCCAGAGATTAGCTGCAGAGGCCACACAGCTGATAAATAACCCATCTTCATTACCCTTGTCTACATGCTGCGTAAGCCTTGCATCAGCTACATTGTAGTGGTACCTGCAATTCCAATTGTTTACTCTTTCATAACCTATTCATTACCATAAAGCATTACAATATGGAGAAACTCATTTTTGGAAATTGAAGAAAATGCTCATAAACACTTACACACAGTGGAGCGACATGTAAACTGTAAGATTCTACCTCAACCATCAAATTAAAACCACCATTTACAGGAACAGGAGCTTGTCCTAATATGATCTACTATTACCTAATCAGATCTCAACCAATACCCAAATTTCAACGGAACATAGCAAAGAGGGAAGATAACTGCTACTGAAGACATTTTCCCTTGAAATTATATAAATAGGATTTATGGATATGCAGTAGATTTATATTGAATTGCCACAAGCCAAGAGCACGTCTATTCTTCAAAGTGATACAAGAACACTTTGATTAGCCAAAGAAGTAAATTAATTGGCCAAATCCTGCTCTTTGTAAACCAACTCTTTTCAAGACATAGCTGGAAACTGTACCCAGAGGTTGCCAAGTACTATGTCCCATAAGGTCCTAAAGGACCATAATGTTTGCTTAGGAGCTGAAAGATAACAATAGTGCAACTCTTTTTGCAAAGTTCAGTGATTTGATAACATGCACAATACGGGATAAGACTTTAGCATATAAGACAAAACTGATTGCAAACGACATATGCAGCAAGAAAAGAAGTTACCTCTGCTTCATTGGCCGATGGGCATTGTAAACAGAAATCCATTGTGTAGCAGGGCTACCCAACCTCAATTTTTTCTTTGGTTGCTCATCATCTTCCAAATTTAAAAGCAATCTTCCACGCTTTTGGCCCACCTGCATCCGTGTAGATTAGAATGGAACAGCAATTAAATTACCTAAGTTTCCTAACAAATTGAGCAAAAGCAAAGTCAAACCTTCAGAGCCCCATCAATTCTGATTGGCCTTAATGGCGAGCATGGTTCAATAAGGCTTTCAAACAAAGATATCAGCTTCGAGTAATTGGGTTCCTCATCAAACTTCATATTGGTAACAGCTTCAAGGAATTGTTTGAATGGAGCAGGGCAGAAACAACACATCAACTCAGGAGAAGTGGCCATCTTCTTCTTACACACAAGAAAACTCTTGTTATCACCCTGTAAAATTTTAACAAACAGCAAGTTAGTGACAACAATCAATAAGGTTTGTTAAAGAAGAAACAGCATTACAGAAATCTTCTATAGAAAGAACATAAGAAAAGCAAAAATTACAAACTTGCCTGATAGCCTTGCCATGGTAACTTTCCTTTTATAAGAAATATCAATGTATATGCCAAGGACTCGAGATCATCCCTTCGACTTCCAGTCCGACCTAAATGTGCATGCACACTTGCATACCTTATCGTTCCCCTGCCAAAAATGTTAGGTAAACATTGAGTTTTGCAATCCATCTGAACACCTTATCCTCAATGCATACATCTCAGTAGTCGAGATACTTGCATGGATCTTCTTTCAAACCATATCTTTAAATGTCAACTTTTAGATGCAATGCATACATCAGCTCATTCATAAAGGGAAATATCCACAAACCTGAATACATCAGGTCGCTGATCATAATCAACGTGCTGACCAGTTGACGCATCTTTCCATCGAGAGGCTGATCCAAACACATATCAGGTCCAAATTTAATCATATGGTGAACGAACACGTCATATACATATACATAAATGAAAAATGGTTCAAGTTGTCATGGAATTAGTTAATGGCTCTCGCAGAAGATGCAATATAAGCTAGAAAGAGCATCATATGACAACATGGAGAAAAGAGAACATACCCAAACCAAGATCAATAAGATATAGTTTCTTCTCATCTGCAGTTCCAGGTTGACCAAGTAAAAAATTCTCTGGTTTTACATCTCCATGAACAAACCTTATTGCAACATTGTAGCCAATGTCAATTTGATGCACTGACATTATAACTAACAATGATAAGGTAGCACACAAAAAATGAACTCGTGAAGAAGGAAAAAGTGTTCTACCCCTTCAAATGAAGCTTTTCAAGGATTGATATTGCCTCCACAGCAATGCAGGCTACCATATTCGGAGACATCCTGTCGCAGTTACAAACACATTAAATAAATATAGAACGAAGGTTACATTAGAAAGAAAGAGACATAGATAGAAATAGAGAAAGGTTCTATTACGATTGGCCTAGAGAGTTCCAAACATCCCAAAGACTGGGCCCAAGCATGTCCATTACCTAAAAAATCATAACACCTGTCAGACAGATAAGTGAGTTCACAAATTCAGATAGTAGGGTGCGCATTTTCAACCCTTACCAGAATGTAGAAATCTCCTTGGCGACCCTTGTAGTGTACCCAAGGAATTCCATAGCATCCGTTTAGGGTACTTTTGAATTAGACAGGAAAATTTGTATCAGGAAAATTAAAATACATCTTAAGATGAAAATTCAGACAATAAAAGATTGTACTTACTTGTACACTTGCCACTCATAAGGAGGGCCGTAATTGCAACCTTTACTATTTCGGTGCTCAAATTTTAATGCAACCTGTAATAAAAGCAACATAAAGGATCAGATTGCAATTGTTTGTGATTGTCCATTAAAGACCCCCGGTAGACATATGAAGTAATAAGTCATACCTCAACTGCATCTGGTCCGGTTCTATCAGAGCCACCACTGACCCTTCGGCCAACGTAAACTTGGCCAAAACCACCTTTTCCCAATTTTCTTTCTATTTTATATACAGGGGAATTCCCCACTTGCACCTGCAACGCAGGAATACTAAGTTCTACAAGATTTATTTGCAGGCGTATAATTCCTTGAAAAGATAGCACAGAAATGAATAAGTATTTATTCAATATATAGTAACAAGATATAAAGTAGGCACACCAAAGACTAATTTGGACATGATAAATAAAATTAATCAAGTACTTTTCAAAATGTCGATGCCCCATAATAAAGATGAGAAGATTTGGTAACTTTTTAATCAAAATCCTTATATGTGAAATAACAACCAAATAAAGAAAATAAAGTCAGTATTGCTTTTGTCTGCCTCAATCTAAAGAATGAATAACATAGTTACTTGAACTCAAACAAGAAAAGTCAAAGTTAACAAAGATCATCAATACCCTCTCCGGAACTGGAGTTGTGTTCCCTTCTTCTTCAACTCCCACAGCCTTATCAGCACTCCCACCCTCCATTGCAATATCTTTATCTGCCGCCACCTCTACTCTATTAAAACCAGGGTCTGCCGCTCCCAAAGCCGCAGGTTCAACCTCAAAAGGTTCTGGGTCTAAATCTATCAACCTAATGCCTCGGCCTCTACCCGCAGCAGTTGGCCCTGTAGGAATTGCTGGTGAAGTTCCTTTTGCTACAGCATTCCCACCCCTTCCCCTTCCTCCACCAGCTCTCCTCCTGGTCTTGTTTTGAGTAGGCAATATCCAATTCTCTGCTTGGTTTGTTGGTTGTTGAGCTTGCTGAAGATCGTCAAGACGCTTTGATCTGCGGGCTCCACTTCTCAACTCAGGCATCCTCACTCCATGCAAGTCACATTCCACTATATTCCCTCAATACCCACTCAAACATCCTGTAATTCATCAGCAATATAATTGACACATATATTAACGATGGATGCATGCAAATAAGCCAAAATGAGGATTTTTTCAAATGCGGAGCAGTATAATCAACTAAATGAGACTTTCAACATGGCTTCATGCCAATAAACCAATTCGTACACATATTTCATGATGCGCACATTAGTAATAAAATAAAATAAAGAGCACGCAAGCCAATCTCATCTCACAAACCTTAGGCAACAAATGTATGGGCAGAAAACTAGGTAAAATTTATTTATCCAGAAGCAAATGACGTGTGAAAAACAGATAATTGACCAAAACATACATGGAAATTTATTTAAGCAATAAGAATGAAAGTTTTAATTGTATCCATTTTACAAAAAACACAATCCATAAGATTTTATATCTACTAAATTAAAAACTTCAAACTACAACAACCATAACTGATAACTAACAACATAATAGTAAACATGCCATCATAAAGAGAATCAAATGCATAACTGAAACAAAAGCAAACACTTGCTTTCTTTAAGAGCAAAACACACAATAAGCATAGTTATCTCGGCGCAAATCAAGACAAAGAAAATGTAGCTAAAACTAGATATCAACACATGCATTTAATTCTTCCACTCTGGGAATGCAGCTTCTTTGCTTCATATCCCAATCAACCACTGCTCTAAATAACCAATATTGCCATCTCAAGAAAAGAATCAAACACTAGTATTACGTAAACAATCAAGTTAGAAACTTCAATCAACTAACCAAACAATCACAAAAATTTTGGGTGTAAAAACTTTAAAAGGTTCGAAAATTTAGGACGCAAATCTGAACTACCAACCAAACCTGCAGCCCAGTCAGTCATGAAAAGAAAACTCAAGGAACAACCGGTAAAGAAAAATCAAAACCGATCATCGAAGGCACTAATAGTAAATTTCAGGAATCAAAATCAAGGCAGAAAAAGAATCCTCACAGATCCACCCTCGGTGACTAAAAAAACTATAATGACTGGAAGACAATGGAAACCGCGAGCGATTGTTGATGAGATCACGTATTTGGTCGGAACGATGTTTCGTCTTAGGAAAAAAGAAAAGAAGCTTTCCTTTTTTTTTTCTTTGTTTCCAATGGATAGAAAGACAGATTCTTTTATCGATGCGATCGCTGCTCTCTTATAAGGTAAAGAAAATTTAAGAGTTGTTTTGAATTTCGGACTTTGCAATGCAGCGGAAGACGCGGTACCTGCGGTTGTGGTGCTAGTGATGGTGGAGAAGGAGGTGGTGGTGGTGGAGTCTCTCCGATGTTTATGTCTGGTCTGGACGCATGTATGTCTACATGTGTGTGTGACTTTGGGTGTGGGAGATGAGCTTTTCTCTGTTTTATTTCTTTTTTCCTTTTTGGGTTTCCTTACTCTCAAAAGAGTTTAACAAAAATCCTTAATTTCTATTTTTTCCCATCTCCTTTCATTCATCAGTTCGGACATGCAAAGTGTGGCCATTGTAATAACCTAAATGAGATATTTTTTTCCCTTTCTCTTTATATTTTTATAAACAACATCCTAATGTTCATAAGCATATTTACCATATTTAAATTTAGATTTACTCTATTACTGGTCTCATCTCTTTACCAATATTGTGTAATTGTTGCAAACCAAGGACTCAAAGTTACCCTGCCTTATGAAATATTTTGCAACATTATGTTTATTCTTAACTTTATATATGAGATAACTAATTCTAAGGTACCTAACACATTAAAATTTTCAATTCAACTCCCAAACTTTTAAATTTTTTAATTGAGTAATTAGCTTTTAAAACCTTTACAGTTCTATTCAAAATGTTAGGTCGATTAGTGATTTGTTGATATGGCTAATGGAATCTTTGTTATTCATGACATGTAAGTGTCTCACTTGCAAAAATTCTTTTTATTTCACTCTAAACGTGGTCATTATTTTTTTCAGGTGGACATCTAAATGTCATGAATAGTAAATATTTCATTAGTCAAATCAGCAAATTATCTACGGAACTAACGTATTAAACTGAATTGTTAAAGTTTTAAAAGATGAGCGCAATTGTAAAATTTAAATCTTTGGGCACTAGATTTGAAAAATCTTAAAAGATGTATATATAAATATGCAAGTTGCACTCGAAGCCTTTCGGTCGAGGGCACATCTAGTTGGGTGTCACACAGCGTCGCCCCTCTCTCATCAGCCCGATCTTAGGAGACAGAGGAGGGGGCAGAACTTGGCCTCTGGTAGATCGAATCCTGGGTGTCATCACCTCGCATCGTGCACCACGACGTACCTGAGAGTGCCGAAGGGTCGGCTTGTTAATATGGATAGGTGAGGCATTCGGTCTCTGAACTAGTCCTACCTAGCCACCTTGCCAACGGGCTGTTTTGCCCACTAAAGATGTGCCAACAAGCTGTTTTGCCCACCGAAGGTGCCCAACAGGCTATTCCCACCGAAGGTGCATATTTTGTTAGGGTTTGAAAATTAGGAAGAAAAGGGCAGTTACTTAAAACTTCTTAAACGAAAGCAATTATCTGGAGGGCTACCTGTATACTGAGTTTTGTCAAAAAATCTCAAGAATCCATCTAATTATCATACTTAATATAAGGACCGTGGCACCAAAAACTTGTTCGTAAATTGCAAGTGCACGGTTGTAGAAGTGAGTAATAAATGGCACGTTCGCTAGTCACCTTCTACCTCTCCTATCCTTATTAACAAGCTGACCCTTCAGCCCTCCCAGGTACGTCGTGGTGCATGACGCAGGGAGATGACACCCATGATTGGATCTGCAAAATAGGGCATTCACATTATATATATATATATATATATAAAGTTTCTTATAATTTTAAAAAAGATATTAAATTATATAAAATTTTAGCCTATACTGTAGGAAAATCCCGGTGTGCCCATCACATGGACACGGTGCGGAAAACAAAAATTTGTGTCCCGGGACCTTCCCGAAGCCAAGGATCGTTGTGTCTATATAACTAAATCAAACCATAACGACCTACGTAGCCCG
>JANZLX010000006.1:14026577-14039662 GCA_025531955.1 Erythroxylum orinocense | reverse complement strand
TTAAACCTAAAAATAAAAGAAAAGAAAATTGCTGAAAAAAATAAAAATAAAAGAAAGGATACGAATGGGGTGCCTCCTATTAAGCGCTTATCAAAGGTCATAAGCTGGACCCTTGGCATATGTATATCATCCATTATCAAATGGATGCTTGAGTCCAACAGGTAACATATTCAAACTTCGTGAGGGGCCTGAATCAACTTCCTTTGAAGGCAGTTCCTTGTCAGCACGATGCTACATGACTTCTGATGAGTGGAACTTCATTGCTTCACCATCACACTCTAATGTCCACTCATCTTTTCAGGCATAGCTCTTCTCATACCAGGATGGTTGGTCTCTATAAAAGTAACGCCAATGGTTGTGGAGACTCAACATCCTGCTTGTTACCTTCGGTCGTTAGCTCTCTTGCCCACAGTTCTCCTAAAAACTGCACTTCTTACAGCTCTTCCTGTTCTTCTTCTTCTTGTACTATGAACAACTAGGAAAAGGAAACGAAATTCGGTTAGCGATAACATGAACTGCATCACTTACCTTAGGAGGTTGCACATCCTCCATCTTTTCTCGAACTATAATCTCTTCCTTTTCCAACTCTGTTTGCTCTTCCTTCTCTACCTTGAAAAATCGACTTAGAAATGGGGGCGGAATCACCATATTTTGCAGCTTGTTTTGCGTCAATTCTGGTTGTGCTGGAAAAGTTTCAAAACTTTATGCCTCCATTCGATTAACGGCAACTGCAATTTAACTTAGCTGGGTTTCCAAATTCCTTTGTTGAACCCAAAAATGAGCAAACTTCACATAATTTAGCTTGTTGGTCACCCCTCGGTACTTGCATGGCTAAGGGTGTGAAATCCGCCACTTGATGGTCAAACCTGGAAGTTGCAATAGACGGAAACTCATTATCATAATAAGAATAATATGGATAATCAGAATTAAAAGCATACTGATAGTGAGTCATGTCGCTACAAGATCGAAAAATCAGAAAGAGCAGTGAAACTGAAACAAACAAAAGACAAGGTAACCAAACGCAACAAAACTAATATCACAAACAAAAACAAAACATCACTAACAAAAACCGTTAAAAAATTCCCCGGCAACGGCGCCAAACCACCTTATTCAGTTCAAAGCTTCATGAAAGCTCTATCTAGGTTCAAAGATATCTCGGGGTTGAGCATTAGTCTCAACAAGAATCATCTCATCTTCTCTAAAGGCGTTGCTCCAATGATCTGAATAATAATCTTGCTTATCGGAATGACAGAGAAGCCTCCACCTCTACTTTATTTAATTTGGGGCTTCCAGTTTCGACAAAGAGATTAACAATTCTTGAATGTTATCTTGTTGTTGAGAAAATTCAGAAGAGAATCAGATCTTAGGTGAATCACTTCCTTTCATTTGCTTGGAAAATTCAGCTCCTCCAATCGATTCTTAGCTCTCTATATGTTTATTGGAGTTCACATATTTTCTTGCCAAAAAGGTCATCAACTCGATTAAAAGATTACTCAAGGACTTGTTATGGAACTATATGATGGGAACTAAAAGTTGTGCTAAAGTTAAATGGTCAAACATTTGCTTCCTAAACACTGAAGGAGGGCTAAACATCCCTTATGTGAAACTCACTAATCATATCCTCATCCTGAATGATTATGGTGGATTCTCAAAGATAGGCAAACGTTATGGATACGTTGGCTTCGTTCATATTTCCTTAAAGGAAGAAGTATCTGGGTTGTTCGTAAGACGAATTACAAGTCTTATTTTCTGAACCAGTTGATTCGTTTGAGGAATCTTTTTTAGGACCAAGTATCTTGCACCATGGCAACAAGAAGCTTATATCTCCATGGTTGATAATTGGTCAGGTCAAGGACCTTTATTCCAATCTCAACATTTGCTCAGAGGTTCTGTCAATTTTCCTCTCCATACTATAATGGATTTCTTCATCAACGAAGGCTGCTGGAATTTTCCAGACAATCTTAGACATTTGCAACCTCATTACTCTCCCTCTATCTCTCAGGATACATTCTTTTGGCATAGCAGGCTAACTCGCAAATTATCAAACAAAGTCATTCGGGATTTGTTACAGGTGAGGAAATTCGAGATATTTTGCCATCGAATCATTTGGCACAAAATGATCCTACCAAGAACATCCTTTCTATTGTGGCTCACTATAAAAAACATGCTGAATATGGCTGATCGAATCAGTTATTTGAACATCAATGCCCTCTGCCCCCTTCTATCAACTCCAGGAAGAAACCATAGATCATCTATTTTTTTATGTGTGAGGTGACTAATCGAGAGTATGGAAAACTATTCTAACGTGTTACGATTTCTTTATCCAAGAGAACACTTTCTCTGCAATTGTTTATTGTTTGGCAACTCTAACAACTACCAAGATCTCATCCCATCTAGTAGTTGTTAGCATGTGTGTCCAATCCATATGGAAAGAGAGAAATGCCAGACGTTTTGAATCCAAGTCCAAGGGCACAGACAATCTTGTCTTTGAAATTCTGTGTCAAAGAACTTATGGCGTTAAGTAGCCTTTCCACCAACAATATCATTCTCTAGTCTTTTTCTCAAGACAAGATTCTCTGTCTAATTTTATGGTGTCTTAGTCTGCCCATAAATTTCAGTCATTTATTTATGCGAGTCCAGCGTGGATCTCGCATAAATAAACGCGGGACCAGCATAAATGATTGGCTGAGATTTATGGGACAGAAAATCTGGACTCCTTCTTCTCTTGATTACATTTCGGTTTGTTTAGCTAAATAGTTCCTGATATTTTATTTAGGGGAAATCTCCTAGACTTATTGTAAGCTCTTAACTATATTTTTCCTATAAATGCATTTTATTCTTTTTTTTTAAAGATACGTGATAAATAAGAACAAAATAAAACAATCGAGAGGAAAACTAAAGAGAGTACCTGACAGTAAAATTCTTCGTAGGATATATTATTGCAATTTTTTAATCATAAACAAGTGGAAATTCAAACAGAGGACCTGACAGTAAAATTCTTCGTATCGTAAACAGACAAAAACATAAACTACCAGGCCTACCCATTAATGATAGGATTAGGAGGAATACTCTGTTCGTTCTTGAAGAAATTATCAGGATCAACTCTGCGCTTAGCGCAAGTCAATCTACGGAAGTTGTTCTTGAAATAGGAACTGCCATAAGTGTCAGCTGCAACATTAAAATCTGTATGATTGCTTTGGTTGCTACCAATATCAAGATCTCGGTAGTTGAGAAACGATTCTCTTGGAGACTTGCTCACATATGGAGCCATCGAAGCGTGCATGTCTCTCAACAAATTTAACTGCTGGTCAACATCGATTTTCTCATCAAGCCAACCCAGGAAATACTGAATCTTGAACAAGTACCCCGCTCTATGAGGGAAGGGGGTTTCGCTCTCTGAGATTTCATTCATCCTTCCTCCATAAGGATTCCATTGCATCCACATTGGACCAACTTGGATCATCAGCTTCCATATGTGTTCTAATCCTTGCCTTGGAATTAAATTTCTGACAAAATCAGATTTCAATTTGGAAATGCCCTGAGTGCCGGTTGGCCTGTTTAACAAAACGTCAACAGATGTTCCATTGGGAAAATTTGCCCAGAAAAGTGTTGATTCCACCCAACTCACTTCCTTGGTGTCATTTTTCTTTAAACCAAGTTCAGGGAAAGCAGAATTTGTTAAGTTTAGCAGTTTGTTAGCTTTTCCTAGATAGAATCCAATGAAAGAGATTTCGATCGTTTTTTCACCATCCTGGCTTCGATTCACAACTTGTGGCATTGCTCTAATGAAAAGGTCTTTGGGTAAATAAGGAGCAACCTGCTGCCACCTATAAACTATTTCGGTTGCATCTAGCTCAATGGTCCTTGTTACGTCAAACACTGTAACAGTGGGAGGGACACGAACCAACTTGATCTTCCATGATAGAATCACTCCAAAACTGGCTCCACCACCACCTCTGATTGCCCAAAATAGATCAACAGGCATAGACTGTCTGTCAAGGACTTGACCATCAACAGTGACTATATGTGCGTCAATGATATTATCCACAGAAAGGCCATATTTTCTTATCAAAGTTCCATAGCCACCTCCGCTGAAGTGACCACCAGTGCCAAGCGTAGTGCAAACTCCAGCTGGGAAAGCATGGACTTTGCTTTTATTGGCAATCTTATAGTAAAGTTCACCGGTTGTTGCACCAGCTTGAACCCATGCAGTCTCGTGTTCGATATCAATATCGATAGCTCGAAGATTGAACAAGTCAAGAACAACAAATGGAACTTGGGATACATAGGAAAGACCCTCGAAATCATGTCCACCACTTCGAACTCTGACTTGCAAGCCGTGAACTTTTGCACAGATCACGGTAGCTTGGACATGGGTTTCATGTGTTGCAGTTATAATGGCTAGTGGTTTGGGAGTTGTTGAGGTCAAAAATCTCCTGTTTTTAGCGTAAGCTTGTAAAACAGATGCGAAAGAGGAATTAGTGGGTGTGTAAATTGGAATATCTTCGCGATTGGAGTGACTAGGAAGGCATTGGAGGAAGTCGTCAATGGCGGAATCAGAAGTTGAGCCGTAGACTGAACATGAAACGATACAAAATATCGAGAGCGTTGTGAAGGTTAAGGCCTTCATTAGTTTTTTCTTTTTTTGGAGAACGTTTATGGTTGTTTCTTGTCCAGTTAATATATTGTTGTATTTATAGGTAAGGAGAAGGATCAATAAGTTCAGAATCACTCCTTAATTGAATTTTAATTAATTGAATTCAATTCATACATTTGAAACCTTAAATCAATCACGTAATTGAATCTCATTTTCTTTATGAATTCAATTTATATCTTAAAATTCTGGATTGAAGAGTTAATTTTTTTTCCAAATATGCATATCGTAAATATACAAATTACTACAAAACACACACACATTGATTACATACTATTTTTACTAAAGGATAAAAAAGCTATATAAAGCAATGGAATTTATTTTTATTGTGTCCTAAACAATGTAATTAAATTCAATTATAATATTTATAGATTTATTTCAAACAACGTAAATAGAATTTAATTCAATCCTATAAATATAACTGAATCTAATTCGTCAATAAATTCAATTCGAAAATTTTCAAAAAGTCTGTTTATAACTGTACGGTTATTGTTATATTTCTGCAACAGTTCTTTTACACCTGATTTCTTGGGAGCCAGACGATGCTTATCTTCTCATGCATTGACTTTATTGACACTAAATAAAGATAAGAATTCCTTTAATGTAAACATGTCATAAGTAACATTCTTGGCATCTTTGATAATTGTAGGTAGGTCTATATCGTGAAAAGTACATTGATCTTGGCATCTTTGAATATTATTGCTGTCTATATCGTGAAAAGTACATTGATCTTGGCATCTTTGAATATTATTGCTGCGCCCACTTTGAACATTTCTTTTTTTCGATTCTTACGTTTCGACGTTGGCCAAGCAAAGCAAATAAATTGAAACCAGAACCTTAAAAATGCAGCCCATATGAAAGGATTAGAGTCAAACACGTGATTTCGAAATTTTGTAATTTAATAAATCTGTACATTCAAATAATAATAGATCAATCGATTTACAATTCATTAAAAAAAAAGAAGAAGAGAGATTTCTAAGGTAAAGTTGTAACACAAAGAGGTTTTGTTGCAAGATACGAATAATACGGATCATTTGTATGTTTTGACGGTCCAAACATGTAGGAGAGACTTCCCGTATGGTTCGCGACTGAACACTTTGAACATTTGTATGTTTTGACGATCCAAACATGCAGGAAAGACTTCTCGTATGGTTTGCGATTAAACACTTTGAACATTTGTATATTTTGAAATGTAGGAGAGGACTTCCCGTATGGTTTAATTTGCGATTAAACACTTTGAATTTTATTTTATATTATAACTTTGTCCGTTTATATTATGTTTATTTATATAGATTAAAAATGATAATAATAAAGAAGTATGTAACTGCACATTCACTAAAAAAAATGTTGCTCTTGGGTTGAATAAAATGTTGCCATTCATATATAAGTATACACTCAAGACGCTATGTTTCCAATAACTTTCTTGATTTTATGTTTAAATATAACTTTTTTCATAGTAATTTCTACCTACTATTTCTATTAAAAACTTTTTCTGATTATAAAATTTTCTTATACATAAATGTGAGAAATAATTTGTTACTAAAATACGTAATGTTAAGAGGCAAGAAAAAGATTTAAATCATAATAAAAGAAAGTAATATATTGAGGTGATCAGAATAACGGGGAAGAGATGCTTGAAAAGATATAATGAATTATTAGTATATGGTCAATCAAATATAAGATTAACGAGAAAGAATTGAATGATAGAAAAGAGGATGAGCAAAAATTAGACTTCTTAGACATAACTGTAAAAGAAAGGCAAAAGGCCATATTTAGCCCCAAGGTTTACATATTCTAATAAATTTAATTGAAAAACATTAAAATTTAACCCTAAGTTTAACAAAGAAATGAACAATAATATGATACTGTCAGTTTTTTGCCAAATCAACAATGACTTGATATATGTTATAATGTGACTAAATCACTCTCCTTTTCACCATTTATGTTGAGCTCATCTCAATCTCAATTCATGTCTAATGAGAGCTCATCCACTGCTCTCCTCGCTAGTTGATCGGTGACTTATACTCTAATGGTAAAACTGAACTCTTTCATCTCTCTATCTCCCTACTTGACTCTCATGTTCTTTTTTAATCAAAATTCTATATATTGTAGTTATTTTGGAAAAGGAAATAGAATTAAATAATAAATGTAAAATGTTATACAAAGCAGATATAACCTATAAGGGAGTACTATTAACAACCTTGCATTACAAGGTAAGAATTAAAGACAAAAAGCTAGATGAGTAAACATGATTGTAGGTGCTTCACTATAGATGCAACAAAGATATTGTGCTTGAGCTGCATTTTTTATTCAAAATTTTCTACAAAATGAGCCTCCTAACTTCAGTGCCAATCATAGACTTCAAGGTTTCTTTGAAAGAAATTTTGTTGGCAAACCGTCTGTGGTTCCTTTCTCATCATAAAATGTAGACAGAAAGTCCTAGAGCAACTTTGTGGATCAGCTAGTCTACTTTCGTGTAGACATTCTAGTTGATATGCATTGAAATATGTCTAGAAGTGAGTCCCCCGAATTGAGCCATAGACATGTCGTGGTGATATCTTCCCAAATATCAAAGAATTAAAGACACCACGAATTTCTTTCATCATGTGCCAAGCACATTGGACAAGTTTTATTAACTTGTAAGAAAGACATTCGATCAGTGATATTTAACTTGTTTTTTATGGCCAACTAGAGAATAAAAGAAATTCTTGGTGTTAAAGTCTTACACCATATTGTATTAAACCATTCAACTTTACAACTCTTACTCTGTAACAAATTTATGATAGCTTTGTTAGTAAGGGTATGAACAATTTTATCTTTTCAAAAAAAAAAAATCTTGCATATCTAGATTTGGGGGTTCTAGGTTGAAGGTGTCTCAACTGAAGAGGGAAGTGCCAAGAGCTACCTTGTATCAAGGAGCTGAGTCTGGTGTGTAGTGGGGGTATTGGAGTCCCCGAATGGTGTAAAGAATTTATCAGAAATCCTTGGCCCGAACAATTATTATACCAAAGTGATATCAATCTCGCACTGCCAATTTTGCAAGTCATCTCTTGCTATGCCATATCCTGTGGCTGGAGAATTTGATTAAGAAAGTGAGAGTTTAATGGATTTTTTTTGATTTTCCAAATGCTTTCACCTTGGAGGAAATAAGAGTGTAGCCATTTGAAATAAAGATTTTTTTTCAATTAAAATCCTCTAGAACCTATTAAGAATCAATGCTTGATTAGTGATTTTGATGGAGCATAAATTAAGACCACCTTCTTCTTTCATGTAACATAAATCAGTTCATTTTGCTTTAGCAACTCCTGGGGTGCCATTCAGATGACTCCATAATTTCTTTTGAGGATCCTTTCAATTAATTTGATGATACTTTGGGATACAAATATATGGGAGCTCCAATATATATGCATTGAATTGAGTACATATTTGATGAGTTGCAATTTACCTATAAAGGAAAGTGATTTGTTCACCTAAGACTAAACTCTTTTCTATTAAAGGAATGCATTCCAGGTGGTTTAATCACTTTGCAGACACTAGTAGGCCAAGATATAGGATAGGAGGACATTTGAGTTTCATTCTCGTAGCTCAAGTTATCTTCCCATAGCTTGTTGTCATTACCAAATCGTATGATAGGAATCTCATTGGGGAGTTCATTAGAAATCTCAATGCTTACACAGATTCTAGCATATCCTATACGTTTCTTGGTAGCAGTAGGTTCATCCATACATAATGGTCTTCTAATGTAACTAGCTAAGGAGGTTAAACCTTGTGTAGTTCAGTATTCAAGGGGGACATTATGCTTATCTAAAAGGGCATATAGCACCCTACTCTTATAGTGCATATCCCCGAACATACCGACAGTATTTGAGAACATACTCCACGAGGGTGTCATGCTAAAACAGTCAGTCAGTCAAACTCATTACAAAATTTTCAAACATCACACGCATATTTAGTAAATAAATAAACCAATTAGGCTCACTTTATTCATAAACATTTTCGTTTACATGTGTTACTATACTCATTGATCAATCTCATTTAGAAACATTTCCAATTTGGAAAGTCATTACAAAATAGAATTATTCAAATAACCAAGGTACGATAATTGCGAAATACAAAATTTGATATAAAAATAAAGAAATACAAGAGCAGATGTGAACTGATCCCGACCTTTATCTTTTACTCAAATGTAGTCGATATACTTCAATTTTTCTAACTGGAGATCTTCTCTAAGCGTGAAAAATAATGTTGCATTTTTGGGGTGAGTTTTGTGAATTCAGTGAGTGGACCATCCTTGATGGCTCACCTAATCACATAACACGTGCTAGCCCCTGAATTTTTTTATTTGATTAAACATGATTAGGTTATTTTGGGATCTTGCTAGATAAATTTATATTGGAATTAATTGACATGTTAATGTGAATGAGATTAGGTGACATGAGTTAAGGAATTAAAGTGTTAAAGTGGTAACTTATGCATGAGGGGTAGTTTAGGAAGATCACTTAAGTGGGAAAGTCTTAAGGCTTTGAAGAAAGGGAAAAAGGGACATTGTGGATTCATTAATGGTTTAAAAGGGAAGAGAAATGAGTTGTCTTTCAATTAGAAGAAGCAAAAACGAAATTGGAGAGAAGAGAAGAGAGAGAGTGTCGTGTGGGAGAAAAGAAGAGAAAGGAAAGAGGGCTAAGCTAGGTTTCAACTTTTTTTAACGTTCAAGAGGGATTTTGGGGTTGAGCAAGAAGGGAAAAAGAGAGAGGAAGGTTAAAGCTTCCATTTGAGCCAAGAAATCCTTTGGTTGGGTGAAGATTTAAGGTAAGGAATTTTTAATGTTTTGGATTTTTGGAGTGGTTTTGGTTTAAAGAGCTTAGGAAATGTATGGGTATAAGTATTCTAGGATCAATTTCATGCATTTGGGTCTTTAGGTTTTCTAATTTGAATTCTATTGAATTGAGAATTTTGTGAGATAAATTTGACATTTGAGCTGTTATGAAGTGATTTGGCTCTAAAAGAGTTGATTTTGGGGAGATATTGAGTGAAAAAGAAGTTAGATTGGATGCAGGAAGCATTAGAGGGGCTTTGGAGGGCTTTGGGAAACCCCTATGGCTGTTAGATCGACATTAGGTCCGTTTAACGGACCTTCTCAAGTGTAAAACACCCCCAAGTTAGTTTATGTCCATGTCCATTAAACAGACCTTCTCAGGCCAAATTGGCTGTTAAACCCGATACATGTCCGTTAAATGGACATAGATGTCCATTAAACAAACATTCACTGGACAGTTTAAGGAAATGGCGATTTTTGACACTTTTAGAGGCAACATCTCATTTTGTGGTATTTAAAAAACTTGTAGAGCTAGATGTCTACTTTCAAATGGTCCACAAAAAAACTCAAGCAGACATCTAGATTGAAAGTTTTGGCAATCGTACCAAGATAGGTACAAATCAATTGAGGGTATAAACTTGTTCTATTCTTTTGGGCATAACTACTTCATCCGACCTCCAAATGAAGTGATTCTTAGACCAATAGATTTTTAATACATGTCTCTACCTCTCCATAAAAATTGGTATCCTTTGGAATTGTTTTGAGAAAGTTTGCATTAGAGAAAGTTAGGGGTCAGTTAGGAGTGCATAGTTGGAGTATGTGCATGCTTTAGCTTTTTAAGTATATCTTGAGCTTTAAAGCTCCAATTGAAATGATTCTTGTTTCCAATCAAACTAGAGACTTAGAGTTGAAATTCTTTTAAAGAAGGCAAGTTATGTTTTTGGTATTTGACTTATGTGGGCACACCACTTTTGGGAAGGATGGCTAATGACCCTTCAGGAAAATATGCTCAAGGGTTATGACTTCAGATGTTAGGCTCCAGAAACGGCATCCAACAGTTATGGTATCAGAGCGACTACGTTTAGCGATCTCCTAGGCAACTAGGTGGGTAGTTTTCAACTATGAAGTGAACATGCATTATTTTACATAAGCCATATGCATTGTTTTGAATGAACAACTTGCATTATTTTGAATTGTTTTACATGATTTGAAATTGTTTTGCATGACCTAAAGGTATTCAATGGTTTTAAATTGATGGAGTGACTATATCGCCTTGAAAAGGAACTCGAGGAGCTCTGGCTTGATCTAGCTCTCATCTGGGAAGTACGGAAGAATCGCATATCCCGTAGGACGCAAGGACACGCCTTGCTTCTAATTCTAAGGCACCTAGTGTGCAGCATGAGGTGCCTTCACTGCCTCCTCCTCCTATGCCATCTATGGATCTGCAGTTCTTTCAAGCCTTTGCCCAGGCTTTCACTTATGCTAGCGACCAAAGGTCACAAGTGTCTGTGCCAGCTCCAGTGGAGAGGAGTGAGCAATATGATAAGCTTCGTAAGTATAGAGCTATGGACTTCAACGAGACTACAAATCCTGAAGAGGCAGAAGCATGGCTGAAGAGGATCGAGAGAGTCCTAAAACAGATGAAGTGCTCTGATGAAGAGAAGTTGGATTATGCAGTTATCCTACTCAAGGGGATGCGCATCATTGGTGGAGTCAGTGCCCCACAGTTAGGACATTCCGCCTGTATTGACATAGAGGGAGTTTTTAGATTTTTTTTGAAGGAAGTACTTCTCAAGGGTCTATATCCAAGAGAAGGCTAGAGAATTTCTGAATCTCACATAAAGGGATATGAGTGTGAGTGAGTATAAGTTAAAGTTCACTCAGCTTTCCCTATATGCGGCCAACATTGTGGCGAATGAGGAGCACAAGTGTCGCAAGTTTGAGGGCGGCCTTCATCTGGGGATTAAAGAAAAGGTGTTGATCCACAACTTCTGTGACTACCAGCAGCTGGTAGACGCTGCACTCCAGGTTGAGAAACTGGAGAACATAAGATATGAAGCAAACAAGAAGAGGAAGAACCTTTAGCAGTCTTCGAAGAAGGGGATGAGTGCTCCAATGGCTGAGAGGGGTATGAAGAGTGTACATACATAGAGTGAGGTGGGTAGTAGTGGCCCTGTCAAGAGCAAGCAAGCAAGAATAGTTTTGGCGCAAGCCTCAACGGTGGGGGGCAATAACTTAGCGGGGAGGAGCAAAAACATAAACCCTCAATGTGAGCATTGTGGGAAGCTTCACAGAGGAGAGTGCTTCAAGTTGCTTGGAGCATGCTTTCGATGTGAAGAGAAGGGACACATGATCAAGGACTGTCCCCAAGCCACAAAACGAGAGGGGTCGTAGTCGCAAGCCCCAAGGAGAGCAGAGACAGTGGGAACCAAATCAGTCACTAGGATGGGAGGTTCGATCCTGTAAGGAGGCCAAGGGCCAGGCACAGGCAAAGGTATTTGCCATGACAAGGGAGGAAGCTGCAGCTGCACTGAAAGTGGTCACGGATATGGCTCACTTATTCAATTATGTAGTATATGTCTTGATTGATTTTTGCTCCACCCATTCATATATTTCTCCTAGCTTGATTTTGCATGATGTTAAATTAGTTCCATTAGATAGTTCATTGATTGTGAGTACTCCTTTAGAGGGAAAGGTGATAATAAGTCAAGTATATAGAGATTGTAAACTAATTATTAAAGGTGCTGGATTGGTGGTCGACTTATTGCCTCTCGAGTTGAAGGGTTTAGATGTGATGCTGGGAATGGATGCTATAGAAAAGTATCATACGAAGTTGGATTGTAGCCTCAAGGTGGTAGAATTTGATCTGGGAAATGGTTAAAAGGTGACTTTTCGAGGAGACATGAGTATTCCATCTCCAAGAATTATCTCAGCTTTGTTAGCTTATAGAATGATAGAAAATGGGTGTGAAGCCTTCTTGGCGCATATTGTGGACACTGAGGTGAATGAGGAGAGGTTAGAGGATATTCCAGTAGTAAAGGAATTTCCAAATATGTTCCCAGAGTACTTACCTAGTTTGTCACCAATTAGGGAAATTGAGTTTGCCATTGACTTAATTCCCGGAACCACACCCATTTCTATACGACCGTATAGAATGGCTCCAGCTGAACTGAAGGAGTTCAAGGAATAGTTGGAGGAACTGTTAGAGAAGGGGTACATACGGTCGAGTTTATCACCATGGGGAGCGCCTGTTCCGTTTGTTAGGAAGAAGGATGGGACATGGCATATGTGCATCGATTATTGGAGACTCAACAAAGTGATTGTTAAGAAAAAGTATCCTCTGCCCTGGATTGATGATCTGTTTGATCATTTGCAGGGAGCAAGGGTCTTTTCCAAGATTGATCTCAGGTCAGGCTATTATCAGCTCAGAATTAAGGAGTCTGATGTAAGCAAGACAGCCTTTAAGACTCGTTATGGGCGTTACGAGTTTCTAGTCATGCCATTTGGACTGACCGACGCTCTGACAGCATTTATGGATCGTATGTGTTGGAGTTATGTAAATATAGTGCCCTGGAAAGCAAGTGTATTTACATGTAACTTTATCTTCTTCAGTTACAG
>JANZLX010000006.1:13980856-13990867 GCA_025531955.1 Erythroxylum orinocense | reverse complement strand
CAACAAAATCAAAGGAAGCCTGGGTGATTCTTCAAAAGGCCCATGGAGGAGTTGACAAGGTGAAGAAGGTGCATCTTCAAACATTGAGAGGAGCATTTGAATCCTTACACATGAAAGAGACCGAATCCATCATGACTATTTCACAAGAGTCTTGGCAACTATCAATAAAATGAGGAGATATGGAGAGAATTTGGAAGATGTTCGTGTTATGGAGAAAATTATTCGTACTCTTCATTTAAAATTTGATCTTGTTGCCATGGCTATTAAACAATCTCAGCATTTGGAAGCCATGACCATTGATGAACTACAAGGATCCTTGCAAGGTTATGAAGAAAGATTGAGGAAGAAGGAGCCACTAGTTCAAGCTTTTCAAGCAAAGGTCTCTTTGAAAGACAAGAAGCAAGAATCCACTAGCTCACAAGGAAGAGGAAGAGGAAGTGGAAGAGGTCGTAGTCAAGGCTATGAAAGAGGTAGAAGTCATCGGCATCGTGATCTCTTCCACACATCACTTTAATAGTGAAGAATCAAGCCAACAATCTCAAAACTCAAGAATCTATTACTATAGGAGAGGAGGAGGAAGAAGGTATGACAAATCTAATATACAATGTCATAATTGTCACAAATATGGTCATTATTCCTATGAATGTTAGAGTGCTACTAGCAACCAAGGAGAGACTTATCTTGTGGAGATGAAAGAAGAAGAAGAAGAAGAAGTACTTTGTTATTAGCTAACAAAGGAGAAGAAAATAAATTCTTATGGTATCTTGATACTAGTGCTAGCAACCATACGAGTGGCAATAAGGAGCTATTTATCGAGCTTGATGAGAAGAAAAAAAAGGAGAAATTGTTTTTGGCAATGATTCAAAAGTTTCAATTGAAGGCAAAGGTGATATTCTTGTCTTTACAAAAAATGGTGGTCATAATTTCACAATTCTATTATGTTCCTTATTTGAAAGCAAATATCTTGAGTATAGGACAACTGCTAAGACATGGACATGATGTCCATTTAAAAGATGCTTGTTGCATTTTGAGAGATGAAGCACATAAATTAATAGCAAGGGTGCCTATATCAAAGAATTGAATGCTCAAGCTCAATGTCAATGTTGATCACCCAAGATGCTTGAAGACATGTGTCAAAGGCTTCTCTTGACTTTGGCATATGAGATTTAGTCATCTAAATTTTAGAGGATTAAATTTATTAGCAAAGGAGAATATGGTGAATGGTTTGCCTCTCATTACTCAACCCAGTCAATTATATAAAGGATATGTCATGGAAAAGCAAGTGAGAAAGCTTTTTCTAAAGTAGTCCACCATAAGAATGATCAAGTCACTTTAACTTGTTCATGCCGATATTTGTGGCCTAATCAAGCCATCTTTTTATGGTAAAGCAAACTATTTGTTACTCTTTATTGATTATTTTTCTACCAAAACTTAGGTTTATTTTTTGAATAGGAAAGATGAGGCTTCTGGATATTTTAAAAGTTCAAAGCCCAAGTTGAAAAAGAGAGTGGATTTGCCATAAAATCTTTGAGGATGAATAGAGGGGGAGAGTTCACTTCCTTGGAGTTTAACAAATTTTAGTAAGTTAAAAGGCATTCGTTATTTTATTACGGTTCCATACTCTCCACAACAAAATGGATTTGTGGAGCATAAGAATAGATCTAATCTTAATATGGTAAGGAGCATGCTAAAGAGCAAGAATATGCTTAAGGAGTTTTAGGCAGAAGTTGCCACTTATGCTTTATACTTGTCCAACTTATCCCTTACTAGAAGTGTTCATGTGATGACTCCTTAAGAAGCTTAGAGTGATAAGAAGCCAAGTGTTTCTCATTTGCAAATTTTTGGAAGCATAACATATGCTCATATTCCTGAAGACTTGATATCAAAGTTAGATGACAAAAGTGAAAAGCATGTCTTCATTGGCTATAGCTATAATTATAAGGGCTATAAGTTGTTTAATCCTACTAATGGGAAGATTTAAATTAATATAGATGTTGATTTTGATGAAGAAAGTTTGTGGAAGTGGGATGTCTCAAAAAATGAAGAAAGTGTTTCATTTCCTATGATTGGAGATTTTGACCATGACAGGAATGAAAATATTCATATTCCTCCTCAATCACCCCATCCTAAAAGAAATAAAAGTCCTCCTCAAAGCTCGTCCAATGGTCCTAGAGGAAGAAGGAGTCTATGAGATCTTTAAGAGTCCACGGAGATGGTAGAAAATACAACACTATTTTGTCTCTTTGTCAATTTTGAGCCACTACACTTTGAAAAAGCTATACAAGAAAAACATGGAGATGTGCAATGGATGAAGAGATTCAAGCAATTCAAAAGAATGACACATGGGAGCTTTCTACTCTTCCAAAGGGGCGAAAGGCGATTGGTGTGAAATGGGTATATAAAGTTAAAAGAAATGATTAAGGAGAAGTAGAAAGGTACAAGGCAAGATTTGTTGCTAAAGGCTATAGTCAACGACATGGAGTAGATTATGATGAGGTGTTTGCTCCTGTAGCTCGATTAGAGACCATTCAATTAATTGTTTCCTTGGCAGCATAAAAAAGATGGAAGATTTATCAAAAGGATGTTAAATCAGAATTTTTGAATGGCTACCTTAAGGAAGAGGTGTTTATCCAACAACTATTAGGATACTTGGTGAAAAGACATAAAAATAAAGTGTTGAAGTTAAAGAAGGCATTATATGGCTTGAAACAAGCTCCAAGAGCTTGGTATAACTGCATTGACAAGTACTTCCAAAGCCATGGATTCATCAAATGTCCCCAAGAACATTCTCTTTATATCAAAGAATGTGAAAATGGAAGCATTCTTATTGTATGCCTACATGTTAGATGTTCAAATAGTTTAAGAAGGTGATGACTAACAAATTTGAAATGACTGATATAAAACTTATGTCTTATCTCCTTGGTATTGAAGTGAAGCAAGATGATAATGGTATCTTTATTTCTCAAGAGGCTTATGCAAGAAAGATTCTTGAGAAATTTAAGATGAAAAATTGCAAGCCCATTAGTGCCCCAATTGATTATGTAAAAAAATTGTCAAAGTTTGATGAAGGTGAAAAGGTGGATCCAACTATGTTTAGGAGTCTTGTTGGAAGCTTGAGGTATTTGACTTGCATAAGACCCAATATTCTCTTTGGAATGGGGGTTATAAGTCGTTTTATGGAAGCTCCAACTAATACTCGTATGGCAATGACTAAAAGGATTTTGTAATATATCAAAGATACTATTGACTATGGTTTGCACTATTCTTCTTCATATAATTTTCAACTTGCTAGTTATAGTGATAGTGATTGGGGAGGTGATGATGATGATAGAAAGAGCACAAGGAGGTTTATATTTTTCATTGGTGACACTACGTTTACTTGGAGTTTTAAAAAACAACCAATTGTGACTTTATCTATATGTGAAGTCGAATATGTTACAGTTACTTCTAGTGTCACACATGCAATTTGGTTAAGAAAGTTGTTAAAGATGCTACATGTGACTCAAGATGGAGCTACCTCTATTTTTATAGATGACAAATCTGCTATAGCATTGGGGAAAAGATCCTATGTTCCATGATCGAAGTGTTAGTTTATGCCCTTGTAACCAATCAATTGGATGCAAATTAATGTATGATATTATTTTAATTAATTAAAATGGCTTTATTTATCTTTATGTATTAATTTAATCAGTATTTTATGTTTTAATACTAAAGGTAAAATCCTTGGAATAATTACTATGTCATTGAATTATAATGAGATCATAATTATGAGATTCAATTTATACTTATGTATTATTCCTAAATGTTCCTAATTATAGTTTCATCAAGATGGAATTTTGTTGAAACAGTAAAACTATAACACTTTATGTTTCTTTCTTATGAAGAAAGTAATTGATCTCATAAATTAAAGTGCGGAGATACTTAAACTAATGTATGGGTGATTATTAAAGAATAAGTCACTAAACTGATTTGATTATGAGAATTTCGAATGGAATATTACTTATATGCTTGTGGATTATCTCATAATGATGATTGTATAATTAATCCTCAAACTTGAGATTATCAAGGTATCTTGTATGGGAATTACTATATTTTGATACTAATCTTGTCAGTAGTAATTAGATATAGTATAAATCATATGGAGATAGTTGAGTAAGTTAATATAGGATTCGCCACTCTAAAGTAATTAGAGAGAATATTCTACTATTCTTGATTAGTAATGATTTATGGAATTCTGTAGTCAGAGTGAATTGATATTTGAAAAGGTGTTTTCAAATTCCAATTATAAATAAATCACTAATTAGCAAGAACAAATATAATTGGACCAAAAGAGTAGACACTATATCCATACTCTATCCAATTAGAATATTAAATGACAAAAAGATTAAATTATAAATCATAACCATCTATGGATAGGTTAAGTCAGTCACTTTGACATTCCTAATATTTGGGTAATTATGACATGTTGCTAGACGACAATCAAGATTTATAATTATGAATTATTCATTGGAGCCTTAAAGATAAATTAAAAGAATTTTGATTTATCTAATTCTAATTGTGAATTAGAATTGTAATTTATAATCATTGCCAATTTATTAGGAACCTAATAGGTCACACATCAAAGAGTAATTTGTGAAAGAAAATCAATTTAATTAAGTTAGACTTAGACTTAATTATAAATTATAAGAAACTTTGGGATCAAATATGAGATATTTGATCTTATTAAAATTAAATTATTTCTAATTAGAATTTGGTTTTAATTATAATTAAAGAAAATTAATTTTAGTTAAAGACCCTAATGATTTTTCTATTTAAATAAAGGAAAAACATTTAAAAGCTACTAATTTGTCTTCTTCCTTTCAAAACAGTGTTGAGAATTGTTTTATGGATATCATAAGAAACTGGACAATTGAATAACTCGTGATTGACAAATCGGAAATAGTTTCAAAGGTTTTTTCAACTAGAATGCAAAAGGTATGATTTCTTATTCAAATTCATGCCTTATTGAAGTTAATTCAATTATCAAGACCTATTTGGAATATGTAAAATTGTTTGTTTTTTTTCACTGCGCTAGTGATTCGATCACGGTTGGATTCCAACAGTAGTATTAGAGCCTCCGTTATGTGTTGGATTAAATGCTTGATTGTTATTGATTTTGATAAAAATTACTCTTTGACGCTACTGGTTTTGTCTTCCTGATACTATTTATTGTCTATTTATGAATTGTGTTTATGCATTTCTATAATTTTTTTATAACTTAATTTGCATGCATGTATCTGGAAATTATTTCCCTACTTTTATGATTTGAGTTCTAAAAAATCTAAAACCTGAAGACAATGCATATGTACTTGCATTTACTGTCTATGTAGTTCATGCAACATATTGCAACTAACGCCTACATAGTCATTTTGAAATTTATTTTACATCTACTGTATGTAGTTTAATGTGATTCTGGAAACTATTTTTATGCTTTCACGAATTGGTTCTTGAACACCTTGCATTTTCAATTCTGGAATTATTTCTGCCCATTTGTTCCGGAACCTTAAAAGACAAATCAGAATGTGCAATCTAAAAACTAACCCTTTTCTTTGTGTGTTGTTTATTAAAGATCTTAAAATATTGTTTTCTTTACACTTGTGATTTTCGGATTGCCTTGTTTGTGTTTACTGTGCTTATGGATTACATAATCAAGTGGCTTAAAAACCACCTAAGAAATGTCTCACCAGTGGAAAAACACCACTGGTGATTGCAGATTGGTGACACCACTGATTGGCGTCACCACCATGAAACAAGATGGGTGAAAAATCACCTATGGATGTAGGCAGTGAGTAACTCGGTAGCGATAATTCACCAGTGTTGTTGGACTCCAAACTTTTCTTGGAAGTTAGAACTATTGTATGTGATATGTTGAAAGTTAAAAGCTGAAAAAAATGTAATTGAAACATATTCATTGAGTATGCTTTGGTGTTGTAGCCATAACTTTTGCTCTAGTTATCCAAATGAGATGATTCTTGATTTGAATTAAAATAGAGAAATAGGGCTACAAATTGTTTGATGAAATCAAGTTTTGATTTAGACTTTAAGAATTTCAATTTTGGGATGGAAGTTGAGTGCAGAATATTGTTTCAGCATAAGAACAGTTTGGAAATGTTTGAGGTATAACTTTCAGATTTCTGAACCAAATTGAATGATTTTGGTGTCATTATAAAATTGAGACAATGAGGAATATTTTTCTAGAAGGAAGTGCTATCAAATTCCTTCAATTGCATGATTAGAAAAAGGTCTTGATTTTTGAAAGGAGTTAAGCATGATTTGAATAATTTTGAGATCTTAATAGAATATTTTTGTGGAGTTAATTAGCAAGTAAATGTGATTAAGATCATATGACATGGATTAAACTAAATTAAGGTGGTAACATTGCATGAGGGCATTTTAGGAAGAGCACCTAAGCTTTTAAGTTACAAGGCTTACATGTAAGGGAAAATTGGACATTATGCACTCATTAATGGCAAGACAGAAATTAAAGGGTGTGGTCTTTCATTTTGAAGAAGCAAAATCGTGATTGAAAGAGAGAAAGGGAGAAGGAACAAAAATTTTGATAGAAAAGAGAGAGAGAGTGTCGATTTTAAGAGAGAGGATGAAGGAAGTTAGGGTTTCTTCATTTCTTGATTTTCAAGATGAATTTTGAAGTTGATTCAAGAAGGAAAAAGATGGAAGAAGATGAGAGCTTCCATATGAGCTAAGAAACTCCTCATTTGGTGAAGGAATCAAGGTAAGAGTGTTTGTGATTTGTTAGATTTTTTAAAGGGTTTTGGTTTATATGGCTGAAGAAATGTATGGGTTTAAGTTTTCTAAGATCAATTTTGGTGATTCTATGTTATGGGTTGTCCAATTTGAACTCCTTTTGATTCGGAAATTTTTCCATGGATGAAGGAGATTAAGAGAGGCAAGAGGAGCAAGAGGGGATGCATTTTGAACAAGTATTAAGCAAGGAAATAAGGTGAGTTTCATGTTTATAATTTGAGTAATGAGCCATTAATATGTTTTCAAAATCAAGAAAGTAAAATGATTTCAATTAATTCATTAAATATTGCTTTTATTGCTTTTGATTGATTGAGAAATTTCTACATATTGTGGCGTATGGAATTTTGATGATGAATTGTGAATTTCTACATGAAAGGATTTTTCGAAAATTTATATGATCATGAAAAACAAGTTTCCAAAATGTTTCCATTTGGGCAATTGGTTTTCAAGTTCACGAATTTCATGTTATGTGGGATTGTGGTAGTCCCTTAAGAACTGTCACGTGCACGTGGACCCAAGAATAGGCTTCTCTCGCCTACCCACTAGTGGCATGGAGGTCCTTCAAGGACTCCCTCAAGTTTACGGCTACACAGGACCATTATATGGGAATGTGTAGTGCGTCATGAATATAGACCTACCCAAACCATTATGATGTGCTTATGTGTATATGATTTGTGAACAAGTTGAAAAATGCATGAATTGTGTTGTTATGATTTTGATTACATGACAAGAATTTTCAGAAACATATGTTTTATGATTTCAATAAGATATTTTTCTATAACAATGAACTTCTTGAATGGTTTTGCTTGTTATTTGTTATAAACATGTTACCCACGAGCTTTTGAACTCACCCCTTCTCTTTCCCCTATTCAGGTGATGAGCAAGAGATCAAGTGAAAGTAAATCAAGACATACATCTGAATTTGCATGTTTTGTTGTGTTTTGGAATAGTTTATGTAAACCAAGGGTTCAGATTTATTTCAAGAAATTATTGGGTTTTGCATCTTTTGTATTTTGTATTTTGGATATTGATATTGATATTGTATTGTGGCTTGGAAATGACATTGAAGTTTGTAAACTCTTAATTTACGATTTTAATGACATTGGATGTGTGTATGGATTTTGGAATGCGAATTTGTTTATGGACGGAATTATGAATTATGTATGGATGATGTGAGTTGAAATTAGATATAATTGAAGAAGCTATCCATTTGAGTTGATGAACTTTGAATATGAATTGCTATATAAATATAAGTGAGTTGCTATGATAAAGAAAGATAGAAATTATAAATGATGAGAAGTGATGGAATTTGAAGAGTCAAATGAATTGAGGTTAAGGGTGTGATGAATTCCAATTGGTAGTTGAATTTTTATTAATGATGTAGTAATAAAGGAAATGAATTTAGGACAATTTCAAGTTTTCACAAGAATAAGATTTATGTTTGACTTCTTGGGAAAAATTGTATTGATTTAGGTAGAATTAGCCAAAATTGCCTTCGTGGAAGTTGTAGAAGATCTTTTATCTTTCCAACGCTATAAAGTTTGTGATTTTTGGATACCGAGTGAAAAGATATGATCGTTACAAGATGTAATGCTACAAGGGAGTTATGCACAAGACGACTATGAAAAAGGATGAGAATGTGTGGTTTTGATGATTCAAATGAGATGAGATTTGAGAATTTTATGAGATAAATTTGGTGTTTGAGTTGTTATGAAGTGATTTTGCACTAGAAGAGTTGATTTTAGGAAGATTATAAGTGAATAGGATGTTAGATTGGATGTTGGAAGCATTGGAGAGGCTTTGGAAGGAGGTTTAGGTCGCCAATGTCTGTTTAACGAACTTTAGGTTTGTTTAATGGACCTTCTTGGGTGAAAAAGGGCCCCCTGCCTCGCCAATGTCCGTTTAACGGACTTGATGTTCGTTAAAAGGACTTTCTCGGGCCAAATTGGCTCTTAACCCCGATCAATGTCCGTTAAACGGACATTCACGGGATAGCTTCAGTAAATCACAATTTCTTTCCCGTTTAACAGCAAAATCCGACTTTGTGGTTTGCATAAAAGTTTTATATCCAGAAGTTTTCTTTCTGATGATCTAAGAACGAAACCAATCTGACATTTGTGGTGAAAGTTATGACAATCGCGCCAAGACATGTCACTGCATGATTGAGGGTATAAACATGTTCGATTCTTTCGGGTATAACTTCCTCATCTGACCTCCAAATTAAGTTATTCTTGAATAAATGGATTCCTAGGACCTGTATCTACCTTAAAATAAAAATTGGTATCTTTTAGAGTTATTTTGAAAAAGATTGATGGAAAGAAAATGAGGGATCGGTTGGGAGAGCATAACTAGGTTATGAATATACAGTTTTTTTTGCATATCTTGTGCTATAGAGCTCCGATTGAGATGATTCTTCTTCAAATCAAACTAGAAACTTAGAGGTATGACTTTTTTGAAGAAGTCAAATTGAAATTCTAGTTTGAAGATCTCCAAATTCTGTTCACAATTAGGAGAAATGAGTTTGCGCATGGTGACTGATTTGTATAGGCAAACCATTGAACAAATTGTGAGGAATTTCTTTTTTGGGATGTTATGAGAATGAAGATGAATTGATGATGGCTAATGAGGGTTAAATGAAATAACCCTACAAGAATAATATTCTCACGTTTCAGGTTTTCGTAAGAGTTGGATTCTGGAATCAAGCGGGATCTAACATGTTTGATGGTAGTTATGGTATTTTGCAAGAGTTGGGTTCCAGAAACGGGATCCAATATAGGTGGTATCAGAGCGCCAGTATTAGGATCTTACTTGGGCACATGTGTATAAGTTACACGCACAAGCAATTGTTAAGAGTTTAAGCTGATAGAAATAGTGGGGAGAATAATGATTTGCCAGAAAGTGAGAAGATAAGGTAAGTTTGTTGATACGTACTTAAATTGATATAAATGTGAAACAATTTTCATGAAGTGACTGAAAGGAAATGGGGACAAGTAGAAATGATGAGATTAAGGTGTACAAGTATAAAAGAAGGAAAATATAAATTGCTATGATCTTAAGAAGATGAAATCGGAAACTAAGTGGTTGCTTGATGAATCTGACAAAGAGTTATGATACTCCATAAGGATGTGTTAGTGGAACTAAGATTAGAATTTTTATGATGATTATACATCTATAAGTTTGAATCAATGGCGAATATACATATGTAAG
>JANZLX010000006.1:13954859-13969709 GCA_025531955.1 Erythroxylum orinocense | reverse complement strand
AGCAAAAGCTAAGAAAGACAAAAGTAAGACGAAGGTAAAGCTAAGAAGTGGAAACTAAGACGAAGCGGTTGAATGTAGAAAAACGTTTCTTTTATTAAGATAATTATTAAAAGTAGGACAAAGTACATAGACAAACGTAAGACGATGCGAAAACTAAGACAAACAGGAAACTAAGACGAAGCGGTTGAATGTAGAAAAGCGTTTCTTCTATTAAGCTTATTATGATAAATCTTCAACATAACCCTTATGCTAGCTTCTTTTGAAGTCTTAAATAGATGTTTTCTTGGTCTTGATCAAGGCGTTTATATCCTCATACCCAAGTCAACACTCACTCAGGTCTGAGCTATAGAATTCAACTACTTCAATATCATTTTTTATTTTTATGGGATGAATCAGAATGACATCGCTTGAAAATAGCGAAATTGTTCTGAGATGTTATCGTGGTCTTGATCAACGCGTTTATCCAAATGTTGAATAAAACCGTAAGGCATCTGTACACACAATAAAACCTGCATGAAAGGAGAAGTTAACAAAATCGGACAAAAACTCCAAATGTTGAACAAAACTGTAGGCCATCCACGCTGAAGGAAAAACGGAAAAAAGGAAAACTTATTACAGCTGCAGAGAAACAAAAGCAAAAACGAAAACTCACCAAAGCCGAAAGAGAAACTACAAACGTTGAATAAAAGAATGCCGAAGAGAATCTGTGTTGAACAAAGCCGGAGGCCATCTGTGTTGAACAAAATAGCAGGCCATCTGTACACACAATAAAACTTGGATGAAAGTTGAAGGAAAAAATGCAAAGCCAAAAAGGAAAACAAAATCAAGCAAAAACGAAAACTTACCACACCTGCCGAAGAAAAACTACAACACCTGCAGAGAAACAAAAGAAAAAACGAGAACTTAACAACATAAAGATAAAAAGGACAAAAATCAAGGAAAAAAGAAAAAGGAAAAAGGAAAAAGGAAAACTTATCACAGCTGCAGAGAAACAAAAGAAAAAATGCAAACTTACCAAAGCCGAAAGAGAAAATCGATACCACCCCTGCCGGAGAGAAATTGCAACACCTGTAGAGAAATAAAAGAAAAACCGAGAACTTAACAACACAAAGACAAAAAGGACAAAAAATAAAGGAAAAAGGAAAAAAGAAAACTTATCATAGCTGCAGAGAAACAAAAGAAAAAAACACAAACTTACCAAACTTGAAAGAGAAACAACTACCGGAAAGAAACCAAAGTTGAAAGAGAAACACCTGCCGGAGAGAAACTGCAACACCTGCAAAGAAACAAAAGAAAAAATCGAGAACTTAACAACACAAAGACAAAAGGCAAAAAAAATAAAGGAAAAAGGAAAACTTATCACAACTGCAGAGAAACAAAAGAAAAAACAAAAACTTACCAAAGTCGAAAGAGAAACACCTGCATGAGCGAAACTACAACACCTGCAGAGAAACAAAAGAAAAAACGAGAACTTAACAACACAAAGACAAAGAGGACAAAAAATAAAGGAAAAAAGGAAAACTTATCACAGCTGCAGAGAAACAAAAGCAAAAACGAAAACTTACCAAAGCCGAAAGAGAAACTCCAACCATCTGCGTTGAACAAAACTGTAGGCCATTTGTACACACAATAAAACCTAGATGAAATTCGAAGGAAAAAATGCAAAGCCAAAAAGGAAAAACAAAAACTTACCAGACCTGTAGAGAAATAAACGACGACGACCAAGAAAAAAAACTGAAAAAGAAGCAGAGCACATACACCGCCGAGAGAGAAAACTTTGCAGAGGAAGGCAAGGGTGGAGAGCTAAGCAAAGAGAGAGAAAATTTTGCAGAACTGTTCAAGGTAGAGTAATTGCGAAACTCTAGGGAGAGTAATAGAGAAAGCTTTGAGACACAACATTCAATGACGAGATAAAATGGACAAACGAGATGGATTAACAAAGGCATAACATTCAATGATCAGATAAAATGGACGAATGGGATAGAATGCGTGGCACAATATTCTATGAACAGATATAGGCCGTCAGATTAAATGGACGAGTTAGGATGGACAAATGGACGAACAGGATGAATTGCGTGGTCACAACATTCTAGCCGTCAGATTAAATGGACGATCTGGATGGAT
Organism: Erythroxylum orinocense; assembly: GCA_025531955.1. Taxonomy (NCBI): domain Eukaryota; kingdom Viridiplantae; phylum Streptophyta; class Magnoliopsida; order Malpighiales; family Erythroxylaceae; genus Erythroxylum; species Erythroxylum orinocense. The sequence goes on along the minus strand of JANZLX010000006.1, from coordinate 13,967,585 downwards.
TGCGTGGTCGTCCATCCCAACTCATCCTTAGTATATATAATTAATAAAAAAAAAGTAAATGGGGAGGAAATGAAACTCAGGTTGAATGATTTAGGAGAGCAGCGGCCTCAAAAGATCACCTATTCCGGGAAGCTTCGGCGTCAGAACCCTCTTCTTCTTTTCTCTGTCTCTTTTTTCTCTCTTTTTTGGGTTTCCAAATGTAGGCAGAATGTAGACTCCCTGCTAGGGTTCTATCATTATCGTTTTATAGTCTTTACAAACTAAGGTAACTCTAGTGTCTTTCCGAGGTCCGAAATGTCCCTCAAAAACTCGAATCTGAAAGTAACTCTACGTCTGTCTTCATGCAGGCCACGATCATAGCCCTTGGTGCACGATTATGGTTGGTTTATCTGCTCTCTGTCACAATCATGGTAGATTCCCCATAATCGTAGCCCTATGTTTGAGCTTCTGTCACGATCGTGACATATTTACCACGATCATGGGCCTATGTTAGTGCTTCTATCACGATCGTGGCAGATTCCCCACAAAAGTATATCAATGCATTATATACGATAATATGGATTAGAAATATAACAAATAATTTATTCCAAAATGGTATAACATTTGGTTAAAATGTGCCTAAAAAAATTTGAGTATGTTTTTAGAAATATAGCTAAAAATATTTTAAAAACTTTTGGCTACCTTTCTAGAAACGTAACTATTTTTTTTTGCTACGTTTTAGAAAACACAACCAATTATATTTATCTATGATTCCAGAAATGTAGTTAAAAACTTTAGGCTAAGATCCTAAAAATGTAGCTCGTAGTTTTTAGCTACGAAAAATAAGTCTAGCCAAACTTATTAGCGTCTATTCCTTAAAACTTATGTAATTTTTTTGGCCATAGAAATAAAACGTAGCCAAAAACTATTATTGATGATTACAAGAAACATTGCCTTTAGTTTTCTGTTATGGGAATTTGGGGATGTTTTGGGTGAAGAAACTAAATCTTCGTCAATAACTATTAACGATAATTTTTATACCTTAATTAATTATTATTTTTGTTGTAGAATTAATAAAATATAAGTCTCATGAGATAAAATAAACAAAAAAGTAAGGCATAACTTATAAATTTTAAAATCAAACATATAGAAGTCATGCTCAAATTATTTATTTGAGTATTAAATGAAGTTTCTTTAAGGATAAGGTGTATTTTATTAAATGCACTTACATTGTTTTGGAATTAAAAATATTTTGTAATAGCAAAACTACTAAAAAAATTTAAAATCGTCTAACCATTTTAATATAAATTATTATGCAATTGATTATTGTTTTGAAAGGCTTATATATATGCACCGCTGTGAAATAAATTTATGTGATGATTATATTAAAATAATTTAAGAAATAAAAAATATAAGGTCTTTATAGCATTTTTACTATTATAAAATGTATTTCTAAATATTTCCATTTAAAGAATGTATTTTAGAAAAGTACAAGTGTGTGAGTGCTTCCGGATTGAAGATCAATCAATAGTGGCAAACAAACTAAACAGATTACTATAGTCTCAACTTTTAGCTATGGCGATAGAGATCGAGACGATATAGCTAGCCTGCCTATCTTCTTGTCTTGGTGAAAACCAGAAAGACAGAGAGGCCGTGAAAATATTGGTATAAATCTTGATTGGGAATTTTCTTGTATAAAGATTTGAGAAGGGATTAGCCCATAAAGTCAACCACATACGAAACTTCGGTTTATTGACTTTTTTCCTGCACCCCCAATTTAATTTTTCGTCAAAAGATTTGATAAGAAACCAAACTTAAAAACATAGACATGTGATGTGAGCCTTCTTTGTTAGTCATGTACCTTTGCATTTATCCGTCTCTACCTATGAAACAATAGCTATTTAGCATCAGAGGCGGAGGGGACCCATATCGGTTACTTGGCTTAACCCTAATCCCACTTGATTATCAACTATATAAAGTAGATTAATTGCATTTTTCCCCCTTTAATAGAGGATTCGACGCTAGCATTAAAACCCGACTGGGTCGTCGAAGTTAATTACAAATTTTGCAGTCGCATAATCGTTGGAGTTATAGTCTCATACACACGAACACGATGATGCAATATGTTGCCCACCCAAATATGGGTGTGAGGTGTACAAAACCGTCACCATTCGTCATCCAAAATTGCTTCAAAAGTCAACATTAACTGCTCTATACATTGGAGTGAATCTCGACCCTTCTATATGTTGTCGGGGTCCACACGCCATGCTCTGCTCTCATAAAAAAATTATTTATTTTTCATTTTATCCCTAAATTTCATTAAATTTATTTGTTCATGATTTCATTCCGTATTGTTCGTTACATAATCTGATTTAGTTAAACAAATTATCAAAATAATAATATTAACACTTATAGTTGATTCACTAGCAATTGAGTGTCTTGGGTCCAATTTATTTAAACGAAAAGCCAATCTAAATTCTAAATTTTTGCACAATTTTAATCTTAAACACTTATAGATGTCTGGCACGTAGAATCTATAAAATGCTCCATCCATTAATCAAACAAAAAAGAAGAAGTGATAAAATGAAAAGTTAGGCATAAATATGAACACGTAACAGATGATGTAATTTGGGAAGTAAGATCCAACTCGGCAAGAATTAGAATCAGAATGTGAAGACGTAGATAATGACATGATTGCTTCCCAAAACTAATAACAATTCTTTATGATAATAAACATTGGCCTATTTGGTTGTTGACTAATTAGCCAAAAATCAGCTGATTGTCTTAAATAAGCTTATTGATTTTATAAAAGTTATCAAATATTTTTAACAAAAAGTTAATACAATTCGTTAGTTAAATCAGTTGATAGAATCAGCTAACAGATAATGCAATAAGCTATTCGTTAAACAGGTCAATATCTTTATATATACTAACTAAATTAGTTAAAGGCATTTATATGGTAATTAAACTGTACTCGCTAGGAACAAATGCAAAATCCGAAGAGTTATCTTATGGAGGTCTTGATTTTCATTTTCTACTTGTCGGCGCCGATATGTTTGCCATTTTTGGGATTTGATGCATTTGCTGCTGGTCAGACCTATCTGCTAACAGCACATGCTTAATTTCCTTCAATTCATTCAGACCTCCCAATGCCTTGCATATATTTAATAATAGGCAAAGCCAATAATAATGGTTAAATTCAATACGAACTAGGAAGGAGTTTGTATGATTGGGTGATTAGGACTCATTTCTAATAATAGTTTAAGTTTCACATTGCACATTTAATTAAGCTAACTAAAAGATAGGCGATTATTTTAATTAATTAATATTTTGAATGGAAGTATGGAAGCTGATCTACTATTGTAAATGGATCGTTGAACCTTGTAGAGACGGCTCTATAGTATAGTTCCTATTTTTAAATGCATTTTCTTATACTCTTCTGTAACACATACAAAATGCTTTTGCTACCTGATTGGTTTGTTCGGGGATCTTGCAACAAATTTGTTTATAATGAATTTGAGTAAAATCAGGGTAAGAAGAACACCTACTCAGGATCCACTCTTAATCTATCATAATTTTTTAAAAGTCTCTAAAACGACAAGTGCAAAGTCTTCCATGATCCTAGTCTTGCTAAAAATAACGACATGCCTCTTACCGACAAAATCGAAAGTTGGTGGGAAGGATTTTTATCGGCATATATATATATATATAATCCTATACGAAGAATTGAAATGTATTGAGAAATTAGTCTAACAGGCCAGATGGATACTTCTGTGAAATTTCTTCGATGTTCCCTTTTTTCCTCACCATTTGACTTGCAAAAGTTTAAATGTCACCTTAGATTCCCTCCATATGGAATGCTTTGCATATTAATTGCAGGGAATTAACCTTTCTGCTTCAACTGGAAGCTGCATATCTGGTCGTTACATGTATGTCTATATATATATTAAACAAAAAACAAAAATGTGAGATATGGCCCTTGTCAAGTTGTTGAGTGGCTTAGGCTAATAATTCTAAGCTAAGCCAAGAGGAAGGAATCAACCCAATAAAAAAAAAATAGATAAAATTGATGATATCAGACACCAGCAACTATTTTAACAAAGGAGAGAGAACCTGTTCAAAAGCTTTGAACTTGGACCATGTTCGAGGGCAGACAATTAACTGATAATACTGTGAAATCACCATCAGAGAACATGTGATGAAATTCTCAAAAAGTTAGGTAGTTTGAGCAGATAAAAAGGACTTCTTTTTGAACAAATTTATAAGTGAAATATATACCCCGTCATGGGAAAAAACCAGGTGAGATATACAATGGAGAGCCCTTTGTTTTACCACTTCTTTTCTCACATTCATTTTCAATCACATAGATATGGCCTAGGAAAAACCACATTAATTAATTTAGGAGATTTGTATATATATATACACACACAGTTAAACAAACTAGAAGCTCTTATTCAGAGGCTTCCTGCATACTTCAACAAGAGTTCCTTGCTTTCCACGGATCTTAGTCAGCCTATTCTGTCCTCGACAAGCTTGAAGCTCCTCTATTTAAGCTTCACTTTTTGCCTTTGCTATACTTTCGTCATGGTTCTCTCTAGAAATTCTCCTGCAAACAGCTATTCATTAATCCTCTTTCTTTTCCCTTTTCTATTTCCTTAATTGCTTATTGTGCGTATATATACAGCTTGAGATTATTGGGTTCCATTTGTTTTCTCTGATTACTATATACAGCTAGAGAATTCTGCAGTTCGCCTTGGTTGTGTCTGGTTTGCAAAATTCACCATGGAAGAGGCTACTGTGGTCAACAAAGGAGATGATCTCATCGATTTGCCACCTGGTTTTCGGTTCCATCCCACAGACGAAGAGATCATTACTCATTACCTTACAGAGAAGGTGATGAAAAGCAGTTTCAGTGCAATTGCTATTGGCGATGTTGATCTGAACAAGTGTGAGCCTTGGGATATGCCCAGTATGCTTTCTAATTTGTCTCTTTTTCGACTTTATAATTGCCGCTCTTTTTGAACTCTAAAACTTGTTAGTGAAATCAACCTGTGTCCGATCCTTTATTCTTGCGTTTGTTGCAACAGAGAAAGCAAAGATGGGAGAGAAAGAATGGTACTTCTTTTGCCAGAGGGACAGGAAGTATCCTACCGGTTTGAGGACGAATCGTGCTACCGAGGCTGGTTACTGGAAGGCCACTGGAAAAGACAAAGAGATTTACATGGGAAAAAACTGCCTTGTTGGAATGAAGAAGACGCTTGTTTTCTACAAGGGCCGAGCTCCAAAAGGAGAGAAAACTAATTGGGTAATGCACGAATATAGGCTAGAAGGAAAATTCTCTTACTATAGCCTTCCCAAAGCTGCAAGGGTATGTATTTACTGCATGCACCAGTTCTTTTTTTTTTTTCTTTTTTCCTTTTTACTTCATCCCAAAAGGAAAAAGTAGCTCTTATTTCTTTATCATATCTTTTAAATCTTTATCATTTTCACTTCAGTGATGGTAAGGAGTTTCTTTCATGGGGTACCTCTTTTTTAGCATGCCTTTTTGCTTTTGTGTCAATGAAGAATCAATTGTTGGCTATTGCTTTGTAGGATGAATGGGTTGTCTGTAGGGTTTTCCACAAGAGCTCAGGGATCATGAAAACCCCAATTCACGATCTTCTGAGTGTCAACTCTTTTGCTGATGATTTCTTGGATAGCCCTTCGCTACCACTCCTCATGGACCTGCCTTACTCTAGCAGACCTGCCCCAAGATTCAGTGACGGTGACAATGAATTCAAGGAAATGACATCAAGATCGCCAGATGGAAACTACTTCTCTCACTTGTCCACAAATATCAATGGCAATACGCGAAGTTTTTTCCAGCCTACAAGCTCCATATTCAATACTCAAATTCCAGTGTCTAACCCTCTTTTAACTTCCCCAAACATGCTTGGCTACTTGCATCAAGGAAGTGCTAGTCGTTCATTTGCAAGCTTGCCAAGGTCTAGCTATGGTGGAGAAAATCAAACACTTTTGAGAGCATTGGCAGTGGGGAACAGCAATGAAACATCTGGATCAGACAACCAGTGCAAGGTTGAGCATTTCTCTTCCAATCAATCAATGGTCAGCCTGTCACAGGACACTGGACTGAGTGCCGATATCAACACAACTGAGATATCATCGGTGTTATCGAAGCACGACAGGGGAAGCAATAACAAGGGATACGAAGATCTTGAAACTCCACCAGTTGCTCCTATTGCAGATTTGGAATGCTTGTGGGATTACTGAAGATAGAATCTATTCTTCAACTTCTTAATTAGGAAAGACGATTTTCATTAGTCTTAAAAGTTCTTTCTCTTTTTTTCTTTCAAGTAAATTATAAGACTTAACTGGAATTTGACATGTTCCTGGTTTCAGACATACTTTGTACATATTAGTTCCACTGTATCAAAAAATTAAACAGGTTTCATTTTTATTCATAGACACTGTGTGAAAGATACCATGGGTATAAAAGCTCTCGTATGTAACTTTTTGACAATAGTACGTACACTTGTATTGATTCTTGACTCTACTTTAAATTCTTCTTCATACCTTTTCAATTAGTTCATTTTACTGACGGTTTATTCATTTTGGAATTTAGAGCAGTGCGGGTGATCGAACGTTTAATGTTAAGTATTTGATTACACCACCAACATTCTTTGAATTCCAATTCAACTGTATTTTCAAGTTGAAATTTATTAAAATATATCTATGAGAACTCCAAGTGCACCTCACTGAAATATTCTTATTTAGAGGAGCATTCACCTGGTGCAGCTCAAACAATCGGATCTCGTCTAACATGATTTTTCTTATAATTGAGTGGTTTAATGGTATTAGTTGCCACTTATCAAACTTATAAATGCTTGTGTCAACTTGTTTGAATTCCTTCTAGACTTGCAAATATTATATATGTGTATTTGTATATGAGTTTTGCAAGTTCAGATAAATAGTGGATTAATGAGTAACTATTAAAAACTTTAATAGGTATAAAAAGGTTTATTATCGGGAAATTTCCTTTATAATAAGGAGGACTTCAGTAAATTGTTTCTTGGTAGTAGATCATATTTCCTTGCCCTGTGAAACATACATTTTCAGACCTTACTGTTGGCTAATAGCTCATTTTATTTGTAACAAAATTAAAGTTATATGATCAAATGGAATAAGGGAAACATCATTGATGACATCAGAATACAATTTCTTCTCAAACCGGGCATGTTGAAACTGAAAATACAACAAAATCAACAACCCCTCTTTCTAGAGACCCTGAAGAGCAACCCAATGAACTATGTATCATTCCTGAATACGTGTGCATCATATGCCTCTCACGACAGCTTAATTCGATCATATCAATTAATAGTCATAAGGTTTCTTCTAAAAGGGATTAATCTTGAATGGAACGCAAAAGATTGGCTTTTTTGATTAATCATGACTTTCTTGACAAAAAACTGAGTTGTTACACATCTAAAATTACATTTTTGATACCTCCAATCAATCCATAGATGCATAAAACTGTACCCAGATACGGTTTCTATCAAAAATAGCATTAGAAGCACTTAAAAACGGGTTAAGTTCATTACATTATTATCCTATCCTCCCTCTAAGAAATTAACTCGGCGTTCGACGGATTTATATCAGAGATATGGGAAATGAAGGAAAGAATTAAAGGTAAGTGAATCGGCAATTGTAAGAGATCACGAAAGGTGACAGCATTTAGTTAGAGATTGCCCTGCAGGCCTTGTATGTAACCATTCCAACATGATTCAGATTCCAGAGAAGCAGGTTTTGAGAGAGAAGAGACTTGCAGGGAAGTCAACCGGCCATTTTTGGTTACTTGATCACCAATTTGTTGGTTCTAGCTGTACGGCTGGTAATGGAAGCGAAATATTGTATGAATGGCTAGTTTTTCTTTTACAAGTAATTTATGTTTGCGACAAATATTACACTTTACGCGTTATAAATGTGAGAGAAAATGATATTCTAACAACTGTAAGGGAAAGGTCTTACTTGCTGCATGAAAACAAGGAAACGCGGTTGAACGGAGACTTCACGTCCAGTCATTTATAGAATACACGTTGTTTACACCGGAAACAACGGCAAGCGTTCTCGGTTCTGTCATGCTTTGGCTTCTTGCTTCTTCCACCCTAATCTTACTAGAATTACTGTGCACTGTGCACCGTTTCTTCGCAAATTTTATTTAAATAATTAATTATGACCTATTATTATTATTATTTTATTAATATAGTTTTTTATTAAAATTTATGATTTTATTTATATTTTATTTATTATAATCACCACTATCGATTATTATAAAGAATGTATATATCAAATTAGTAACTATAATGTTTTTGTAAAAAAGAAAATCAATTTTATAATGTTTCATAACATTTTTAATATCAATGATTATGAAAATTAAATTGATTTTATGTTAAATAATTATACTTTGTAGAGAAAGTTAGAACATATCAATATACTCAAGTTTAAAATTATTTTATTTTATCATGAATGCTAATTATTTTTAAAGTAATTCTTCAAATTCTAATAAGATATTAAAATTTTATTTATTCACATATTTATATTTAAATCTAATTTTTAAATTTAAACAAAACTAACATATTTTGAATTAAAAATTCTGTTACCTTTTTACTTATATTAACTAATATGGATACTGGATAAGTTATAACTATCTCGATTCAAACCTTTTTTAATCAATTTTTATCTCACAAAATAAATATGAAGTTAAAAAAAAGAAAAGAAATTTAAGAATTACTAAAAACAATTTAGATGTGTAAGTATTATATAGTGTAAAATACGTAAAAATTTTAAAAGTCTTGTATTTTTAATCTTAAAAGACTTATCTAAAAACAAGCAATATATTTCTTATATAATAGAATAATTATGATAATTTTTTGAATATGTGAAGATATTATTTAAAGTAAATTTCATTTTTATAACTGATTATTTTTACTTTTATATGTAATTGTTATAAGAAACTATTAATAATTTATTAAGTTTAAAATCAAATTAACTTTTTTTAGTACATAGATATGAAATGTAATTGCAATGATATTATTTGAAATACATATTTTAAATTATAAATATATCTATTAAAAATAATTTTATATCATACACATATTTTTACAACATATATGCTAATTCGTAAAAAATTAGTATTACTTTCATACCATAAAAGTATTTTATAAATAATAGCACAATAAAAATTAAGAATATTTTGTTATATGTGAATCATTTTTTATATCTAATACATATCCATATTAAATTAAGAACTGACTTCTCTTGGATTATGTTGTAAATACTTAAATTAAGAAATAAGTTATGTAAGGAGATTATGCGTAACATAGAAAATAGTTAGCTTATCAAAGAGTTAGCTTATCAAACATATATGACTCAATATTATCAAAGAGATTTTGCTAAAGTAGAACTCAAGGCACTTCACCAATTAATAAAAAATGGATAACATCATATGGTTCACTAATTAGTCATATTATCAAGTTTTCAAATGCTCATCCAAAATTTACTGAAAGAAGCTTAGTTGGTGTAAGCATGTCTCTCCTAAGGTCTCATTTATCCAGTTGTTTACCATTAGAGATAGGTTATTTGATAAAATTACAAGTTCTTTGCGTCTTCATCTAATATGCAGGTTATTAACGTATATCAACAGATATTCACACAATCTTTATTCAGTCAACTATCCTTTGTAATTAGCCTTTATTTTCTCCTAAAATCATGGACATTAATGTTGTGTTGATTTGTCACTTTAGTTAGAGACACTTAGAGTGTATAAATAGGTGGATGTACATCATATTATTTACAAACTAGAATACGAAGAACATTTCTACATTTCCTATCTATTCTCTATTTTTACATAGTATTAGAGCCTCCTTTGTAACAAAAGGAATCAAAATTCTGGAGCCTTCTCCATTCTTACCCTCAAACATTCTGATTTCGTATTTTGGGTTCTTACATATGCTCTAAAAACAATTTGTCATATACCTTCCTCTTGAGCAAATCACAATGGTATAAATTTTACCTCTAGAAATAGCTCCACACGACCCCATGCACGATCCATAGCTACTAATCTTCAAAACATTAGTTGCAAGTTTTCTAAAGGAAGAAGATGACCTAAACGATGTAGTTTCACTCTAAAGCAAAACGACACCGTTTAGATAAAGGACGGGAGCACCGTTATTCAACACATTAGCGTCACATCATTGGCCTCATAACCCAAAATCCTTGTCATTTGCCACGTCAATTGACATGTCATCTGACACATCATCTACCACTTTAACTATGATCTTTGGGCTAAGGAAATGTTTAGCTTTCTTAAAGAGAAACAGCTTTGGCATGTTGTTACTAGAGAAACACCTAAATCTACTCAGAAGAAAGATGAAGAAATTGACATATTCACTAAATAATTATTGGAATGGGATGGAATGATAAACCATCAAATCTTAATGTGGTTTTGGTATATATGTGCCAAAGCCATCAAACTTCACTTTCAATGATTTGACAAAGCTTAGGAGGTATGGAATTTCTTGAAAAATTGTTACTCTATATTGGATGACATTTACCAATTTAAATTGTATAAGATACTTCATCATATGCAACAACAACCTGGACAAACAATACACAATTATGTGTCTAAATTGAAAGAACTTTGGAATCAACTAGCACTTGGTGATCCTATTGGCCTAGTCTTAATGCTACTATACTCTACACAAATCTTTGAGATCGTCAATATATATGGCCTAGTCTTAATGCTACTATACTCTACACAAATCTTTGAGATCGTCAATATATATGGCATTTGCTTATGACTCTTAAGGATGAATTGAACCCATTTGCATTTTTCTTCTTTATAGAGGAACTCTACCCAATCTTGACACTGTTATTAAAGAGCTCATCTTAAAGAAAAGTCAATTCAATATGCTCTATGTTGGAAAATCAGTATGATCTCTTAATTCTATCATTTCAAACTTCTCACATCTAAGGTAAGAAGTTTTATAAAAGATCTTACAACTACTATAAAAAGCCCAAAAATCACATCTCTGAATGTAAAAAACCACTCAAATAGAACTCTAAATAAGGTAATTCTTCCAATAATTTTATCACACATTGTTCATACTACTAATAATTTTACTATTCTTGTATAATATATAGGAACTATTCTCACATCCACATTACACCTACCTAAAAATTTTCTTGTTCCCAAACTCTCATTCAATCTTATTTTTAATAGACAATTATATGAACCTAGTGTTAACTTATCCTTTTCAAGTCACGATTGCATTATACGAGATCCACAGATAACAAGATACTTAGGAAAGAGCGTAAGATTGGATGATTGTTTGAGCTTACTTCACTAAATCTTCCTTTAAGACTTATTGTTGGTGTTTTCACCTCTCATATATGGCAGTATAGTTTGGGTCATATTTCTACCTCTAAATTAGGGTATTTAATCTCTAGCAGTAACCTAGGTCATATTAAAATTGAACATTTTGATTGTTTCCTTTTTCAATTATCTAAAACTCATGCCTTACCATTTTCTATCAATGATTATATCTCTTTAACACCTTTTGATCTCATTATGATATTTAGGGTCATACATCATATGAAACTATGGGTTGCATGAAATATTATGTGATCTTTATCGATGATTTTTCTTGTTATACATAGATTTATTTAATGCACCATAGAATTGAAATATTCTCCATTTACTCTCATTTTGCGATATATGATTCACACCCAATTCTGTTACAAGATTAAATTATTTCCAATTGATAATGCAATGGACTACAAAGATACAAATTTTATCAATTTTCTTAATCGATAAGGAACCATCATTCAGAGATCCTATCTAAACATATCTCAACAAATTGGTTGGGTAGAACGCAAATATAGACATATTCTTCACACTACTCGAGCCCTTCTTATATCATCTTCTTATCCTAAAACCTTTTGGGAAGTAGCAGCCTTTACTGCTATCCATACCATCAATCACATTCCCACTCCTATTATAGGTAATATCTCTCCATATGAGCGTTTATTAATCATGCTCTTGACTATCAATCTCTAAAAGTTTTTGAATGTGCGTGCTTTGTTCTAATACAACCTCATGAGCACACCAAACTTGAACCCAGAGCACGTGTGTGTTATTTTCTAGGGTATGGGATAAAACACAAAGGGTATAGAATTGGGATCCACTATCTCAAAGACTGCGAATATCTCGACATTTCATGTTTTAGGAACATAAAATATTTTTCACAATTTTTTTTTATCCTACCATACCTTTGTTTCCTAATATTTCTTCTGATGGTCCAGCTAATAGCTCTAACAACTTAACATAATTGACGCCTGATTCTATTGTATCTTCTCCAACTATAGAGCCTCCATCTTTACCAAGTCGTTCTTCCTCTCTTATTCGTTCACCAGAATCTAATAAGTCTTCACAACCCCTCCATCGACCCTCTTGAGTAAGCCAATCGTCTGTTCATCTTAAAGACTTTCATATTATTCCACTATTGTTTCTCTATATAAACCTTGCTTTTATTGTGAGATTGAAGTGAATCACAAGTTAATAAAGCAATTACAATGCACAAGAAAGGGGGGGTTTGAATTGTGTATTCTTTTTGTATTAGTCCCCTTTTTGAAAACTTTAAGTACGATGAAGTAAAGTAGGGTTAGAGAAATGTTGACACAGAGATTTAT
>JANZLX010000006.1:13911485-13921667 GCA_025531955.1 Erythroxylum orinocense | reverse complement strand
TCTTCATTTCTAACCCAAATTGAGCGATTCCAGTGGCGTTGGAATCGTTAGGACTAAGGGAGTATTTTAGTAAAAATCCAACCCCAAATATTCTAATTGAATTTTTCTCTCCTAGTTGTGGTCGTTGTGTGTTCAGTTTTGGGTCCTCTATGCTTTGCGGGTTTATGGTCCGAATGTTGGGCCTCGGAGACGGGGTCCGATATTTGGAAAATGTTGGGCCTCGAAGGCGGGGTCCAACATTTTATACATGAACAATCTCCAAAAATTTCTTATTTAGTAGTCCTAACTTTCAAGATAGGTTCGGGGCCCAACAGTCACCCTTGGCACTGGAGAACAGATCCACTCTACAAGTATATGCCGCCAACTATGCCTCCATCTACCAGGGGTTAATGTCATTGCCGATTTCTTCCCTCTCCCTCTTTGGAGTACCAATTTAATTTTGGGATACCAATGGCTCCTCTCCTTGGGAGCATCATACATGAATTGGGCTATCCTATCCATGGAGTTTATGGTTGGTAATCGTAAGGTACTGCTACAAGGGGACCCCACTCTATGTAAAACTCAGGTCTCTCTCCATGCCATGCACCGAATAATTAAAAAAGAGGGACACAAGTACTTATTGGAATTTTAGCAACTGAGCTTAGCTAAACCTGAGCCTCCGTAAGACACTACCCACAGATTGTCCCTTAGATCTTTAGCATTACTCCAGGAATTCCAGGACATTTTCCATCTGCCTCCTGGACTGCTACCAACAAGGAGTAACGATCACGCTATAATTTTGAAAGAGTGAGCTTTTTTTATATCTATCTGTCCTTACAGATACCCTCATGTGCAGAAAGATTAAAAAGCTTGTCACTGAGATTTTGGTAGTCGACATTATTCAGTCAAGTAACAGCCCATTTTTTAGTTCAGTTTTGTTGGTAAAAAAGAAAGATGATAGTTGACACTTATGTGTGGATTATAGAGCTTTGAATCGCGCTACTGTACTGGAAAAATTTCCCATTCTTGTCATTAAAGAACTGCTTGATGAACTCTATGGTGCAGTCACATTTACAAAAATTGACCTGAAGTCTGGGTACTTTCAGATTCGAATTCGTTGTGAAGATATTCCTAAAATCTCCTTCCGCACTCACCACGGGCATTATAAGTTCTTAGTCATGCCCTTTGGATTGACAAACACCCCATCCACATTCCAATCTTTGATTAATAAAGTGTTTCAACCATTCTTGAGGAAGTTCGTCTTTGTCTTCTTCAACGACATTCTCATCTATAGTAAATCTGAAGCTGAACATTTGGGCCATCTCTAACAGGTATTCGTAGTCCTTCGGTCCCATCAATTATTTGCTAATACCAAAAAATGTGTCTTTTGCAAACCCAGGATTGAGTATTTAGGGCATATAATTCATACCAATGGAGTTTTAGCCGATCTATCAAAAGTACAAGCTATGATTGACTGGCTTGTCCCTACCACTCTCCGGGCCTTGCGAGGGTTCCTTGGCCTCACCGGATATTATCGGCACTTTGTCAAAGACTATGGCAAGATTGCTTGGCCCCTTACTCAGAAGCTGCTAAAAGATGCTTTCCATTGGGACTTTTCCGCCTAATCATCCTTTCACCAGCTCAAGCAAGTTATGATAGGTCTTGGGTGCTTGCCTTACCAGATTTTACGAAGCTATTTGTTGTTGAAACTGATGCCTTGGGGTTCGGTTTGTGAACTATTCTGATGCAAGATAACTAACCCCTGGCCTTGTATAGTCACAAGCTCAGCTCTTCTACGTAATCCAAAACTGTGTATGAAAGGGAACTTATGGTCATTTTTTTTTCTATTAAGAATGGCGAGCTTACTTAGTGGGGAAACATGTTGTAGTCCGAACAGATCATCGCATCTTGAAATGTTTGTTAAAGCAGCGAGTGGTAGATGGGGAGCATTCTAAATGGCTTCATAAATTGATGGGCTATGACTTTGAAAACCAATACAAGCCCAATTCTACAAATTCAACAGCAGATGCCTTATCTGGCATATTGGATCAAATGACTCTCTCTACCATTTCAACCCCAGTCTTGCTAGACTTTCATGATCTGCCAACACAAGTTGCTACCGATAATTTTCTTGCTAATATTGTGAAAGCTATTAATCAGAATCCAGCTTCTTATCCTTACTACAAATTGGATGGTGGCCACCTTCGTTATAAGGGTTGTTTAGCACTACCTTTAGATTCACCTTATATTCCATTATTGCTACAGGAGTTCCATTGTAGTTCTGTTAGGGGACATGCGGGTATTCAACGCACTTATGCCAAATTATCTTCAAAATTTTATTGGAAAGGAATTAAATGCCAAGTCTAGGATTATGTTCTTGCTTGTGATGTTTTTAGCATAACAAGTATGAAGCCACGGCTCTTGCTAGATTATTACGACCTTTTCCCATACTCGATAAAGTGTGGCATGATCTCACTATGGACTTTGTGGGAGGTCTTCTTAAGTCTCATGGCTTTGATTTTTTTTCTGGTGGTAGTCGATCGAGTTTCCAAGTATGCCCACTTTATGGCCCTTAAGCATCCATTTACAACACCCGCAGTCGCTCAAGTATTTTTACGGGAGGTGGTTCAGCTTCATGGCATTCCCGTAGTATCATTTCCGACAGGGATAAAATATTCATGAGCTTGTTCTGGTGTGAGTTGTTCACATTGCAAAGATCTGAACTCAAGCAAAGCACGCCCTACCATCCATAAACCGATGACCAATCTGAGGTGGTCAACCGTGGTTTGGAACTCTATCTTCGCTGCTTCACTATGGGCGAACCTTCTCAGCGGTTTTCTTGGTTATCATGGGATGAATACCACTATAACACTACTCAACATTCCTCCATCGACACTTCTCCCTTTCAAGCTCTCTATGGCCGGTATCTTCCTCCCCTCATCTACTATGAACCAGGATCAACAGCTAATGTCACAGTAGAAACTGACCTACTCACTTGGAATGCATTTTTGGACAAGCTCAAGTCCCACCTGCAGTGAGCCCAACACAAAATGAAGCAATTTGCTAATCAAAAACGCCGACTAGTCACCTTTGATGTCGCTGATCTGGTTTATGTTAAGCTCCAGCCTTATAAACAGTCCTATTTGGCCAAACACAATTGTGAGAAATTAGCCCTTTGTTACTATGGCCCTTTTCCCATTGAAAAACACATTGGACAAGTAGCTTTTTCTTTAACATTGCCTTCTACAGTGCATCCACAATGTATTTCATGCTTCTCAACTTATCACACCCATCCTCTCCTTCTATTCCCTCCACCTTTACTACTTACTTGGAGATTTTGGTTAAACCTTCTGAAGTAAGGGGCGTGTGTCCTGCAACTAGGGGATCAGGAACCGAAATTCTCATTCATTGGAAGGATCTTCCTGCCTTTGAGGACTCACGGGAGCCTTTTGATCTGATTACCTCTCAATTTTCCATCTTTCAACCTTGAGGACAAGGTCGCTCTTTGGGTGGCGGGTAATGTTAGACCCCAATTAAGGTTAACATAATATAGGGTTTTTACAAGTTTGTTACACCTTGGGAGGGAGAAAGATGAGAATAAATAAGAGCTCTCTATTAGAAAAGAGGGCAGAGAAGTCTGTACTGATATTTCTTTCAGGAGAGAATACGAGACTCTAATTCTCCTTACTGTATGGATCTTGTTTCAATTAATATGCAATCTGTTCATTGAGGATGTGATTACGGGACCCATCAGAACCTAGGAAAAGAAACAAGTCTCTCAACTTCCATATCTAACTACATGTGTGAAGGAAGGACTAAAGGTGTATCTTCCTGTGCCATTTCTTGTCCGACATTGTAGAGTGAGGCATTTTGAGTTCTTACCTTTTGGTGGAGGAAGAAATTGCCCAGGATTTAAATTTAAAATTTTAATTTTAAGAAAGTGGCTTCTATGCTGCCACATCAGATTTAATATAAAAGTCTGACCTAGGAGAAAATTGACTGCATTACATAACCATCAGTTTCTCCATTATTTTAGGGATACATTTAAACATTTTCCAAATGTTAAGGTTTAATTTGTACTTTTTGAAATCTAAGGGTTAAATTTGTCAATTGATGTAAACGTAGAGTAAAAAATGGCCCTTTTGCCCTATGTTAGGATGCATATGTTTGGTGAAGGTTTAGCTTTGTATCTTAGAATGGCTTCTTACGAGGGAATAAAACCTAGTAAAATAACTATTCTTGAAATTTTAGCGTCTATTTGGAATGTGGGAGAGATAAAGTCTTGCAGGCTGATCCATGGATATTGGGAGAAGAGAAGATTTAATACCACTGATATTCATGTTGCTAATTCGTTTTATCATGGTAAGTGTATCAAAATTGTTGGACACATCCGTGTACCTTGCATTAAGTGTCCACCATATTGGAAACAAATGGAATTAATTTTTCCTTATCATGGAGAATCAGTAGCTTTTTGAAAGACCCCCGATACATACTCCTATTTGAGCGGGGGCAGATTTGCTTAAAATTTAAGTTACAGAGTAAAGAACTCGTGATAGAGGTTTTGACTATCCTTCATGAGTTGCCCTCTATTCTAAGATGGTTCAATTGGCAGATACTCTAGCATAAAATGTGCTTCTTTCACGTAATTTATCCAGTTATTGCAGCTATTATGTTATATGAATATTTCTGAGGTGAAACCGACAGTATATCAACTTTTAGTTCAGTTCCATTTTATGAAAGCAGAGTTCTTCCCTAGGTCAGAATTTCTAGTCTCTTGTCATTCCATATTTCTCTTCAATTCTAACTGCAACCGAAACATTCATGTAGATTACATTATCTTTTCAGTACTTGCCTCGAAACTTTATCCAGCGATTTTCAGAGAGACGGGTAAACTCATCATCTTGTATTAAGCAGTATCACGGTTTCATGGAATCACTGGCCAGTCATCTAGTGCCAGATTCCCAAGATAATAGCAATCACAAAAAGCAGAAGAAGTGTGAGATCTCCTGCTGGCAGAACAGACGACCTACAGAAAAAAAATAAAAATAAAAAGAGAAACACATTAAGGATCTCTCCTTTTCTTCGGTTAGAAAAGTAGAGTACTTCATTGCAAAATTACGGTTAAGTTGCCATTATAGAAATATGTTTGAGATAAAAACCAAGATTATTGGACTTGAAACAAATTTCTATGAATGTAGATGGAGTATATTACTTTTTCAGGAAAGCTGCAGGAAAAATATCTTTTTATTCTGAAAATGATTTATCCAGATCAAGTTGCAATGGAAAAATACTTATTTCTTGCAACGTAATGAAGAACTTTTCTTGACTCTGACTTTGTGATCGTTTACTGTAAAATGAGGTTAAATAAGATGAATACCAAGCTCAAACAGAAAAGAAATACTTTAGGAATCCAATAAAGTCTTTCTCCACGTCCATCTACAATTACCTTTATGTGACATGAAGTCAAAAAATCACTAACAAACAAGAAGAAACCAGTTGTGGAATGTTTTGCAATACCTGAGTTTGTTCTTAGATTGCTGTAGGTATGTCATTGCTGGAGGAAGTATCCCAAACAAGAAGCAATTTGCATAAACTCCAGCAAAATCGAGAGCCTTCGAAAATGTAGAAGGAAAGTAGGATCCTACTATGACAGGTATGCCAAGTACAAATAACATTATAAATTTTTGAACATAACAATTTGATCCATCAAACACCACCCTCCCTGCACTTGCAAGAGCAGTTCTCTGAAAGAAGGTCACATACCCAACTCTTCCAGCTCCGTCCCCACTCGAAAAAGTTGGAGAACTAGAGTGCATTTTTTCTTCTAACCTCTCCTTTTTAAATATCAATTCCAACGTATCAAGAAGCTGTTTTGGAAAGCTGACAGCATATCCTATTAAACTTGTTGCCAAAGCCGAAAATGCAAATCCCTGAACTGCAGATAAAGCAGAAGGATTGACAGAAAGCAAGAGGGATATGGGGTCATCTGTGGAGGCAGGTGGATTAGCCCCAGCAAGTCCCAAAACTATCAAATTCCACGACAAGACCATGACCAAAGGAACAATCCCTCCAATCAGGATTGCTTTCCTAGCGTCTGATACATCATTTCCCGCAATCTTGCATGTAAATGGCGTAATAACATGGAACCCCAATGTGAGTACAGTTACAGGGATAGCAGGCAAAATTGTTGAAATGCTCCAGGAGATGCGAGCAAAGGAACCTAGTACACTTGTTCTAGCCACAGACAGACCAATGGCCACTAGTGCGCTAATTGATAAAACCATAAGCAAACATAACAACCTGTTTGCGGTATCGATTGCCTTAAATGGGAAAAACCCAATTATAATCCCTACAACAACAGGAAACAATGCATAAGACAACAAAGGATTCATCCATGGAAGCCACTGGCAGACAATGGAACCAATGCCTGCAACACAGGCCACTAGCAAAGAAAAACTCAAACTGGCATGTACAACGGCTACGAGGGCTCCAAAATGACTTCCGAAAGCTTTTATTGAAAGGCCAGTATAGCTCACCTCCGCAATCCCATCTTCTTGCATTGCAGCATAGCTGAGTTCAGCGACGAGAACGATAGAGGAGATTACGTAAACCCAACATAGGAGAATTGCAATGGTTGATGGAAATGATCCTGACTTTATGGTTGCAGCAGGCAAGCCCAGCATTCCAGGCCCAACTGCAGTGCCAATGATCAAACTGACAGCACCCCAGAAGTTCTTTTGAGCTCCTTGTTTGGTTTCTTCAGTGTTACTGTCTTTGATAAATTCATTGTTGCCGGCCCTAACAGCAGTGTGGGAAGAACGAACATCATTTTCTGATACAGACGAAGGAATGAGCAGGCGAGGGCTATTAGTAATGGTATGCGGTGGAGTTGTTTTGGAAAAAAGGAGCTTAGGTTGGTGATTGAAAGGTTGAAGATTGAATCTTGAATGTGGTATCAAAATGGGTTTCGGTAAGTGGTGGCAAAGACGAAGCATTTGTGTGTTCCTGAGCTTTAGGCTGATGAAAAGGTTAAGTAGAATCTCCACCGACTCGGATACTTTCGGTTCAAAAAGGTTAAACCCTTGATGTTTACATCTTACACCCAACGATACAAATAACGTATCGCATTGTATGCTCTTTAATTTTATATCAATCGTATCTAAAAATTCGTAATAATATAAATTTAAATAAAAAATCTCTCTTTTTTATTAATATTACTTTTTATATATTTCACGTATAAATAATAACTAAAATTAATATAAAGTCGTTTAATTATCATATAAATATAAAACTAAAAATAATATAAAATACTTAAAATATTACAAGAACAATTATATTAAAACATTGTATATTAAGAATAATATAAGTTCATGACTCTATAAATATTACAATAAGAGTTCATGTCGAAGAACATAATAAAGTAGAAGTAAAACGTGAATCAAAAAAATACATTTAAAAATTTTATATTTATATTGCATATATAGAATTTAACACATATATAAAATATAATTGAAATAAAAATAAAAATGAAAACATGGAATTCCATTTAATGGAATATATGCTCAAATCACACTAACCCAATTTTTGTTTAGTACAAAATCCTCATCATCGAAAGAAGTTTCATCATCACCATTATTTAAATTCATTGTACCAAATGATATGCCAATACTTTCTCATCTAATATTATCTTCCAAGTCAATCTCATTTATCAAACTTGACTCCTCAGAAACTCAATTTATTAAAAGATCAATATTGTAAAAGTAAATTAAATCTATAAAACTATTTGTTTTATTAAGACTCATAGTAAATAAAATTAAATAAAATCATTAAGAAATTATATTCAACTTATAACATATCTTTATCGAAGCTTTAAGATATATAAAATAAAGATCAAATCGTTCAATATTTTGTGTTCTAATTTATTTCTTGTCTTAGAATGGATGAATTCAAATACATTCCAATTCTTTTCACACTCAGATGCAATCACACATTAACTTAGAATTTGAAATATAAATTTTTGCAATTCTAGAATACCACTTTCGAATTAGTCTTACCAAGCAACTATTAGACAACAAAAGTAACCTTATAATCAAAATACAATGATGATTAATTTCAAACAAATAACAAAAGTGAAGAAATATATACCTGAATTATGTTGGTCTTTTTAATGAATTACAATGGGCATCCCAAAATCATTTCACGCATCCTTATATGCCTTCATTTGTCAATTAAGGAGATCTTAGATATTTCATATGCAACAATTGTTGTTATAGTTGATAGTGTTCTCTTATTAACTTCAATTTTCTTCATAAAACTTAGTCCAAAATAGATACGAAGGTTCAAAAATACCCTAGGAGAAAACAATGAAGAGTAAAATTGTCCTTCTTATCTTTTATTAATGACTAAAAGATAAGGTGTATATAAAAAAACATATTTTTTAGATTGACTTTAATTGCTTCTTTCACCCTCTCTATAGCATCATAAAAATATTGATGTTACCTTCCTATTACTATCATCCAAACGGAGTACTCTCACCAAAGGCTCAAAAAATTAGATGAGAATTTGACATTGAGACCAAAATTTATAATCTTCAATTATAATTCTTGTTGGGACCCGATCTTTGAAACCGGACCCCAACCAAAAAATGGAAATACGAAAGCAAAAATGAAGGAAATCAAATTCGAAAGAACGGAACATGAGGCGAAAGTCAAAGTATACAAAAGAAACAGCAAGGCTAAAGTATTGAATCAAACGAATCAGATCGGACCCAAATCAAACGCGAAGCAAACAAACGGTTCAATCACAGAAAATTAAACAAAAATAGATTTCGAAATTAGAGGTCAAAAAGCGGAAGTATCGAAAGGAAATTGAAGGGTTCAAAAACAACGAAAACAAATCACTTAATCGAACTGATAAACAAATTTCTGACATCCGTGAACAAATATTCTAGAAAAACGTCGTGTTGGAAAACATACAACAATCGGTCTAAACCAATACAAAACGGTACAAATCGAAACACTTCTATAATTCTCAAACACCAGTATCATCGGACCTCCTGTCCAGAACCCATATCACATTCAATCACGTTCATCCATATCCAAGTCACATTCATACCTCAATTCAATGCACAAATTCATAACTCATTATTTACATTCCAAAATAAATACACTTCGAATAATACAAAATCAATCCCAAAAATTCGAATCCAAAATATAATGATATAACTTCAAAAATACACATGATATAATTGTCCCAAAAATTCTCAACATGACTAAGATTTGAATCTTACAACCAATCAACTTAAAAACACAACATATGCATAAGCGAAGAACTATCTTGACTTTCTTTCATCCGATCACCTGTTCGATACCTAGAGATGGGAATAAAAGAGGGTGAGCTTTACAGCTCGTGGATAACATGTTTATAAATGAGAAACAAGCAAAAACCATTTTCAAAACTCATTGCCATGGTATATTTTCGAAACCATAGTAATTTCACATTTGAAAATTATAAAACCTTATTTCATGAGATTCTCGATTTTTCAAATAATTTACAAAAGCATAAATCATGAATGCATCAATCTTGTCAAATAAATCCTGAGCACATAAGCACATTAGAATGGTCTAGAAGGTCCATAAACAGAACGAGCTAGCACACTTCCCCAAAAAGGATCCTATGTAGTCGTGAACAGAACGAGCTAACACATTCCCATATAGTGGTCTTGTGTAGTCGTGAACATGAGGGAGTCCATGAAGGAGCTCCATGCTACTAGCGGGCAGGCGGGAGAAGCCTTTAGTCAAAGTGCACTTGACAATAGAATGGACCAGACCAAATCCACATAACACGTATTTCATAATCTTGTAAACTTGTATTGCCCAAAATGGCAAATTTTCTTGAAAACTTGCCTTTCTTGACATTTTGTCACAAAGGCATATTTCAAATGCACAATTATTCATGAACATAAAAATCACACATTTCATCAACCAAAATCACATATCAAACACATAACAATTTCTTAAATCGTTCCAAAAGCAATAATGCAACAAATATGAAGCAATTTAAAAACATTTTATTCTCTTAATTCAAAAGCAAAATTTTATTAACTCATTACTCAATTATAAACATTAAACCCACCTTGATTTTCATGCCTAAAGACTTGTCCAAAGGTGCCTCATACTTGCTCCTCTTGCCTTCCTTGATGTC
>JANZLX010000006.1:13881927-13902606 GCA_025531955.1 Erythroxylum orinocense | reverse complement strand
ATTCTTTTGATGTTAATGAATTATGAATTATGTATGGATGATGTTGAGTGGATTATGTATGAATTTGTGTATATATAAGGTGAAGTTGAAATTAGGTATACTTGAAGGAGTTATGAATTTGATGTGATTATTTTGATTGTGAATTGTTGTTACATATATAAGTGAGATGTGTTATGGAAAAAGGAAAATAAAAATGGCATGAGGCTTTAAGCTTTATGATTTGATTTGGATTATGCTTAAGTTTATATAACGAGCAATAATACGCACACGTTTTATGGTAAACGGGGCCCAACATGTTTGGTATCAGAGCAAGAAGAGATTGCAAGGAACCACGGTCAAGTATGATGGTATTTTGTTAAGAGAGTTGGATTCCAGAAACGGGGCCCAACACAATGCTTTCAAATCCTGTTGATGAAGCTCTCAACTGATAGACTAATAATGCTTTAGCTCAGACAAATTTCTTTGATGAATTGATTCCAAACTTGATGGTTTGACTCATGAAACACAGGCCACACACTAACTAGTTGATACAGTCTTTACAGAGATCTAGAAATTGTACAAATCTTACAAAGCTCAAATGTCCCAACTTGATGCAACTCTTTGACATTGGTCAGATAAGAATGCTTTGAGATGAAGTGTTATTCTTTAGGCAAGAGAGACCTACAAAAACATTTCTAGCATATGACAAAACGTTATTATCTACTCAATGGATTCAATGATGTTACTCTGTGTTATACATTCATGTCCTCTCTTCTAGAAGAATTACAACCTGAGTTATAAAGGACCATTGCTACACTTCGACGAGATATGAAAGATATATCTTTTGGAGAAATCTACCAACTCACCTTAGCTTCTTTTAATAAGCTATATGATCAACAATTGATCTTTATGAACATGATTAAAGGCAGTCCTTTATTAAAGAAAGCATGCAAAAAGCCATATTTGACGATCGAGTGTAAAGAAAAAAAAGATTGTGATTGTCACATAAAGAAGAGACATCATTACAAAAATTTCTCCTACAAGAAGTTCCACAAAACTCACGTCTCTTAAGGAAGGCTACAAGCCCTTTAGAAGAAAGAAACATCGACGATTTGTCATCTTCTTTAAAAGGAGAAATCCTTAGGGAAAACCACCAAACCATTGTTTTCTTTGTAGCAAATCAGGACATTTTGCCAATCAATGTCCTCGTAAGATAAAACGGGATATTAAACTCCTGGATTCCATTAAAATTATTATGCCAATCCATGATAATCATAGAAACATTGAAGATCTCATAGAAGAACAATCCAGTACGGATTAAGACACCAAGTTTGTTGTTCCCCTTGATTCCTCTCATGAGAATAATGACTCCTCTGATATTTCCATTTCTAAAGATGACATGCTTTATATGTTACAGCAATAACAACCATGTCTCAAGCTTGTCCGCAAGCCTATTCCTTATCCCTATATGCAAATCCAATTATTGTTCCAAGATAAGTATGACTAGTTCATTAAAGCTATTAGGTATATAGATACCGGATCTAGCAAAACCGTGATGAAGCCCAACATTTTACCTCCTGAAGTATGGAGTTCCCATGATGAATATTTCACTGCTACTGATGGAAATACTTTCATGATCGGACTTATTACTAAAAGGAAAATAGGGATTTGTTTCTTCCCTAACTATATGGTATGGATCAAGGTTCTTGGTAGTTATCTATCTGGCCCAAATATTCTTATTGAAATGGATGTTTGTTATCAGGCATCTCCACTATAGATTTTACCCAGAGGAATCAGATGTCATGCTAACTTCAATTTTTACACTGACATTGGGAATGTATTTGAGCTTACTCAAGTACCACCACCATATAAAACCTTAAAGATCAATTTTGGACTATTTTCCTGAGTCACATGCACAATTCTCTCATTCCAATCCTCTACGGAAGAATCTTGATTTCTTCATTCATCTTCCTTTCAAGAAGAACGAAGATATCAATCCTACCAAGGCCACTCATCTAGGTATGAACCCTAACGATATGAAACTAGCATAAAAAGAATATGTTATCCTTCTTCCATAAGGACTAATTGAGCCCGCTAAATCTGATTGGGTTTGTTAGACTTTTTATGTCAACAAAAGGTCTAAACAGAAGTGAGGAAAAAAGTGGTTAGTCATTGACTATAAACCTCTAAATGCTTTCCTACAGGATGATAAATTCCAAATACCTAAGATTAGTATGCAGGTATTATTTTAAAGGAAGTTACCATCTTCTCCAAGTTTGATCTCAAATCAAGATTTTGAAAAATTGGAATAAACCATCGAGACAGATACAAGACTGCCTTTTGTATTCTAAATGCCCAATATCAATGGACTATTATGCCGTTTGGACTCAAGGCTTCCCCTTCACTATTTCAACAAGCCATGATAAAGATTTATGAGCCCATTCTCCATATTACTTTGATCTACATTAATGATATCTTGTTATACTCTCAAACCTATGAAGAGCATCAGGCTTTACTCCAAACCTTCTTGGATCTCATGAAGCAATATGGCATTATGCTCTCAGTAAAGAAAAGCCAGATTGGGACAACCCAAATAGACTTTTTGGGTATGCATTTCCACAATGGATTTTATCAGCTTAGTCCACATATTGTCAGTAAACTACTACATTTTCCTGATGACAATCTCACCACCAAACAGATACACCAATTCCTTGGAATTGTCAAATATATCCGAGATTTCATCCCTCACATGGTTGATTATACATCATCCTTGTCAAAGTTGCTACAAAAGAATCCACCACTATAGGAAAAAGAGCAAACTAGAGCCATACATCATTTAAAGTAAACCTGTCAACATCAACCAAGCTTGAAGATTCCTAAAAAAGGCTAGCGCATTCTCCAGCATTGGAATGTTATTCTCACTAAAAGGATTTCACGTTATAAATGCACCATTCACCTTACCAAAGGTAACTTATTAGCTGATATCTTATCTCTTCCTATCAGTTTGATCACTACCTTAATCTGTATCCCTCTCCTCCTTTTTATGGGTGCCCTACCTACTATTGCCAAAATAAAGATGGTCTTGCCTCCAATTTCTAGTGCACCCACTATTATTGTAGAAGTTGCATCTTTTGCCCGATTGAGCTTGCTCTATGACCTACACCTCTTCCTCAACCAGACCAACTAACCTTGCAGCCCCTCTTTGTTTAACCTTAGAGCACCATACCTTAATATGTTTTTTTCTTAATGGTCCACTTTTCGAGAATGCATTATGGTATCTCTGGGCTCTCTCTGCCCTTTATGCCTATGTTGTCACCTTACCTCCTCTATAAGTCTACCAATATATTTGTGACCGAGATAATGAAAGTTCTCTATTATGTACTTTCCTTGAGTGGTATCAACCACTAGAACAATAGAGAAAACAACTTTCTCTAGTCATTAAACAACATCGATTATGCAAAGCACTTTTAAAGAAACAATCTGCACAATGTTTCTTTATTCTCCACCGCCCATATCTCACAACACGTACTGATGCAATCTATTCTGACAATTGAGTCTTTTTCCATCACATGTCACTCTACTGGACAAGGTACAAGGAAAATGTCCTTAAATCTCTTAGAAGTTTTCTTAAGGATATCAACCATTTTTCTCAACTTACACCTATCATCTATACTTCTCTTAGACCCTACCTAGGAGAATTTATTCCTGGTGAACTTGAAGTGCCAGAAGTAGACATACCAAGCCCAAATAGCCTAATATATTTTAAATTTGACGATACAATGCCACTCCAAGTTTCCTTTGACACTGCAAGACCTTCATAACCTCTAACCTCCTTCTTCCAAGATACGGAAAATCCCAATGATGATATTTTCATCCCTAATGAAGAAGAGCTTAATCAATTCCTACAGAGACTCTGTACAGACGATGCCAACCCTAACAAAAGACGAAGGACCTACAAAGCTCATTTTGACACTAAAAGCTCAAATGAAAGAGTTTCTCCTTCCAATCTCCAGTCATGGCAAGAACTGATTCGATGTGATTGATGACTAGGATTCCACTTCTCACTGTGGGACCCTTATATTAGTTGTATTTATAATTATATGTCTTTTCTAAAGTGTCATTATGTCTGTGAAAGAATCTTTGGGGTCCACATCCTCTTTAAAGATTCTTCCTTATCTCTTAAGAATATTTGCGACCCATGTGTTTCCCATTTTTGCTTTTTACTTTTTGTCTTTTTAAGTTGTGTGAATGATTGTACCTAAGGAATCTTTCCCTTAAAGTTGTTTGTTTGATTCCCTTGCTTAGTCTACAAAAGCAAGGCTTATAGAGAGGGTTGAAGAAACATGAAAAGGGTCACTTGATAACAAACTAAAATAAATCAGCATAATTGACTAACTAAAACAAAGACTAAAATTAGAAACAATCAAAGAAGACAATGGTACCTGGGCTTTAAATCCTCTTAGGATTTCTCATACAATTATAATTTGACTCCTCAATTTAATATATAGTTTACAAGGCTGTAGAATTTCCTATCCTATGTTAGTATATTTCTCAAGACTATTAACACCTAACCTTCAGTTGATTAACTAAATTCTCTTTTTATTTAAAACCTTTAAGATTACATTAATCGATTCGTAAATTTCACTATTAGGTTTTATCCTAATTAAAAAGTTTTATGTCGATTTATCTCTAAGTTTACATGCAACTCTTTTCAGTTATGGTAGATTTATTCATACAAAAAGATTTCTCAATCTTAATTACATGAAATCATATCGGCACTAACAATATTAATTCAAGGATAAGTAAAACACATAATTGAATCTCAATAAGACCAAAGATATAATTAAGTTTAAAAAATCACTGTAAGTTCTAATCAAGGTTCATATAATCCAAGTACCAACAATATTTAGTTCATAATCATAACATCAAGTCTAAAGGAAAAACATAAAACTAAAAGAAACAAGATGAGATCCTTTTTACTTTTCATAAAATCTACTTTAGATTGATGCAAGTTCACTCCAAAGATGTTTCCTTGATTGCTCTTTTTTTCTTTCTATTATCTTGGGCCATCAATATGTGTTTTCCCAAGCCTCCCTTGAGCCTACTATGAACCCCTTTAGACCTCCCTTTGTTTTTCCATTTTATAGCTCGAAATAAGGGTTTTAGAGTGGACACTGTCACTGAACCGACCATGTGTGTGATCATATCCCTCCATCTTACTTTAATTCCTTGAATGTCACACAAAAGTATGGTCCCAAAGAGCTATATAATCATGGATAGGACTATATGCCTCTACACGGTCATGTCCCTGAAGGACAGCTTCCATGTTTCACTATTTTACGTCAATTTTGTCTGATTTTATCTCCTTTTAACCCATGAAGGCAATTAATCTAAAAATATAATATGAACAAATTAAGTATGAAAAACAATAAGAAACTCTTAACTTAACGAACAAAATTCACTAAATATAGAATTAAAAATATAGTCTATTTAGCATTTATCAAATATATCTACTAATATCCATATTTGACACCATTTGAGATGCTATAAATGATGAATGTGACAGTGGAGATAATTTATACTATTAACGAGTCATGGAATATAATGCTTGGCTTAAGCAATAATGAAGTTGACAACAACAATACAAAGGATATTAAGAGGAACAAGCAAATTGAATAGGCATTTTATGGCTAGGTTTAGGGAGATCATGAATTTGCTTGGGAATGAGTTGATTATTAGTCTAACATAAAGCTAAAAATCAAAGACTAGTTTAGTTTAATACAAGGTGTTTAAGAGGCTAGAAAGGATGTATTTTTTATCAAACTGATTCTAAAATTATTATAATTGTCCTTAAAGATCTATTTAGTGGAATACTCATATTGGAGTCTCATATTATCATTTTACTTTATATATATTGGACTAGCAGTTTAGTTGGGTATATGATTAAGCGCTACATATTGTAAGGTAAGACAATCTAAAACTAGCACTTTAAAGTAATTAAGGTGTCACTTGGTTTTATTTCTATTTTTCTGTCATAGTTTTCAGTTTTTATTTTTTTTGTTTCTGTTTCTCTTTCAAATAAAAACAAAAAAATAGTTGTTAATATTAATATAGTTATATTTTTATCACTTATAATAATTTTATATTAGATAAAACTTAAAGATAAATTATTTTTAATTAAATAAATTTATTTAATCTCTTATGTAATATTAATTAACAAATTATTAATAAATTTATGTTATTTTAATAAAATAAATAATGCAAAAATTAATATTTATTTGAAATATATTTTAATTATAAATCAAATTTTATTTGAATATTTATATATTTTAATTTTAATTATATTTATTAATAATTATTATAAATTTAATTACATATAATTTAATTATTAAAATTAAATTACTCATAATTTTATTGATAATTTTAATTTATTAAATATATAATCTTGAATTAAATTATTGATAATTTTTATTAATAATTAAATAATATATATTTAAATAATAGTAAATCAGATTATTAAAAAACAAAAATAAGAAGCAAAAATTACTTTTATAATTTTTATAATTTTTAAAAAGTAAAAAAAATAAAACTAAAAATAGAAATTAAAAATTTAAACAAACGAATTTTTTCTGAATTTTAAAAAAGACAAAAAAAGAAAGAAATGAAACACCTCTAAGTAATCATGTTTACATGGGTAGTCGGTACTCAGTGTCACTACCACGTAACGGTATTCTACCGTCTTAAACATTCTCATGCTTTATGCCCATCACTTTCAAGCTCCCACCTTTAGCTTTCTCTCTCCATTTCTTTTGTCTGATATTCCCTACATAAAGTGAATCGCTACACACTTTTTATTGGCATGTCCACCATCACAAATCTCTTAGGGTTATTGCGGTTTCTCTTTGTCTTATTTGTCTCTGGAATCCTGTATTGTTCATTGCATTGAAAACCTATTTTGGCCATTTAGAGGTATTTACTTTTCTGCTTCTTCCATGTCTGATTTGTGGGAAAACTTGTGGCTTTGGTTCTTATTTAGTATGTATATACTTGCTATGTGTTATTTTGGTGAATTTTCTTTATTTATTGTTGATGATGCTTAACTTTTGCCTGGGTCGAGGTTCGTTTTTCGATTTCTGCGGTTTTCTTAGGGTTAAGACGGCGACAATTGATTCATAAAGAGAATTTTATGTTTTTGAAAGGGCGACACTGATGATCAGTTTTCACTTTTCGATATATTCATGGACGATGGAAGTTTTTTTTTTTCTTAAAGAAGATTTGGGTTTCTTTTTTAGTTTAGTATGAGGTATTTTCATCCCTGGTTTGCTTGTTCCTAATGGGAAGAAATGATTTTGGAACCTTGTAATGATATGTTAAAATGTCACGAATGTTGTGTCCAATTGGCGAATAGTATAATGTACTTATATGTCGAGTGTTTTAACATAATCTTTGCTTTTCTGTATGCCGTTCTCTTTATTTTATGAAATGCTTTCTTTTTTTCTTGTATTGAATGATAGTCTATCTGTTCTTTTTATTTTTCTTAGTACATTTGAATGATTTTTTAACCTGTTGCTTGCTTTTATTTAATTCATCTATTGGGAAGAGTCTGTAACCTTTGGAGCACCAGTAGTTTTTTAAATAGCCTGCAAATTTTGTTTCACTGAGTTGGTGGGAAGAATATGTTATATGATTGGACAAAAAATATGTTGAACATATGTGGAGTCGTTGTTGAGGATAACTTTTATGTAGAAGAGCCAATAGAAGCATGTGCGCTCTCAGTGCTTTTGAGGACTTGAATAAAGCATGGATGTTTGCTCAAGTTTTCAATTGGTCAGTTGCTGAAAATCTCATGCAATTCATCCGCTTCCATTTAAATTTCATAAAGTTGATATCAGGTTATATGCCTTCCAATCTCTTACAATGATGTACTTCATCCTTCTTTGTTGTATTTAGAAAATATCTGTCTTCTGGGATCAAGTGTTTACTGGTCATATTACATTTGATGCTTGGTTTGACAAATTACTGTTAGTTATGTCCCTGTTCTATATGTCTCTTTTTTATGTTATGGTGAGTCAGATATACAAAATTGTTATGCTCTTGATAACCTGTTTGCAGTGAATTGCTAATTTGATGAAGTTGGGTAAATGCAGTGGAAAATGGCAAGCTTCAGGTGATTACAAACTGCAAGACAGTTTATGGTTGCCAACCGATCTGGTTTTTTTTTAGGTTTTGGGCAAGATCTTTTGGATGTGGCATTATGCAGAATGGATGTCTCATGTGCTTCTGACACAAGTTCAAGCCGTTGGTGCCAGCCTTAAGTGTCTTAGGGCCTCTTCTTCCACGTTGATAATTGGTGGAAGTATTTAAGACTTCTGGTAACACTAGAGCCCACAATTTGTACCTATTTAAAACTTCTGGTAACATTGGAGCCTAAAGTTTGTACCTATCACGTCAGATGTGGAGCTTATTCCTTCTGTAGCTATATCTCACGATAAAGGAGTACAAACCTTATTGTTGTCAAATAAAACATAGCGAACACGGGTGCACTTTGTTGTGTGGCCACCAGGCCACATGGAGCAAAATCACCTGCTGTTGGTGGGGACTCTACCAGTAATTGTGAGCCACATTGGCAAACAAATTCTAGCTTCTCTCCTCCTCCCTTGAGAATGTGGGATTGTAGGTTACAGTCAGATGGTTTACCATGTGGATCTAATGGATTTGCTTCATTGACCTCTAATAGTAGAGGAAGCGGAAATCGCTTAGGCAGTGGGCGGTTTACCAACCATCACCATTCTGTGTCTGATGTTACACTTTCTTATTCTGATAGCCCAACTGCTAATATACAGGAACAATGCCGGACTTCACCTTTGCCAATGTTTGATCTAGGTGAACCATCTGCTTCTAGAGTGAGAGGTAACCTTTAGTTTGATTGTTTTGTAATTATTGAATGTTGAGCTTATATTAGTTTTGGAGTATCTTTTTGGCTAATCTTAATCTCACTTAGATGTCTTGCTTGTAGTCTAATGCTTCTGTTAACTATTCTTGTCTACATTAAGTTTACATTATTATGTCTTTCTATTCTCCTAGTTATTATAGTGAGCTGTTTGATCTATTTGTGATTTTGAATAGAATTTTGACTTTTGACTCTAATTTTATTGTCTTAACACATTTCTATAAACCTGAAGGTTTCTAGATCTCCAATTCTTTGCTAGTTATTCAAATTTGAGTAGAATCTTCGTCATATTTTTTATTCAAGGGCACGTTACAATAGAATTAGACCCAGACCCAGTGTATTCATTTTCCCATTCTGTTGTTACTTCTTTTTTGTTCTTTAACCTTTCCCGTTATGTTCATCAAACTATCTTAGATGACAACATCTTAGTTTGTTGGATACAGGAAGTTTTATCTGTTGGGCTAGTTACTGAATAATGACATCTAATTTTTGTTTAGTTAACCCTCTAATCCTTTGTGGTATCTTTTGTCTTTGCTTTCTCTTATTGTCATCATTTTCTTGAGTACTGTTTTGGCACTATTAGACATACTTGGTAGATAACCAATATGTAGGGCTATTATCCAAACTGCTAACTACTGTATTTGAGCTTGCTTCATCCTTCCTTATTCAGAAAATTTTGCTAGTTCAGCTAACAAGATGAGTGTAGAAAGAAAGCTAGGCCATCCAATAGGTGAGAACATGCCATACATGGCTCTGCTAGTATTGATATTCTGAAATATTTTTGAGAATGAAAAAGGTTGATAAGATACTGGAGCAAACTTATTGAGATAATAATTAGTGAGCATCTGACCATATGCTGCATGTAACATTAGGTGCTACAATCGCTATATGGAAAATTTGTGTACATGTTGTGTGCCACTAGGTATAGTTTAGAATTACATAGCGCTAGAAATTTGATTAAAACTCTTTGATGTACTGTCTGTGTTGGACACATGTGACCACTGCATTCTGAAATATTCTTGTTTATTTCAATGAGTGCCATCTCTGCTTATCATTAGTTGAATATTTATGGGTTTTCATTGTGTTAAATATTTATTCATGTTTCTACCGTGTTGAATATTTCAATGAATATACCATCTCTTATCATTTATTCACAGGGCAATTCTGTTCATCAGGATCACAATGTCAAGGTGGTTGGTTTCATTCCTCTGCCGAGGTGATTTATATCCCAAATATTGTTTGATTAATACAGTGCACCATGTTTTTGTTTGTTAATTTTTGGTGCTTCTCTCTGTCAGAGCGAATTTACTGTTAGACCATCTCTTGGATCTCCAAATTTTAAGTCTCCATCCTCACTTTCTGAGTTTGGTCACGTGGAATCAGTTAGCAAGCGACCCTTCATCTTCTCCAGTCGCAATTTGGCTGCCCGGCACTCTTTCATGTCAAAATCTGTTTACCCTTTAGTATTCCAGAATCCTGTTTCAGAATGTGAAACCTTTGGTGATACCAGTAATATTGATAGATTGACCCCTGTTGGTGATAGGACATCACCTTCTTTTTGGCCTGGCAATAGTTCTAGCGGTGATTTCAAGGTCCATAGCACCCTCACTGAACTACAAAAGTTGGAGACTTCACCAGAACCTGGTGCAAGCTCTAGAAAAGATGGTTTTAGGTGGAGCAGTGCCAGCAGCAGTTATGACATGGCCCTCGATGGAGAAAGGTTCGACTTAACAGGGGAAGTGGGCATGGAGAACCAAAGATCACCCAGTGCTTCTGTGGCAGATCCAAAGTGTGGAGTTTGTAGAAAACTATTGTGGCAGAAATCACCCTGGAGCTCCCATCGTATCATGAGAGGTGGTGACATGCCTACTGCCGGGGTATTAGCATGCAGCCACGTGTTTCATGCTGAATGCTTGGAACAAGCAACTCCAAAGACTCAGATTCACGACCCTCCTTGCCCTTCTTGCTTGAATAGTATTGGAGAAATTGAAGAATACCCCTCAGTTTCAGAGCCCTTGCAGATGGCCCTGAGATCCATTCGGAGAAACAGGCAGTTTGTTTTATCTGATTCCCATGGAACTCACAATGGCAATGAAGTCCCAGCAAACGTGAAGGATGGGTCAAGAAGTAACTGGCATCTCATGATCTCACGGACAAGTAACAGTGGTTCGTCATTAACAAATCGTCTGAAAAGGCATTTCACATTTAAGGGGAAGACTCGTAAAGATATTTTTGGTACAAAGGCGTTTCAGAGGATTATCTTCTAGTTGGGAAGGTGTTCGACACCAGATGTTTCTGTAGCAATCTCCAGGATGTAATTCAATTTGCAACACACTTTTGAAGATTTCATTATTGATGGACTTCAAAAGATGTTCGGGTTCATTTCTTTCGGGACAATGTTTAGAACCCACAAATGCTCCTTGTTAAATATAAGAGCTCCAGCCTCTTTTAACACAGGATTTGTCGTATTAGTGTTGATAGCAGTTAATACATTCTCTACGTTGCCTTTGAGTGCTATTGGAAGGTATGATACTTATCATTAGCTCTCCACACTATTGAGAGACTTTGGGGGGCTGGTCTAATGAGTTGCAGGCAGGATAGTCATAGCCCATAGTGGTAAATGTAGGAATAGAGTTGATTTGATTGTTTGAGAGTCATAGCCCATAGTGGTAAATGTAGGAATAGAGTTGATTTGATTGTTTGAGAGTCAGCTTTATGTAACAAATGGGAGAGAATTTGCAAATTGCTATATGATTATGGATAAGTTGAGAGATCAATATTCCAGCGCTAGCTACTCGTGCCAGGATTAGCGCTTGACAATGGCAGGAGCCAATGCGCATTAGTAACGTTGGTCTGATTCGTAAGGGGAACAAAAAGCATAGTCATTGTATATGGATGTTTTGCGTTGTGGCCTTTCCTGATAAATAAATTATCCAGCTGTTGTCAGCCTGGACTCGGCAATCATTTCATGGGAGTGTACCAAAATTAGTGTCTCCTTTTTAGGTCACTGCACATCCATTTCAGCTCGTGCCAATAGTTATGTTGTTCCATTGTTCTTGATGTATCCACGAGTTGTGTCCCCCCCATGGAAGCTGGTTGAACGTTGTCGGCGTCAACTCTGAGTGGCCCTAGGCACAAGTCCACAGGAAAAGTCCGGTGGGGTTTTCATGATTTGGACCAGTGCTTATCATATTCTTCTTGTAAAGTAGCTTTCTAGCTCCATGTGGTTTAAGAGTTGAAGCTTTCCCAAATGTCGTCTGCATAATATATGAACAAATTAGGCATGTATGTCTTCTCTTTTTTTTTTCTTTTTTTTTTGATAAATCAGAAGATTTTATACAAATATGAAATGTTACGTACGTTACTGGAGACTACTTAAGCAGTAATCTCTTACCTACCAAAAGGAAGTATGTCTTCTCTTTTGGTCTTAGTCTACAGCTAGGAAGAAGGGCCATGTGATCCCATGTGCTTTTTGGGCTAGCGCGTTCCAGCTAATTCATATTCATCTGTTTGCTCAACTTTCTTTGATACGTAATGATTGTTCCTTAGGGACTGGTATCTTTTGTGGGGTTTCTTGAAACTCTCCTTGTGGATTCATGGGTTGTGATTATTTTTTAGAATTGTTTAAGCTAATGTCTTTACCTAATGCCACTTCCTTTGGCGTAGTACTGTTTCGTTATTCATAGGAAGAATTCATTGTAATCTCGTCTGGGAAGGAAGCGATCCATCTATAGGTTAATGAAGTTGGTGACTAAAATGTTTTCAACGTACATGTCAAAATTTTAAAAGCTTGATGTTTGTTTGTTCACGCTGTTGAAAAGAATCATTTTTGGCTTTTATGCGACGTACTATCTTTTCGGCATCTGAGTCGTGTTCATCGTGAATAAAATGGAATGAAGATTCTGCTAAAGTTAAAAAGGCAAGCTGAACGATATCGGGAATAACTTGATCAATTGCATGCCTGAGCGACTGTTGTAGGTTCTTTAGTGTAACTTCGTACGTGTGTACTTTTGGATTTATCTGAAGAAGACAGCCGAAGGATTCAATACGCCATTTCTTGTTTAAGAAAAATGAATAAATCTCAAGATGGTGATAGCACATTGCATAAATGTGTTAACTTGTCAATAAAAGAAGGTCAAAGAGATGACATTTCGTTTTATGGAATAGCATCCTATTTTCATTTGTTCCTCCTGCACATCAAGACCTACTACATTCCTCTTATCCGCACAACATCAGGGATTCAGATAACAGCGTCGGTTTATTCTTTTTGTGTTCACTTTTTATCTTCAACTTTTATGTGTGGGTCCAGTCATTTAATAACAGAAACAGATGTTCCATTTACACAAAACAATTTCTACACAGGCAGTGATGCACGCTTAGGAGAATCCTCTGTTCCATTCCATGCAGTAATTTAGAAGTGTTTGACAGCAACTAAAGCACCGTAAGTTATGCAATGACAAGAAAAGAGGTGGAATTTGATTTTCCTTCCGGCTTTTGTTCTAGTCCTTGATTATCGTTTTCTAGTTCCTTCCAGTCACATTTCATAATTGCTGTACCTTCATCTTTCTCAATTTGTTTTCCCTATGGCTGATCACTTATAGTTTTAGGTCTTCAACTAATTTATGGAAAGTTTTCCAGGCTGTTACATGACACAACACTAAATGATGTCAAGCAGTTGCGAAAATGAGTCATCCACTAAAATATGGCTTTTTTTTTCTTTTTTCTTTTACTCAATCAGGCAATTTACTCCATCAGATGTTAGACACAGAACGAGGTCAATAATGGCTTTTCCATCCTTA
Organism: Erythroxylum orinocense; assembly: GCA_025531955.1. NCBI lineage: Eukaryota > Viridiplantae > Streptophyta > Magnoliopsida > Malpighiales > Erythroxylaceae > Erythroxylum > Erythroxylum orinocense. Next base: position 13,888,878 of record JANZLX010000006.1, on the reverse strand, counting down.
GACATGTACATTGAGACACTACTAGATAACGTTAATGCATTCTTCATTTGCTTGCTGCTCGTGTTAGCCTAAAATAATCCCTCCAACAATTGTATATAAGTTTTCAATCCCAGCACTCTCCTCGTCTTCTGCTACTCATTGACATCTCTTGTTCCAGTTGGTTTCTATAACCAGTTAGGCCCTATAAGTACATATCCAATCCTCATTTCTTTACCTGGAAGCATTTCCAACGAACCATATTTAGTAGCCAACCTGTGAACTTGACTTCCTTTGTTTTCCAGTGCAACAAAATGGGATTCTTTGGAATATATCTATTGGCTTTAGTAACCATGTCAAGGACAATTAACGGCTACGGAGACGGATGGTCTAATGCCCATGCTACCTTCTATGGAGGCGGTGATGCTTCTGGTACAATGGGTAAGTGCCCGAATCCAATAAAGATATGTCAATAAACGTGTCCATTCTTGTGCAGTTCTTGGTTCAACCAAATTTTGGTATGCTTTAGGAGGAGCTTGTGGGTATGGGAATCTTTACAGCCAAGGATATGGGACAAGCACGGTTGCCTTAAGCACAGCTCTATTCAACAATGGACAAACATGTGGAGCATGTTTTGAGATCAAATGCGTAAATGATGACAGGTGGTGTCTCCCGGGATCAATCATTGTCACAGCAACAAACTTTTGCCCACCAAACAATGCCCTCCCAAGCGCTGCAGGAGGATGGTGCAATCCTCCTCTGCAACACTTTGACCTTTCTCGGCCAGGTTTTCAACACATAGCTCACTACAAAGCAGGAATAGTCCCTGTTCAGTACAGAAGGTAACACCAAGTCATTTGCTTATTAGATACAGAAACCTCAACCATTTTAAGCAATCTATGTTTTCCCTGCAGAGTTGCTTGTATGAAATCTGGAGGCATCAGGTTCACGATAAACGGTCATTCATATTTCAACCTTGTTCTTGTGACAAACGTTGGCGGTGCTGGTGAAGTTGTGTCCGTCTCTATCAAAGGGTCTAGAACTGGGTGGCAAGCAATGTCTCGCAATTGGGGACAAAATTGGCAAAGCAACTCCTACCTTAATGCTCAAGCTCTCTCCTTTATGGTGACAACAAGCGACGGTCGCCATGTTGTCTCCAACGGCGTGGCTCCTTCCAACTGGGCCTTCGGCCAAACCTTTTCAGGTCGACAGTTTTCAAGTTAAAACTTTTCATAGACATGTCTAGCCAAGGCAGGCTGAGGAGGAACTATCTCCCAATTAATAGCTTCACTGATAATTCCAGGATGTTATGAACTTGTGTACTGTCTAATGCGTGACTAGAGCTGTATACTGTCTAATGCGTGAGTAGTCAACTTATGTAGTGTTAGTTGAACAGCAAAAGATCCCCTCGTAATGGCCTAACTGTCTTCTTTCTTTTCCTCGCACTCTGAGGCATGGAGAGCGAATTAGGGAGAACATTTTGTGAGAACCATCTCAGGTTTTAATGGGGTAGTTCGGAGTTGGACTCGTATGGTGAAGATGGTCGTTAAGTCACCAACATATGAAGATATCTGGATTTTTATAATTATCGTCAGTCGTCACATTGAATTGTACCGACCGTTAGTGGAGAATGAGGTTGAAGTGTTAACCTTCCAACGATCTGGGCTAAAATTGAAGTCCGGAAATGCCATTCCCATAAGTTATGTGATTTGATTATTCACTATATACTGTGAATCAATTTTGTGATCATATCAAGCCAGCCACAAATTTGCCAACTGAATAGGTTCTGTTTTGATAATCACTGGGCCAAAGCAATTTGCAGTATCATCTTTTGGGACAAGCTCATCACCTTGGCTAGATGTCAATTATTAAATATATAAAGGATAACCCTCAGGTCAACTGTCCAAATCTTCTATCTAATATTACTCTGTTTTATTCGATCTCATAAAATCTTAATTATTTATTTTACAAGATTCATGCAAGCCCATACAGATCTTACATAAATAAATAATTAAGATTTACTTGATACAATAAGATACCATTATATTGAATAGAAGCGTGCACTTGCGTCACAACAACACTTCGTAATTCCGAAGGAATAAGCTTTTTAACGAACGTGATCTTCCATCACACCAAGCCGTCTTTTCAGGGTCATCTCGTTGTACTTTAAATGACCCATGCCACTTGGGACATCAATACATCATGATGTAGTAAACTCCAGTAAAAGAGGACATAAATGCTTTAGTTGCTCCAAATGACGACATATGATTAATCACCTGTGGGAGATCAATATGATATACCGTTCGGAAGCTGTTCTATTACAAATTAGCAAATAGTTTCGGGAACAAGGAGTAAATAAAAACTACAAAATCTTATCAAAGAATATCGGGAATAGATTATTCATAAATTAGCAAGGCAATTTTGGTAGCTCGGACTTACAATTGCATGGACAAAAGGGATGAAAAGAAGTAATACAATTATCAGAACTACACTAGAAAAGAAAAACAAACAGAACAAGAAGCGTTCCACTCTATTAACATCCCAAACTACAAAGATCACAAACGATCTCTTTAGGGTGATCCGCATCTATGGTTTATTTTTGGATAGAAGCAGACGATTGAGTTCCATTTCACCACTCCTCCTGCAAGTTGCATCAAATATTTGAGCAATGTAATTGACTAGCAGCGCTCCCAATTCCAACATCATCAAGCTTTTTGCTGATGATGGTACACTTCATGATTACATCAATTGTAGTCAAAACTCAGTTCACTACAAACTGGCAATTGAAATTAAATCCACAGATCATTAAACTAGCGACCAAGTTAATCCGCAAACATGTCACAACACAGAATCATATAGTATAAGTCAAGGTACTTAACAAATCAATTACTTTCCTCAAAAGCGTTATATCAATCAGTTTCTGGCATTGCTTTTAAACTGTGCATATATGATACAATCAAACCCATTAATTCATCTAAACGGGAAGGGAAATCAACATACCAGAAAGTTACACATTTAATCTAATACTACAGGAATAAATAAGATAGTCAAACGTGAGCATCAGCTCCAATTCGCAACTGGAAACGAGGAATAAACAACCAAATATTGGTAAAGGCACTCTTTCTGACATTACTACCAAAACCAAGACAAAACAACACGCATAAGACAAACAAAAACACAGTATAAACAAGCCCGAAAAAAGGTGTCACAAGTAATCAATTCTGATTTGGGGATTCGTAAGTACATTACAGCCTGATTTCTATAAAAAAAGAAGGGGCTCTAACCATGGGCAGCAATAAAACTAACAATGTCATGAATGGTGCACAAGACGTATCTGTCTTCCATTACCATACAGTCTTTTATTTTGTTAGCAACCTCGTTACTGGTCAATGAATGCTTACAGTTCTGAGCTCTGCGAAACGTAATATTACATAACAAGCTAGCTAAAACCATACGACTAAAGAAGGGGATCTGTTTACTCTGTTGTGATCAAGTTATTCCACAAACAAAACACATTCTTAGATTCATAACATTTAAAGGAAGATACTTCAAAAAAACAAATACTTCCGTCGAAAGCCTTAAATCTCCAACTTCAATTTCAGATTTTAAAACTTGAGCAACTCAACAGGATCAAACCCGTCAAACATTTAAATATGAAGCCAATAATCCAGAAGGCTGCAATTGGAGAAATTACTTCAACGCCATTCATCAATTAAGACTAAGAGAAAAACAAGAGATATTGGTATAAGGCAATCCGTTTAACATTAGTACTAAAGTGAAACAAAAATATCAACGAAAGACAAATGAAAAAACCCAACGCATACAGACAGAGACAACCTGAAATAAAAAAGTTATGGTGTTGAGGATTAGCCCGAAGGACCATCACAGCCCGATCTTCAGGCTCAGATCCCGGGCAGTCGTCATCACAGAAAAGGAACTCAATAGGGTAGCAATAGGATCTCTCTCTCTACTAGTAGAAGAGCCACCGGCGGCCATAAAGCATGGGAGGGCAACTCAGGCACAAGAAGAGAGGGAGAGGAGCAGACCCCATCAGAGACTCCTACATCTGCTCTGATAAGATCAAGTAATGGGTTTTCTGCGGGGGGGCTTTGAGTTTATAGCGAACTAGGGTTTCCTAGATTGATTTGTTTGTGAATTTTTTTGGATACCCTTGATAGCACCTACATATTGCCGGTCATCGAGTGAGCTTAGTATTTCTAGGCGAGGGTATTTATGGGATCTAGGATTTATGGGAAAAATTTTAAAGAAAGGAAGCAAATAATAACCTTTTGGTGTTTATGTATTCATAAAAATTAGTCCTCTTATTATCTTGTACAATAGAATGTGGAAATTATTATTGAATCGTAAGAGTGGAAACCAAAAGAAAACTTTAATAACATTAGCTTTATGTTAGTTAATTATTATAACATTCTTTCGTGTTATACTCAGGGACGGATCTAAAAAATTTTTTGAGTAGGGACAAAATTTTAATAGGAACAAAATTTTATTTTTAGTGGGGGCAAAGTTTTAATAAAAGCAAAATTATATTTTTTTTATAAGATCAAAATTTTAAAATAATAAATTTTTTATATAATACTTTTAGGAGCCAGCGGGGGCAAATGCCCCCACTTGTCCCCAATGTGACTCCGTCCTTGGTCATACTGATCGGTACTAGTTGATATGTGTGATACCGACTAAAAAACGACACGAAACTTGTGAATAAAATCGAACCATGGTATCGACAAAAAATGTAAATACCAATTATTTGCTGATAAATTTAGTAAATGTTTTTAAAATGAGGACTAAACTGAAAAAAGAAAATCCAATAGCCAGCTCATGCTAGAATTTTTCTTCTCTCAGTTTTCGCTAATCTGTCATGCTCCACTCCACTGTTGCCTTTTGTTCTAAGTTTTAGGTTGTTTTAAACTTGTGTTTGTAAAATGTTAATTGCTTGTGTTGTGATTTGTGTGTGTTTGTGCTTCAATTTAGATTTTAAACAATTACTCAATTAGACTGAATTTGTTTAGCAAAATTAAGTTGTGAATTGTTTTGTGGCAATTCTGGCTTTGATAATCAAATTGTAGATTGTGTTGTGGCAATTGTGACATTGTCTTGATTTAAGATTAGGTTAAATTTTGTTTAATTTACAAATTGTGTTGTGTTTAATAATGACTAATTAATAGTGTCTTAATTTTGTTTAAAGCAATAACAATAAGTTTTAAAATTATAGTTTAGATTTTGAATTTGGAGTGACTTTATGATTACGAGTAATAAAAATAAGCTTTAATATAATGATTTTATGATTATGGAAAATTTGTTAATTGAAATTTAAGCTAAATTTATCATTCTAAAATAAATTATTAATTGAGATTTTGAGGTAATTTTATCATTCTATTATTCATAATAGCTGAGATTGATTATTTCAGATCATTATGGAATAAATTATTGTATATTATTTGCTTCCATAAGATTGTCATTATGAGAGTATAATGATGTTTTTAATTTTTATAATAAGTTTGTTTTTGTAACATGCAATTTTATTGCGAAAAAATGTAAGATACAAGAATTGATTTATGCTATAAATGTACTGGTAGATAATTTTTTTCATGATATATATGGTAGTTATACTAACAATTTTTGAATTTTTTTTGGATAGAACGTGCTTAAATATCACATTTTCTTAATGATTCATTTTTATAAGTTCATAAAATTCACTTGCAAGTCTATACCATATGATTGTTCAGAATTATTGTTGCTCTATTTCTTTTTCATTATTTTACATAGCTTATTTCATTTTTCCATGTCACTAGTAGTTAGTAATAAGTATTCTTGGACTATTAACTTGGAATAAAAGATGTATGTATGTTTGAGTTCTAAGTTGTATATATGTTTTTAGAATCTAAGATGTGCTTTTGTGTTTGTTTTGAGTTAAACAATACATATTTTCTAATAGTATTACATTATGAAATCAAGTTGGAAGAGTACTTTATTTTTATATGAAATTATTAATTGAAGGGTTAATTACCAAAAAAAAGCTCAAACTTTCCTCAAATTTTCAATTATAGCCCAAAATTTAAAAAGTAGCAATAAAATGCCCAAACTTTCATTTTTTTCAATTCTAACCCGACATTAGTCTCACTGTTATCTTTGTTGACGTGACACTGCCACATGTCAATGACCCTCACTAATCAGACACGTCAGCATCATTAAGAGGAGCTTGTCTGATTAGTGAAACGTTTTAGACGAATATAGCGCCTCATCCTTTGTGTAGAGATCTAGGTTTTTTTGTTTGTTTTTGTCACCAACAACTGAAGTTGCCTCTCCATCGTCGGCCTGTGTCGTGTCCTCATAGTTTTTTGTGAACCTGCATCACCTTTGCCTGTTATTCGATGGGTGTTAACAGTCTTTATACACTAGTGGTGAAGCCACTAGTTTCTTGCCTAAGCCAGTGGCCCGTCACTAGTTCTAACAATCACCAATGGGAGTTCGCCGCTGGTGGGCGACACATTCTCTAGTTATGGCTTATTCCATACGACAGCCACAAACCAGAATGGTTATTCTCCACATAAAACATAAACAACACAGCCCCAACCATTAAGGCTTGTTGTGATTTTTAAGTAGTCACATGCAAACCTATACACACAAAAATAACAGTAGGCATGAAAATAGCTACGTTTTTATATATATATATATAGAGTCTTCAAAAGCTCCAGTCTTCATCTCTCACATCTCCAAAAACCAAAATCAAACTCAATAGTTGGGCATCTCTGTAGCAGCCCACTCTCGCAAGACACGTACCCGACATTCATGGTGATATCCGAGTACATACCCCGCAAGGGTAGCATGCTAGAACGATCATTCAGTCAAAATTTATCACAAAACTTTTGTTTCTTTAAATCAAGGTACATGTAAGCGGAAATTACTAATCAAATTGGGCCCATGTCATTTAAAAACATTTCCATTTACAAGTTACAA
>JANZLX010000006.1:13827355-13855244 GCA_025531955.1 Erythroxylum orinocense | reverse complement strand
GTTTTCTAGTTTCCTAAAAATTAGAGATGAAAATTTGGAAACCTAATAAAAGTAGTTTTCTAATTTCCTAGAAAATTAGAAAAATAGAAAACATGTCTATTTTTTTTATTAATAAATATGTTTTCTAATTATTTTCTATTTTATGAAAAAAATTTCTAAAAAATTATAGAATTTTTAAAAAGTAAACGCACCCTTACTTTTCCAAGTCTGCTTTTCACTTTTTGATTTGTGTATTGATGGATTATCTATTAATCTGTTTCCTGCACCATCAAGTCTTTCTTTTCATGTGGCTAATTAAAGGATGGTCACAAGCGACACACCTGTTCACTTCCGCTCCGTTTTTCTACTAGCCCATCGTTGTCATCTTTGTATGTTGAAGTTTCGCAATAAAGCAAAATTTGGAGGGCTTGATAGTCAGTAATCTTATCCTTATATAATAAAAAAGTTGTTTTCAATAGACTCACATACAAATGTGACGAATGATGCAGGTTAAAAAGTAAATAAATAAAACTGACATACTAAATACTTATGTAAACAAAAATACAATAAATACATAAATAAATAAAAATAAAATATAATCAAAAGATATATATGATGGTGTCCAAATCTACTAGTACCTAATAAGTTAACTATCTTGTAATATGATCAGTATGGAAAAGAATGATACAAGTTAAAAAGTAAATAAATAAAACTGGCATATTAAATACTTATGTAAATAAAAATACAATAAATATATAAATAAATAAAAATAAAATATACTCAAAGGATATAGGTGTCCTAATATACTAGTACCTAATAAGCTATTATCTTACAATATGATCAATATGGATAAATGATTTTAGATCAATCAACACAAAAAAAAGCCCCATCAGAAACAAATACAACATTAGATATATGCAAATATATCTACAGTGAAAAAAATCTTAAATTTGCTTTTAAGTTATTTCTATTCCACTACTAAGACTAAAAAAAGGAAGAGCTCTTAAAGGAAAAAAGGTAAAGTAAAAAAGCTGGTGAAGAAATTATTATAAATCAGGGACAACCGATTCATATGTTCCTGATAAGAAAAGAAAGGAACGTGTCGAGCTTTAAATTGACAGAAGAAAAACAAAAGAGGATATACTGGAAATGTTTTCTACTAATATTATTCAAATATGTAATCGCCTTAATATAGGCATTACAAGTAACGAAAATAGCTAATAAGAAGGAAACTACTTCCACTAACTTGAAACGTGGACCACTCCACTTCCACATGAATTAAACTTAAAAAATACTCTAAAGACCAGGTCAAACAGAGTCTTCCAGATAAACATGAAACATAAATATTAAAATAATATCAACAGTTCCTCCACCCAAACACTTTATTTGTCCAGAAAACCCAAAATTCCCAATATTTCTGCCATCAAAGATCTCAAAAAAGTCATCTACCAACAACCAGAACAAAAAGATCTCACAAAACCTCAAGCAGACAATCCAATACTAACAGTAAGCCATCGATATTAGACAAATGAACTCATCCATTCCAAAAAAAAATAATCCATGAAAGTAAAGGTTTGGAAACAAATCCAAATCTATACGATGATCAACACGAGTCCACAATGAACTAATCACTCAAAAAACATATTTTCATCACAAAAAAAACCACCCAAACTTCAACCAGAAAAAAAAAGATAAACATTTGCATAAAACATAAACAACCATTAAAGCTTGACTCTTGAAGGGTACATTCCTACGCAAAGAGGGGCCAAAAATTAAAACTCATCTCAAGTTTAGCCCCATCTAAAGCACAGAAAGAGAGAAACTTCAAATAAGAAATGAAAACCCAACAAAACAAGAACCTTTACCTCGTGACTGACCGCGGTTGATACATAATAGCGAAAGAAAAGTACTGTTCTTGGTCGGCGGTGTCCCAGATCTAAGCCTTGACGCTCTTGTGCTCAAATCCAGAGTTAGAGTAGAAAAGCATAAAGGTAAAAATTACAAAAAGTTCCTACCATTATTTCATTTACAGCATTCCTCCTTGATGAAGGTGAAAAACCGATCAACATATATAACCTGCATTTATGAAGCCCCGACAAAAGAAACGAGAAGACGGTGGGCTAGAAGGCCCTGATGGGGGCAAAAAGGCAGAAAAGAGGGGTAGTGAAATATTTTTTAACAAAGAATTAAAAAAAGAATGTTGGTAAGTTGCATCGTCACACTTTTTTTTTTTTTTTGGTGAAAAGGAAACATAAACTGGTTACAAAATGGGTCGGAGAAAACAGGTTCCCGACCGATCCTCGACGAGGAGAAAATGACACCTAATGGGTGGCTCGTCAAAATAAGTGACCCCTAGATCAAACAGGGTGGAGTAGTGTGCCAGCCAGTCAGCACAGCGGTTGCCCTCTCGATAAGTGTGGCTATGTGTAACAGTCCAGTTGCGGGAGAGCAACTCATGGATACTCTGGACGATGGGATTGAGCGCCTGGGCTCGAGCGGTAGCGGACGAGATCAAGTGAAGCGCCGCGGTGTAGTCGGCTTCCAAAACACCTTTTTTAATTCTTTCTTTCTTTCTTTCAATATAGTGCTTAAACTTAATACAAACTAGAATGTTGAGAAGTTTGCATCTTGTATCCTTCCTCCCACAAAAAAGAAAAAATATATATTGCTAAAGTGATCATCAAAAGATAAACCTCCTCAATTGAGCCAACTTTTCATTTATGATTAAAAAAAAACTTTAACGTCTATTAAATAAAAGTCCTTTATGAGTTACTAAAAGAATTTCATTTAATTTTCAAAATGCTATATCTCTAAAAAAATTTCTAAAAAATGAATGATTAAATACTCACCTTACTTCTTTAAGGTATTTCTTCCAATGTCATTACTAATAGGATTTGATAATTAATCATGTCTAAAAATCTAATCCAAAATTAAATCAGATAAAGATATTTAAGATTTTAAAAGTATTTTGAATAATTAATTAACCAATTTATAATTAAAAATTTTTACAATTAAATTAATGGAATAATTTTAATTTTTTAATTCGGTAAAAATATTATTTATTGCTATTTAAGAAAATTAAATTTACAAATTTGAATATCATAAAATTTCCGATCTTCGTGATTTGATTAAAGAGGGTCACCAGAGGGAATAATCATGGTTGTCTGTTTTCTTCCTCAAACTTCCAAGTGCTCCTATTGTTTGTAGTCTTTGTCTGCAACTTTGTTCTATCAACTAGTAACTTGCCAAATGTGTCATTTTGATGACAAAGACATAGGCTAACAAGATAAGGAAGACTTATTTTTCCAAGTCTTTTTTTTTTTTTGAGGGGAATATTTTTCCAAGTCTTAAAAGTATTAAAGTGACCGATTATTTTCTTTATTATTGAACCATCACCATCAAAACGTTGAAAGCACTTTAGTAATGTTTCCAAGTCTACTTTTATCGTACAATTTCCAAAAGCATTGCTTTCCAAGGATCTAGAAATGAAGACTTTTTTAATTAATTAATTTTTAATTAGTTTAATCAGTCGAATTGATTTAAAGAATACGAAATTTTAAATATGTGATTCTCAAATTTATTACTTGATTTTTTTAACAATTATCATATATTTTTATGTCTTCATGATTTAATTTAACGTAAAAATCGTAATCGTAATTAGACGGTCACACGCGGTCTAATTAACAAGGTAACATGTTAAATAAGAGATTTTTAGTTATGAATATATCTGATAAATTATTTTAAATATTTTAATTTTTATTAAAACAACTTTCTAAAAAGTTGATAGCATTCCCTCAAAAAAAAAAAAAGTTGATAGCAGTGTGAATTTTGCCCATCCCTCTTATTATTGGACCACCACCGCATAAAAGTTGAAAGCACTACACTAAGTAGATTTTCTAAACAATTTCCAAACCCATTTCTTTTATAAGACCTAGACAGGAACGAGTAGATTTCTCTCCTTTTAATTGCCCACTTGCTTTATAATTGTCTTATATTTATATAACTAATCCAATTTATGAAATTAATTTGTTAATAAGTTGAAAATAGGTAGAATTTTTAATTCATTTGGAAAAGTTTACAAAAATTTTAAAATAAAAATTGAAAGAAAAGAACAAAAAATAATCTTAGAAACAATTTTAAGTAATTAAACTTAAAATTAAAAAGATAATGAGATATGAGCTTAATTTATAAAAACACAATAACAAAATATTTAAATTCATCTAACTTGAAAAAAATATAATATAAAGATTTATAGATTATAAAATTTTAGAAATATTCATTTTCAGTTTTAATAATATTTTGTGACTTACTTTTATCAATTAACTTGTGTATCTTGTGGAATATGTAAAGATATCATTTAATTGAATAATCATTCTTAATTTACTTAATATCTTCTATTATCAATAAATGATGTAATACAAACTTTTTTAATTCTTTGTTTCTTTCTTTGAATATAGTGCTTAAACTTAATACAAACTAGAAGGTTCAGAAGTTTGCATCTTGTATCCTTCCTCACAGGGGTGGATCCAGGAAGTTTTTTCAGTGGGAGCAAACAAAAATTTCAATAGGGGCAAAGCTTCAAAAAATAATTTTGTGGGGGTAAAAATTAAAAAAAAATTTACATGAAATTTTAGGAAAATTTTTTGGGACAGTGGAGGGCACTCCGCCATTGCTTCCTCACACAAAAAAAAAATTGCCAAATTGATCAGCACGTGTTCGAATGGGCAAAAGATAAACTTCCAATTGAGCCAACTTTTCAGTTACGATTAAAAAAAACTTTAATGTCTATTAAATAAAATGACTTTATGAGTTACCCAAAAAACTTCATTTAATTTTCAAAATGCTATATCTTTAAAAAAATTTCCTAAAAAACGAATAATTAAATAGTCACCTTACCTCTTTAAGTTATTTCTTGCAATGTCATTACTAACAGGATTTGATAATTAATAATGTCTAAAAATCTAATCCAAAATTACATCAATAAGATAAAGATGTTTAAGATTTTAAAAGTATTAATTAATAAATTAGCCAAATTGTAATTAAAAAATATTAAAAAATTAATTAATTTAAACTTTTACAATTAAATTGATAGAATAATTTCAATTTTTTAATTGATTAAAAATATTATTTATAGCTATTTAAAAAAATCAAATTTATAAATTTGAAGATCACAAAATTTTCGATCTTAGTGATTTGATTTAAGAGGGTCACCAGAGGGAATAATCATGGTTGTATGTTTCCTTGCTCAAACTTCCCAATCCTCATATCGTTTATAGTCTTTGTCTGCGACTTTGTTCCATCAACTAGTAACTTGCCAAATGTGTCATTTTGACGTTGAATATATCTGATGTATTCTGATTTCATGAGGTTTAATGAAAATGTTTTATTTTTCAATTTTTAACTCTATATGGTATCTATTTTAAAATTTATGGTATTATTGATAGTCTCTGAATGGAATTATTAATTTTTTCTTGTATATTTAGCAATATATTCTTATTATTTATTATACAACTAATTTAATAAATAATAAGAATATACATGTTGCTTGAAAATGATCTATAAAACAAAAATATTATATACTAACTGAAATATCTACTAGGAACCAATATTATGAATACCATACCGAATTTAGTATCAGAATGAGTTCTAGTACGATACTGTACCGGTACCGGTTAATATCAAATACCGTTTCAGATAATTTTTGAATTTATAAAATATTTTCTGAATTTTTTTTAAATTACAAAATAGTTCATTATTATATTGTATAGTTGTACTATATTTTAGTCATGTCTCAAAAAATCATAATAAAAAATAATAATCACAATTTTAATTTAATTTATAAAATTAATTTAATAATTATTAATAATTATAATTAAATTTAAAAAATATATTTTAAATATATAAATTTCAAATAAATTTTGATTGTATAATTAAAAATATATAAAATAAATATTAATTTATAAAAAATAATTTTTAAATTATTTATTTTAAAAATAAAATATTTTTATTAATACTTTATTAATAAATATTATATAAAATATTAAAATAAATATAAATATAAATAATTTATTTTTAAGTTTTATTTAACGTATATTTATTATTAGCAATAAAAATATTTATTTTATTTTAAAATTAAAAATTAAAAAATCACAATAAAAGTTAAATTTAATAACTAATTTAAAACTTTGAAAAAACAAGGAGAGGGAGCGGCAAGAGGAGGTTTTTTAAAAATTTTGAAAATTTGTCCTAAACAGTTTCCCTCTTTTTCAAAGTTTATGATATCGACCGGCATTTGCTTGGTATTTTAAGTATCAACCTTTACCGAACGATACCATATGAAACCAATTGGTACCTTTAAATATAATTTTGTACAGTTTTCTAGTCGAAAATGACCTGTACGGTACGAAATTTATAATGTTGATTTAAATTGAACATTTATTGAACATTTTGCAAATATTTAGTTCTGATATGGTAGGAAATTCATAGGTTTAAATTTAACATTTTGCAAATATTTGGTTCATTTTAAAGATTTTGAAACACTATGGTTTGAACTTTGACCTATGAGATTAAAAAAACGCCTTTTGCCTTTGATTAAAAGGGAAACAAATAATTTATTATTTACAAACGTGTACGACAATATAAATAGGCCAACTAGTTATTACTTAAGTGAACTATCTTAATAGTAGCAATTAATGGAGTGGACTCTTTAACTTATATTTAGAATAAATTTAAATTAAAACATTTAATTGATTTTTAATTTTTTTCAAAATATAATAAAGTTTTAAGTTTAAAAAATGATTAACCCAATATTTTAATTCTTTGTATAAATTTAGAAACCAAAAAAAGGCCTTAATTTTATAACTTAAAATAGTGACTTAAGTAGGAAACTCTATTTATTTTTTATTTTTCATAATTTAGTATCTCTAATGTTATTAATTTGTTGAAATTTTATTCTTATTGGATATTTGTTAGTTACCAATTCTGAAAATTAAGGTTAAGAAAATTAATTTTTGATCCGATATAAAAATTAAAAAATGGCTTAATAAATGATTAGGTTGAAGTGAATTGAGTACTTATTGAACATGTGATGAGGAAGTCTAATAAGGTTATTATAAATAGTTGACCTGCTCAAGTTAGTTTCATATTTATATTTAATTTTCTTTGACTCATTAAAAGATTTGTTACTCATTAAAAGATTTGTGTATTAAGAAATGTCAATAAAGATCTTGCTCACATTATTTCAAGCAATTTTTATAAAGGACAATCAAAAGTTTTAGTAGTTTGTTACTCAAAGTCTTAAACAACTTAGTCAAATAAAAATGGATAGCAAAATAGGTATGTTCCTTGCATTATTTCCTTTTATACAAGTTTATAGATCTGTTATGTTTAACACATGGTATCATATTAGTTCTATGAATTAAATTGAGATTTTATAATTTCTTTATAAGGAAATTATAAAAATATTCTTTTTTTCTCTAATATTAATGTATTATTACATGATTAGTTTCTATTTTAAATTTGTAGGAAAAGGGGCATAAATTAAGGCTATCAATGATCTTTAGTAAAAAATCATTGGGATGCATTGAAATATCACCAAAAATAGTCATAAAAAATCACCTATTCTTGTAGCTACAAAAGGCTTGGTCGGGTGACTGTTCACTGATGGATGCTTCTTCTCTCTCAACCTCCACTGATCACTGTTCACTAACCAAATTATTCCACCTAATTTCGAAACAAGATCCTCTGTTCTATAATTTTATGTCAACTTTGATCCAGATGATCTCATTCACACATTTTTTTTAGTCCCACATGTTTGTGTGATTTGAAACAGGGTTAGGGTTTAGAGGTGTTGAAAACATGCCTTAAATAATTGATATAGAATAATTGGTCAATGGACTAAATCTTTAGTGTTTTATTCTTTGTTTAAAATAGTTAGTTGAGATGTATATTAGCAAATCATTTTTTATTCTTATATTTTCAGCTCTATGTAAACTATGTAGTGCATCAAATAAATGTGTTTTTCTTTAGAAAACATAAAAACTTGTGTTCATTTTAGCTTTTTCATTTTTGTTGTTAGTCCTTCAGCTACCAAAAAAATGGTATCAGAGCATTTGTCTTGAGCGACCTGTGAGATAAGCCGAACCTAAATACAAACCCGATTTACAACTCAAAATTACAACCATCTTCAAGTAATGAAGATTAAAACACAACTGTCTCAAGGTGCACCACCAATTTTTGATGATGAAAACTATTAAGTTTGGGTTGTTCGAATGAAAGCTCATCTTGATGCTATGGATGTTTAGGAAGTAGTGGGGGAAGACTATGAAGTGTCTCCATTGCCAACAAATCTTACAATGACTCAAATCAAGATGCACAAAGAAAGGAAAAATAGGAAGTCTAAAGCCAAAGCCTGCTTGTTTTATGTTGTTTCAAACATCGTATTCACAAAAATTATGAATCTAAAGTCGACAAAGGATATCTAGGATTACCTTAAAAAGGAATACCAAGGCAATAAAATAACAAAGAGCATGTAAGTGCTCAACATGATCGGAGAATTTGAAATGTTGAAGATGAAAGAGTCAGAAACCATTAAAGAATACTTCGACAAGTTGCTCGGCATAGTAAACAAAGTGAAGTTATTAGGAAGCATTGTTCTGATGAACGAATAGTGCAAAAAGTTCTTGTAACCTTACCTAAAAAATATGAATCTAAATTTTCTACATTGGAAGAAGCTAAGGATCTATCAAGCATGTATTTGGTAGAATTAGTAAATGTACTGCAGACACAAGAACAAAGGAGGATGATGAGAGAAGAAGGAACCATTAAAGGTGCTTTACGAGCAAAAAAAAAATCAAGAGGAGAAAAAAAACAAGAGTTTCAACAAGATCGACAACAAAAACAATAGAAACAATAATGATTCATATCCATTATGCCTACATTGCCAAAAAAAATACAAATCACTTACAAATAAAATGTTTATGGAGGCCTGATATCAAATACATAAAATGTGGACAAATTAGGCATATGGGGAAGATTTGCAAGGCACGAAATGAAGAGGCAAAAGCAGCAACTGAGCAACATCAAGAGGATGAATTATTTTGACATTAAATCTTTGCAATTTCTAAGGCAAGGAGGAGTGTTCAAAACGTGCCTTAAATAATTGCTGTAGAATAATTGGTCAATGGACCCAATCTTTAGTGCTTTATTCCTTGTTTAAAATAGTTATTTGAGATGTAGTGGGGCATAAACAAATTATTTTTTATTTTTATTTTTTCAATTCTATATAAACTATGTAGTGCATTGAATAATTTTTTTCAGAAAATATAAAATCTTGTGTTCTTTTTAGCTTCTTCATTTTCGTTGTTAGTCCTTCAGATGCCAAAAACCAACAAGAAAAATTGATCCCTTTGATTCCATGATGTCTTTTCCCTTAAAACCTTACATTCCTCATTCCCGTCACATTCTACGCATCTAAACATAATTCCATCTTTTTTCTCTAGCTCCTTTCACTTCTGCCACTTTTCATTTGTTAGTAACCTCAAATTTGCCTATTGCCTACTTCATCTGCTTCATCTTCATTGCTGCATTAGCCTCTTCTCTTGAACTGTCTTGCTTCATAACATTCACTACTCTCCTGTACACTCCTTAACCTTTTTTTTTGGTTTTTTATCCAACAGTCCATAACTCTTATAAACTTGAATTGTTCCAAAGCATCCATTAAAGAACTGTTTGCTTCTTCTTCTGTTAACACTCAACGTCCATACCAAAATATTGTTCTTATCCACAAAACATGGACTCAAATAAGTTCCTCAAATATTCAATTTTCTTTGATTAGTTAAGAGCTTTGTGCATTAACAAAGTAACAGAAAGATCTTGTTAACGTCATTTTAAGCAACTTATAATCAAAAGTTTCAATAATTTGTTTAAATTTTGACTAGTTTACTCAAATTCTGTACCAAAATATTCAAATAAAATTCATCATAAAATAGATATTTTCTATTTATACAAATTTATGGTTGACCATGAGCTGAGCAGTAAATTTTATCTTATAATAAACACAAATACTCCATTTCTAACAATTTAGCATTTATTTTTATTTAAAACTTGATAAACACATTCACTTTTTTTTAGGTATTTTAAATTATTTTTTGGAAAATAATAAATGGATTTCATTAAATTGGGAGATCTCCAACTAAATTCTTGAGTTACAGGAGAGACTAACTCTACATGGGTTTATAGCTCACTCATTATATAGGTAAGCTTAGATAAGTTCACAAATGGAGTTTACATTTTAAGTCACAAGACATTTCACTCATACCACTTGCTAAGGCTATTAAGATGAGCTTAGTAAGGAAAACATTAAGGCTAGAATTCATTTCAACAATTGCTCTGCGAAAGATCTCGTCATTCCTTTTCCTCCGACTATGATAAATAAGCATTCCAAATCCATTTTTGAAGAGCTTGTGACCACCTTTGTCTATTATACTAATCTTGGATGCCTAAGATAAAGTAGATAACCATGTTTGATTGGGCCAATGCTGGTTGAATAGTACTAATAATTGATCCCATAATGTATTGGAGAATGTGCAATTTAAAAGCAAATGATCATAAGATTCTTGGCAATCTCCATATAAGGCATACTTCTGATTAGTAATGTGGAATTTCAGTCTATCCCTAGTTCTTAGCCTTAGGGAAGAGGCTAGCTGGAGAATAAAAAAGTGGGATGAAGCTATGCTACAATCTCATGTTAGTATATAAATATGGAATTTTTCCAATGTATCAATTAACAATTTCTTGCAAGATACAGTTATGAAGGACATGGATTTATCAAGTCCCCAGTGCACGCTATCTGCATTAGACTGGTTAGGCAAATAACTTGGCAAGTTTTCCATAATGCTGTCAAAGCCCCTTAAAGAATGGAATGGCCAAATCTAGCTTCCATTATTAATCAGTGGCTGGAGTTTTGTATTAACAGGTGCAAAAACCTTTTAACAAGGGATAGTCTATAATCATATATAATGAGTCAAAGGAGTACCAATTATCAACCCAAAAATTACTATTTCCCCTACCTCCATTTTTGTGCTTAATGTGAGATTGCATAAATTGTCTAGTGTGTAATATCTACTGGATTGCATTAGACTGAGTTGTTTTAGTCTAGAAAGTTTTCCTTCTTTGCGCAACGTCTCCAAAGTCTCTTTGCCATTAAAGTTTTATTTTGTATGCAGTTGCAATTCCAAGTCCTCCATATTGCTTTGGAGGATATACTATGCTCTATTCAAATTTTGGGCCCTTTTTCTATTAGTATTTTTGCCATTCCAAATGATGATAAGTCTATCAATCTTCTTCAAAACACTCTTTGGAAGAGCAAGATAGGAGCACCAATATACATACATATTGCTAATAATTGAGACCGCCAATTGTAACCTACCTCTATAGGATAGAAATTTGTTGCTTCATAAGGTGATTCTCTTTTATATTGTTGAAATTAGAGGAGCACAGTCCCTCCCTTATATTTTTTGGAAGAAATGGGAACTCTAAGGTATTTGAAAGGACCCCATTGGAGTTCCAATCCTATAGAGGAAGTGATGGAGATCACATTTGTTCTAGAATGTGTAGAGAAGTAAGCAAAATTTTTTACTAGAGTAAAGCACAATCCTAAAATAGCTTTGAATGTTTCCACGGAAACTAACTTCAATCCAATTGAAGAAGAGTTAGCTCCATATAGCATCAAAAGTTTATCAGCAAAGGACAATTGTGAGATTTCAGCTTCTCACATCTGTGATGGAATTTAAACTAAGGACTACTAGCAATGTTTAGTGATGTGATCCTATACAATACTTCTATGGTGATTGGAAAGAGATATGGATACAAAGGGTCTTCTTGTCTCAGTTCTTGAGCAAATTTAAAGAGATTTGAAGGGTCCCTATTGATCAACACTGCAAAGGATATTGAGGTAATATGGGTATGAATCCATTTAATAAATATGCTAGGATATCTCATGACAAGGAGATTTTTTCATGAGAAGGTCCAATGAACATTATCAAAAACTTTGTCAAGTCTATTTGCAATGCACAATTGTTGATGTGTTGATTGTGTTGTGCCCCCTAAAGAGTTCTTGTGCAAACAAGATGTCCCCTATATTTCTAATAATAACATAAGCTCTCTGAGAAGAGTAAAGTTTGGAAGAGTATCCTTCAATTTGTTTGCTAGATTCTTTAAGATAACCTATAAATTACCTTATAGCAAACAATAGGTTTGTAACCATTGAGACTAACAAGATTTGGAACTGTAGGAACTAAGCATAGATAACTTTTTTTTAGTCCAATGAGTAACCTACTGAAGAATTCCTTTAACTATTTCTATAATCATAGCGCTAGTTTCTTCCATGTAGCTTGAAAAAATGTTGCATTGAAACAAATTCTGGGGAAGAAACGAACATTAGATGATTTCGTACAAAATTGAAACTGGGTATGAAATTAATTGTAGAAAAATGGTACACGAAAGTCATTATTTGTAGTCTGAATTCAATAATTGATTAAAAACAAATAGCTTCAATATTTTGATTTATTACAAGGGAACGGACATCAATCCCAGCGTCTCGGGTGGGAGGGGTACAGATGTCCCAAACCAACAAGCTTGTCCTGTCTGTAACTTGATTTGGTTAGGATGATCACATGACCAATCCACCGTTAACCCTAATGACCTGCCCATTAATCCACTCGCCGCCATCACCAGCCAAGAACCCCACCACCTTATCTATATCCTTAGGCTCCCCTATGCGACCTAGTGGGCAAGCATCCGCCATTCTCTTGACGGTTTCCTCAGTTTTGCCAGCAAAAAACAACTCTGTTGCCACAGGTCCCGGAGCTACGCAGTTAGCTGTTATTCCACTGCCCTTCAACTCCTTCGCCAAGATCTTTGTCATGCTCTCAATCGCCGACTTGGATGCCACGTAAGCTGAATATCCTGGCAGAAGTGACCCCACAAGCGACGTAGATATCATTATGATTCTTCCACCTCCACCACTGCTCAGCCTGTTTGCTGCTTCTCGACAGCATAGGAATGCTCCTCTGGTGTTGACGTTAAATGTCATGTCCCAGTCCTCCAACGTGGTGTTTGCCAAAGTTGGGTACTTTTGATCCAACACACCCGCGCAATTCACCAGGATATGGACCTTTGACTTGAACTCTTGCTCAGTTTTGTCGAAGAGCTCCTTCACTTGATCTGGGTTTGAAACGTCGGCTTTCACAGCGATTGCTTGCGGGGTATCAGAAGAAGATGCTGAGGCGTTGAGCTATGATGCTAGTAAATCAGCTTGCATGGAGCCTGAAGCATAGTTGAGCACGACTTTTGCACCAAGAGAGTGAAGGTGGATCGCAATGGCACGACCAATCCCACGGGAAGCACCGGTTATAATAGCAACTCGGCCATCAAGTGGAAGAGGAGAGTTCGGTGGTGTCTCTTTGGGAACTTCATCTGCCATTATGAAGACCTTGAAGGAGGTCTATTTGGAGTCCTGGAAATTGGAAGTAATGCGATTATAGCTATGTTATGAATCAAGGTGACGATCCAAGCAGCTATTAATATTTTCAAGTTGGTCAACGCATCTTCTGAGCGATCATCACGCAAGATTCTGAGAGGACCGATGAACGCATATGCTATTTCTAGAAAATGGTTCAAAGAGGATGCAAGTATTGATCTTTGAAAATGGTCAAAGAAAGACAACTGGCAACACTAACAGAAAAATACACACAGCTTGAACATGTAATGCGTAGCGAGTGACGTACTCATTGGCAATGGCATCAAGTGTGGAAATAAAAGCGCCAGAGGAGTAAATAATAAAGTCTGATGTAATGACCTATTCAACGGAATCAGCAGAGCGTAAAAAATTGAATAATTTAAGGAAAATTAAATCAAGAGGGAATATTAAATCAAGAGTTCATATTGCTCATCCTGACATGTATCCAGAGAATAATGATTAGACCTAAAACTTTAGTAGTGTTTTTACAATTTTTGATATTAAAATTGCAAGAATAATTGTATCCATAATATTAAGAAATAAAAACAGATTATGAAAGCATCGCTTAGAGCCCTTACAGTGAGCAAATGACTCTCAATATATTCTCTATCTTTGATAAACCGGACTTGATTGTTTTTGTATCTTGTTTAGAATTAAAAGATGGGAGAGTCAGGTCAGGACTGAATTCAGGGAAAAAAGTTTTGGAAATTCAGAGTTCTTAACAAACACTAATAGGAGAAGACATATTTAGATGCCAAAAAAGGTAATGTAAAGATGAGAAATAGGGAGCTTACTCTTTTTTCTTTTTCTTTTTTTCCCGTTTTCATGCTAGGAATTAGCTTGGTTGTTCAGGAAGAATTTCCCCCGTCCCGAGTCAAAAGTTAGACAGGCTGCAAAGGAAGGTTTCACTTAGATATCTCAGGTTAAATGTGATTATTTTACAATTGTCTTGGATGAAGTAAAGTATGTGCAAGACAACTAGTGACACAAGTTAGTTCGCTACATTTGATGAAAAAGGATAAAAATCTTACATTTTAGCTTGGACATGGGAAGGAAGTCAGCTGAGCCTTTCAGAAGTCATCTTTAGCAAAATTACCAAGTTTCTTCACGCAAAATAAGATTTCATTTCGCATCAGTATACAGACTTGAAATATTCTGAAGGTGAGAGGATAAAGTACTTCCCCTTGCACCTTCAAAGATGTGCAAAATATTGAGATTGGCAGTCAAACCAGAAAATTTGCAGGTTTAAGCAAGATGAGCAAGTGAGGCCTCAGTGAAGCAGGATCTGAAGAGATCTGGAGCAGAGCTCAAGACTGCAGATTAAGCAGACAACCAATCCCTGTGGTCATATTACTTTACAATTACTCTGAACCCGAGTTTATGGACCAACCTTATTATTGAATGGAAGGTTGATTCAGTTGTCTATGAATAAGGACCAACCTTATAATTGAATGGAAGGTTGATTCTGTTATCTATGGATAAGGGACCTGTCATATTTTCACCAATTCTTTAGTAATTTACTATTTATGGCAAGAATGGAAAAACATGAAGAAAGCATAAATTCCAGAAGCCAAATAGTCTGACAATTACGAGTAATCTCTGCACAAGCAAACAGTAGTGTCAGACAAAAAGATTTGAGAGTTGTCGAAAGAGTTCCAGAATATTTAATAGTTACTAGATAGTAAATGAAAGAAGTTAAGAGACGGTAGAAAAGCTTACCTATTTGAGGAATCTGTTTAAAAGAACAATTAAAAGGTGAAGGATAAAGTTCGTTACCACACAGCAATGGATGGTATCAACAAGACAAGTCCTTCCAGAATAACCATGCTCTCACCATGCCTGGGAATCGTGTCTAAAACAGTTGCTCCAGCCAAATCTTCTTACCAATAATCTTTACATGAACAAACCCCCCCTTCAAAATGATGAAAGCGGTATGCATCTCGGACGCTTATCACTCGATTGGAAATTTTTGAGACAAACTTGATCCATGTATGGCAATCATTACAGACACGAAGATTCTTTATTACATGCAAAGGGATTGTCTCAGACAAACTCAGAAGTCCAAAAGAAATAGCCAATTTCTCACTATGTATATAAGCAGTCGGATCTTTCTGCTCCTGCTCTGTGTCATTCAGAAGGCTATTGCGATCTTGGATGTAACCAATTTCAGCAACACGTTTATTAAGATCAGCCAAGAATTCATAAATTTCATCTGAAAGCGGATGGAGTCGATCTCCAACAAAGAATGCATGAACTGTGTTCTTAACCTCAATCCAGCTGCGACCTGGTTCTTTCTTTACGCCCCTTTCTTTCATCATTTTCCTCGCCTGATCTCTGCAATACCATTTTCCAGCATTTGCATACATATTTGACAGAAGAACATAGGTTGCTGAATCTTCTGGTTCCATTTCCAGAAGATGGCTTGCAGCAAGCTCTCCAACATCCATGTTTTTATGAACATTACAAGCACTTAAAAGAGTCCTCCACATCATTGCATCTGGTTCAACTGGCACCTCTTCTATAAATTTTCTTGCTCGGCTCAAAAAACCAGCTCGGCTAAGAAGATCCACTACACAAACATAATGTTCAGGCTTAGGCAGTAAGCCATGCTCCTTGCTCATGGACTCAAAGTGGCCAAGGCCCTCATTAACCAATCCCATGTGGCTACATGCTGATAATACTCCCAAGAAAGTGACATGGTTTGGCATCTCGCCAATTTTTTTCATGTCCTCAAAAAGGTCAATTGCTTCATTTCCACATCCATGCTGAGAATACCCTGTGATCATGGCATTCCAAGAAACTTCATTTTTCTCAGACATTTCAGAGAACTCTCTCTTGGAATCAATAATGCTACCACATTTGGCGTACAATGTGATTAAAGCATTACAAACTTCAATTTCTGAATCAAACCCTTTTTTAATAATCACAGCATGGATCTGCTTCCCTTGCTTTATGTTGGCCATGTTGGCAGCAGCACTGACTGCAGAACCAAAGGTGAATTGATCAACTTCCCATTTAGTTCTATTCAATTGAGCAAACACCTTAAGAGCTTCCTCACAGTATCCACTCTGTGCAAGCCCTGATATCAGTGCATTCCACGATATGCTGTCTTTATCATTAATTTTTTCAAATGCCAAAAATGCTTCTCGAATATTCCCACATCTAGCATAAAGACTGACACATGCATTGCCAACTGACAGATCATCTGAATACCCAGATACATAAGTTTGAGCATGAATTTGTTGTCCTTGGTCAAGTGCTTGAATGCCAGCACATGCACTAATTGCATTCGAATAGCCAATGTTATCTGACTGGATCCCTTCATTTAGCATTTTTTCAAAAAGTTTAAGAGCTTCAGCAAATAAACCATGTTTTGTGTACCCTGCAATCATAGCTGTCCAAGAAACCACATCTTTCTCTTGGAGTCTTCCAAGGATTTCCAAAGCTGTATCTAGTTTTCCAAGCTTAGCATACATATCTATAAGCACACTACAAACATATACATTGAACTGAAAGCTACTCTTTATGACATGTGTATGGATCTGCTTGCCTAGTTCAAGAGCTCCCGTTGAGGTACAAGTTCTAATAATACTTGGATAGGTGAACTGATTAGGGAATAAGCCTTGCAAATGCATTTGTCTAAATAGCCAAAATGACATGCTCAAATTATTTAGCTGTCCATAAGAAACAAGCATCATATTCCATAAAACAACATTCTCTGTCTTTATTGTGAGAAAGAATTTGTGGGCTGTCTCCATATCAGAGCATTTCACATATAGATCAAGTAGAGAAGCTTCAATCATGATATCTTCAAACATTCCTGCTTTTATCGCATAAGAGTGCAATTGCTCACCTTTACATAAAGCTCCGATTACTGCACAAGCACTTAAGAGACTTGCAACAGTAACACAATCTGGTTTCAAGCAATCAAGTTGCATCTTCTCAAATAATTCCAATGCCTTAACACTCAAGCTTTGCTGTGATAAACCAGAGATCAGTGAATTATATGAGATTTCATCCTTACACTGCATTTTCCCAAAGATTAGTTCAGCAGATATGAAGTCACCCAAACGGGAGTAGAGCGTGACAAGAGCATTGCAAACATACGTTTCTGAAGAAAAACCCCACTTGAAAACTAGGGCATGAAATTGCTGCCCAGTATCAAAAAGCATTATCTTGGTGCAGGCACTTAATACACTGGAAAACACATAGGGAGTAGGGAGAATTCTTGATACATGCATTTGGCAGAAAAGTTGAATAGCTTCTTCTTCAAATCCATTCTGTGAAAAACCAGAGATCATAGCCACCCAAGAAACACTATCTTTGAAACTTAACTCATCGAAAACCTTTCTAGCCGAATTAATGAACCCCTTTTTGGCATACGAGTCAATCAATGGGTTGCAGACAACCGGATTAGTGGCAAAACCATGACGAATGATCCTAGCATGAATCTGCTCAACAAAGGGAAGACGGACATCACTGTCACCAGAAGCCCTTAAAACACTAGCGAATATGAATTCGTTGGGATTTACATTTTCGTCCAACATTTTCAGAAATAGTTCCAATACTCTATTTTCCCTTTTCTCTGCCAACAAACCAGATAATATCTTATTCCAGATAAGCACACTTCTTTCAGGCATATCCTCAAAAACTTTAACTACACCATCAAAATCAACCTCAGCAAGATAAATATCAATTAGCTTATAACACAATACACTATCTTTATCAAAACCCAGCTTCAAAATCTTCCCGTGAAGCTTCTTGCAATCTATCAAAGACCCAAAATGAATACAAGCATCCAGAAGCCAATGATATGTTTGAAAATTAGCTCGAACCCCTCGACCTTCCATCCAGTGCAAGAACTCCATTCCTTTTAAATTTCCCTCAGTATCATGGTTAGGGACTTCATCATAAGCATAACGAGTTAAACCCAATCTGCTTAATTTCCTGCTAAAACACTGCACAAAGAAGAGAAAAGTAAAAAGAACTTTCCATCAAAACATAAAAAATAGAACATTGAGTTTTTTTTATAAAAAAAAACACACAACAAAGAGTGGTGGTTTGGGTTCAACCTTCCAGTGGTTTGAGGAAGGTTTAAGAGGGACATGTCCTTTGAACTGTCGCGGGAAACGCAAAGGGAAGGATATTGAGAAGGGCCTATGAATGGCTGCGGGGTTAAAAATCATGCGTTCTTGGATTTGATAGACCATCTACAACCATATGCGTCGAGTGCAGACTGCAGACGTGTGCTTCGCCTGATATTTTGGTGATCGAAGCATTAAGCTGTAAGATGTACGTGGAAAAATGACATTTTCCATATAATGAGATTTGGATTCAGTTTTTTTCCCTTAAAATGAAAATTAATAAACAATTTGCTATTTGCTATACAATCTTTTTTTTTTTAAGAAATAATAATAAAAAACGACAAAACGCTTGGGGAAAACTCTCCTACATCAAGAGTGAGACAAAACAACCACGTTATGGAACACAATTACAGCAAACTAATAGACGACGTCGTAGCAAGAGGAAAATGCGTCGGTTGCGGATCAAAATGACGATAGCGTAGCAATGGGCAAACTATTTGCATATCGATTCTTCACTTCTTTCCCAATTAAGGGCGGGAGAAACGAAGACATTCTAGCGAAAATTGTTTTCAGTCTAGGTGCATCTCTTCTTCCTCCATCTTCCTTTAATCGTTGTTCTATGTTTGCTACGTCAAGGAATCAACACGAAGGCCTCATGAATGTGCTATAAGTAGGATCTGGGTCAGTCTAGGTAGGCGTTAAAACTAAAATCTTCTTCTCGCTTAAGCATGTTCTATTTCCCAGAAAATAAGCTATTCCTTTACGTTTTGTAAAATTGTTTGTATCACTTCATGTTCCTTGCTTTGGAACTTCCCCCGATTCCTCTCTATCCATATCTCTTGTGATGATATGGCAGAATGAGCACCTTCTTCTTCTAGATTGAAGCGGAAGCTTGTGCTACGGTTAGGATATTGACTATCTCCATGAGCGAATTAGATGACTCATACCGTGAGTAGAGTTCTCTAATCTCATTCCAGATAGAGTTCGAAAAAAGGTAGAAAAAGAACAGATGATCCCTAGCTTCTGATTCTAATTTGCATAAACAGCAGATCTCATCCAGATTTAAAATGTTGATAACAAGGAGTAGGAAAGAAGGAAATATTCGGAGAGAAGAAGACAGGCAGATGTAATTTTGGGATAAACCGTTGATGTCCTCCTTCGTTCACTTGACTGCCTTTAAATACAAGGAACTTCCTAAATTTGTGGAACTCCCACAAACAAGGAATTTAAATTGTTCTCGTTGGTGGATCTCCCACCTACAGCATAACAGAAATTAAAAGTGACAGAAACATCTAGCTACTACTTCCAGAGCTAGTACACTATGAGGACGTTGTTGAGTGGTAAGTGAAATAGAAACAAGTCACTATCTCACGTTTATTACACGTTTGACACACATATACTTAACACAATGACCCTGTTTGGTAATCAGCTGATTGCATTAATTATTAGTTGATTCTATTAGTTGTTAGCTGATAGCTGATTTGACCAGCTGATTGTATTAACTGTTTATCATTTAATGTTTGGTAAAATTAGCTGTTTAGTATTAACTGTTTATGTGTAAAATGACTTATAAGGACATGACTTTAAACAATATAATAGAGGAATATTATATATTTTAATATTTCGTTGAATATTCTTATAAGAATTTAGATTTTAGAAATTAAATTCTACAAAAAAATTTTAATTTTATATAATTTATTTTCAATTTTAATTTTTATATTTGAAAATTATCATTTAATATTGTATAATATAATTTAGTTATCACATAAGAGCGTAGAAATGAGAAACCCCCATCAAAATCTCAAGAAATCTCCACCGTACACATAAATCTATGTTATGAAATCTCCACAACACACCTAACGTACTACCTCTTTATCTTTGAGTCTTTGACTTATCTTTTTCATCATTTATTATGTTAAGAAATTCCTAACGTTTTTCGTCACTTATTGGTTGCTTTTTTTCTCTGTCTCTCTCTCGCCCCCCAAAGGCTCAAACCCTCTCCTTTTTCTCCCAAACCAAAGCCTCTCCATAATTCTCCATTTCCTAGTTGCGGAGGGATTTCAAATCCCTTTTTTTATATTTATATACATATTTTTATTATGGATTCAGATCAGGGCAAGCTTTTAATTAGTGGGATTTCATGGGAGACATCTGAGGATAAGCTCAAAGAGTACTTCTCCCAGTACGGCGACATTCTTCAGGCCATGGTTATGAGAGACAAGACCACTGGTAGACCCAGAGCCTTTGGCTTTGTCATGTTTTCAGATCCCTCTATACTCAGATAGGGTTCTTCTTATAGGACGATTGATTTGGTTAAGAAGAAGAGTAGAGAGAAAACGACAGAGTCTTCCACAGAAAACAAGAAAGACGAAAGAGACAGAGAGCTTGGGTATTTTGGTATTTTTGGTTTGGGGTTAAACGCTAGGTGACTCCAGCTAATTGAAATTTGGCTGATTGGGTTGAATCAACCACCCAATCAGCCAATTACCAAACAAGTTTAATAGCTGTTTGACTAAATCAAACAGCTAATTTTTGATCGATCAGCCAAATTTTAGCTGATCAGCTATCCTCCAAACACAGCCAGTGAATATTCTGCTATCAGTATTGTAGTCTGTCTATAGTAGCAACTATGTTCTTAACCAGTAGCCATAGAAAGAAAGTTGTACTGGGTCTGAGGAATTTATTCCAGATAACACTGAACCAGGGGGCATCTTGTTCTGAACTATAAACCCTTTTCCTATAGAATTTGCTAAAAAATCTCACAATAGGAATTTCAAGCCAAAGATAACTTTCCTGAGAGTTAGCAATTTCATCCATTTACTTTAAAATTTCGTTGAGGAACTAAGAGAAGGATGCTCTAGGTGAAAGAGACCATAGGTTGTTCCCTTTCAAAAAGTAGCTATGAAGCCATTTCATCCACAGGGAATGACTGTCTTGAATCACTCTCCAAAGTCTGTTAATCAAAAGGATATTATTGGTTACTCTTATAGAGATGATTCCCAACCACCCCTTCTCTTTGGGTTTACAAAAATCTGCCAATTTAATCTTAGGAATAGATGCATTTCCATTTACTTTACGTACAAAAAATCTCTCATTATTTTCTCAATAGATTTGATTAATTTCTTAGACAGAGGAAAATGAGTATTTCAATTTAAGTGAAGAGAGCATAATACAAATTTAATCAACTGAACTCTACCTCTAAAAGAAAGAAATCTAATTTTCCATTTGTTGATTCTCTTCTTA
The DNA here is from genome assembly GCA_025531955.1 of Erythroxylum orinocense. Lineage (NCBI taxonomy): Eukaryota > Viridiplantae > Streptophyta > Magnoliopsida > Malpighiales > Erythroxylaceae > Erythroxylum > Erythroxylum orinocense. The sequence continues at coordinate 13,833,419 of JANZLX010000006.1, read as the reverse complement.
ATTCTTTCAATAAGTGGAAGGCATTCATTGAAGGAAAGACTTCTGGTAGTAATAGGTAGACCTAGATATTGCAAAAGTTGGAATTTCCTATTCATATCAATTAGAAAGGAAATAGTGTTCCGGAGAGATTCCGTTGTTGATGAGAGAAAAAAATTACTTTCATTAAGATTCACCTGAGACGTGATATCTGAGAAAACTCATTGAGATTATCTATCAATAGCTAAACAGAAACAGGATAAGCTTTAGAGAATAAAACTAGATCATTCGCGAAACAGAGATAGGTAAGAGAGACTCTTCTGTATTTGGAATGGAACTTGAATTTGGGATTATGTGAGACTTCGGTCTTAGGCATTTGAGAGAGCACTTCCATATATAGAATAAACAAATAAGAGGACAAAAGGTCTCCTTGGCTAATTCTTCTCTTCTCCTTAATAATTCCAGAAGGGGTACCATTAATTAGAACACAATAGGATGTATGTTGAGAAACCTACTGTAATGATGTATTTTTTGATGCATGTGTTGTCATTTTTATTTTGATATTTTGTATTCCTCCATTAGTTAGAAGTTGTTGTAAATTCGTGGAGGAACTTAAAATATGAAAGTTTGGTGAACAAACTTCCTTAAATCACGGAAGTTTGGTTGACAAACTTTTTGACTAAAATGATGTATAAATATGTTGGAAGTTTACAGAAATGAAGTTAAGAAGAACAGAAACGTTGTTCTTTGTTAAAAATACATTCTCTGCTCTCTTCTTCTAGCTCTGCCAACAAATGGTATCAGAGCCTTTGATCTTAAAGGGCTGTGTGAGTGTTTGAGAGAAAACCAGCAAGGAAAAAAAACCCCACCATATAATCCATTTTCTTCTACATTTTTCCATGGCTTCCAGTAGTATTTCTTTTTCACCTCCTTGCTTTAATGGTGAAAATGATCACTTGTGGGCTGTAAAAATGAAGGCTTACCTTCAAGGTCTTGGCTTGTGGGAATATGTAGAAGAAGAAAAAATAGTCCCTCCTCTGAGGCAAAATCCAACATTACAGCAAATTAAACAACATGAAGAAGAAGCTGTCAAAGCTCCAAAAGCTCTGTCCTACATACATGCTGCAGTAACCGATTTTATCTTCACCAAGATTATAGCTTGCAAAACAGCACATGAAGCTTGGGTGAAGTTGAAGACTGAATTCCAAGGATCCGACAAGACAAGGCAGATGCAGATATACAATCTAAGGAAGGAGTTTCAGCTGTTGAGGATGATAGACTCAGAGAAGATAAATGGGTATGTTGATAGAATTATGAACGTGGTAAACCAGATCAGGTTGTTGGGAGAGGAGTTGGAAGAAAAGAGAGTTGTGGAGAAAATTATGGTGACTCTTCCAGAAAAGTTTGAAGCAAAAATTTCCTCTCTTGAAGATTCTTGGGATATGTCACAAATCAAGCTAACAGAGCTAACAAATGCTTTGTATGCTTTTGAACAAAGGAAAGCGTTTAGAGAAGCAGAAGATCAGAAGGAAGAAAGAGCACTTGCAGCTGCTCAAGGATATGGATCTCAAAGATTTACAATAGGTCAAAAATCAACACATGCACAAAGATCAAAGCCTAAAAAAGAAGGATCAAAAGGCCAAACAAATGATAAAGGAGAGAGGAATAAAAATTACGGCAAAAGGAGAGGAAAGAGGTTTAACTATCCGAAAGGAAAGAGGTTTAACTATCCTCCTTGTCCTTATTGTAAGAAAGATAATCATGGTGAAAACTTTTGTTGGTGGAGACCTGGTGCATAGTGTAAGATTTGCAATCAGTTTGGTCATACTGATAGAGTTTGTAAAACAAGGCAACAACCCCAAGCTCAGCCTACTCAAGTCACTGAAGATGCTGGTGAACCAGAGGCAAAGCTGTTTGCCGCAACTGAAGTTGAAGAATGTGGAGTTTCAGCAGCTGCTAAAGAAGTATGGTTGGTCGACAGTGGTTGTACACATCATATGTCCTCACACCTGAGTAATTTCAAAGATTTGGACAAAAGCTATGCTTCAAAAGTCAGACTTGGCAATGGAAGACTTGTAGATGTTCAAGGCAAGGCAGATGTATTAGTCCAAACTATCTCAGGTACCAAAACAATCACTAATGTGTTATATGTTCCTGAGCTAGATCAATGTTTGCTTTCAGTTGGTCAGCTGTTAGACAATAACTATGTTATAGTATTCAAAGATAAAACTTGTGAGATTAGTGATCCTGCTGGTTTGAAGGTGTTTTCAGTAAAGATGAACAAAAGAAGCTTTCCAGTAGATTGGGAAAGTATATAAATTGAGTCTTGTCTCAATCACAAGGAAGAGGCTTGTCTTTGGCATAAAAGATTGGGTCACGCTAATCTTAATTCTTTAAAACTACTCCAAGAAAATGATCTTGTAGTAGGATTACCGCCAATAGCTGAGAATGCGGATGTGTGTGAAGTCTGTCAATTCGGAAAGCTTAGTCAGACTCCATTTCCAACTGACCAAGCATGGAGAGCTTCTGCAAAACTTGAGCTCATCCACACTGATGTGTGTGGTCCGATGAGTATTCCTTCTCACAGCAATAACAGGTATTTTCTGTTATTCATTGACGATTTTACTAGATATTGCTGGGTGTATTTTCTGAAGCGGAAGTCTGAAGTGTTCAGTTGTTTTAAAAGTTTTAAGGCTCTAGTTGAAACACAATCTGGCTATCTTATCAAAACTCTCAGATCAGATAATGGAACCGAGTATACTTCAACTCAATTCAAGGAGTTTTTGCAGCAAAAAGGCATACGTCATCAGCTTACGGTCACTTATACTCCACAGCAAAATGGAGTAAGTGAAAGAAAAAATAGATCAATTTTAAATATGGCCAGATGTCTCTTATTTGAAAAGAGTTTGCCAAAGACTCTATGGGCTGAAGCTGTTAATACTGCAGTATATCTTCAAAACAGGTTGCCAACTAAAGCTGTAAGCAACAAGACTCCATATGAAGCATGGTTCGGAGATAAACCAACTGTAACTCACTTGAAGATTTTTGGAAGCATGTGCTACACCTTCATTCCAGAAGCAAAAAGAGGTAAACTTGATCATAGAGCAGAAAAGGGGATTCTCATCGGCTATAGCAATGAATCTAAAGGCTATAAAATTTTAAATCCTCTTACTTATCAAGTTTATGTGAGCAGAAGTATTAAAGTGGATGAAAGCAGTCAATGGGATTGGACAAAAATGGAATCAACTACATCACAAAAGGAAGCTTCACTGGAGCTGTTGAAACAACGTGAAGCTCCTCCTATAATCAATGATGAATCTGAAAATGAGGATGATTATGCAGTTAGAGGAACAAGATTCCTTGAAGATATCTATAACAGGTGTAATGTTGCATCTCTGGAACCCACTCTAACTGAGGAAGCCTTGCTTATTCCTGAGTGGAAAGTTGCCATGGAGGAGGAGATTAGAATGATTAATAAAAATGAGACTTGGAGTCTAGTTCCTAGACCTGAAAACCAGCAGGTGATTGGAACTAAATGGATTTTTAAGCTGAAATTAAACACAGATGGTTCCATTAATAAATATAAGGCAAGACTTGTGGTGAAAAGGTATGCTCAACATCAAGGAGTACACTATACAGAAACTTATGCTCCTGTTGTGAGGTTTGACACAATAAGGTTGATTCTCGCACTTGCAACAAGTAAAGATTGGCAAGTGTTTCAGCTTGATGTTAAATCAGCCTTCTTAAATGGTTTCTTAGAGGAGCAAGTTTTTATTGAGCAGCCTGAAGGATTTAATGATGGTAGTAATCGTGTATGTCTATTGAAGAAGGCACTTTATGGCCTAAAACAGGCACCAAGGGCCTGGTATGAAAAGATTGATAGTTATTTGCTAGAATTGGGATTCATTAGAAGTCTTAATGAAGCAACACTTTATGTCAAGCTATTGAAAGAATAGATTCTTGTTGTTTTAATTTATGTAGATGATCTCCTGGTTACTGGCAGCAATCCGAAACTAGTCGATGAATTCAGAATCAAGATGCAAAAAGTATTTGAGATGAATGATTTGGGGATTGTGTCTTATTTTCTTGGTTTAAAAATCAAACAATCTGAGCAAGGCATCTTTGTGTCTCAACAAAAATATGCTGGTGAAATTCTAAAGAAGTTCAATCTTAGTAACTGCAAACCAGTGAGTATACCTTCTGTCCATGGAGAAAAATTGAAGAAAAATAATGGTGCTCAACTTGCAGATGCTTCTCTTTACTGAAGTATGATTGGTTCTTTGCTTTATCTTTCAATCTTCAGGCCCGATATCATGTTCGCTTCAAGCTTGCTGTCAAGATTCATGAATGAGCCATCAGAAATCCATTTAGTAGCAGCCAAGAGGGTGTTCAGATATGTATGAGGTACTTAAGTTTTGGCTTACTGTACAGAAAAAACTCTTCATTCAAGCTGCTAGGATTCTCAAATAGTGACTGGGCTGGTTCAGTGGAGGATATGAGAAGCACCAGTGGCTATTGTTTTTCTTTGGGTTCAGGTATCATATGTTGGGGAACGAAGAAGCAATCTTCAATTGCACAATCGACGGCGGAAGCTGAATATGTTGCTGTTTGTGCAGCTGTAAACCAAGCAATCTGGTTAAGGAAACTTATGACTGATTTGAATCTTCAACAAGAGAAAGCTACTGAAATTCTTTGTGACAACAAGTCAACAGTGGCAATGGTGAAGAACCCTGTTTTCCATGGCAAAACAAAACACATCAAGATAAAATATCATGTCATACGGCAAGCTGAAAAAGACAATGAAGTAATGATCAGACATTGCAGTGGAGATGATCAAGCATTAGATATCTTTACTAAAGCATTGCAGAAACCAAGATTTGAATTTCTTAGATCACTCATTAGTGTTCGCTCCATCACATGCCTCAAGGAGGAGTGTTGAGAAATCTACTGTAATGATGTATTTTTGATGCATGTGCTGTCATTTTGATTTTGATATTTTGTAATCCTCCATTAGTTAGAAGTTGTTGTAAATTTGTGGAGGAACTTAAAATATGAAAGTTTGGTGAACAAACTTCCTTAAATCATGGAAGTTTGGTTGACAAACTTTTTGACTAAAATGATGTATAAATATGTTGGAAGTTTACAGAAATGAAGAGAAGAAGAACAGAAATGTTGTTCTTTGTTAAAAATTCATTCTCTGCTCTATACATTCTCTGCTCTTTTCTTCTAGCTCTGCTAACAATCCTCCTATAATGTTGGAGAAGACCAGATGTGAGATGCAACAAATGTAATTGCATAGGTCATCATCAGAAAATCTGTAAGAACTATATTCCTTAAAAGAATAAAGCTCAATTGGTAGACCAATAAGAGAAGGAGGAGCAATTATTTGCAAACACATGTTTTGTTGGCTATAGTTCAAGTGAAACTTAGCTCATTGATAGTGGTTGCACCAACTATATAACCTATGATCAACACTTATTTAAGAAGCTTGATAAATTTGAGATGTCAAAGGTTAGAATTGGCAATAGGAAGTGTATAACTGTCCAAGGAAAAGGCATAGTACCTATTGCAAGTTGCATGGGGACAAAGTTAATTAATAAAGTGATATTTGTACCTAAAATTGACCAAAATCTGTTGATCGTGGTACAATTATTGGAGAAAGGCTTTAAGGTGATCTTTGAAGATAACAAATGCTTGATCAAAGATGCTAGAGATCAGAAGGTATTCAGAATAATGATGAAAGGTAAGAGTTTTTGTTTAGATCCAATGGAGGAGGAGCAGGCAGTCTATCCTATTTCTACAAATAATGTTAAAACTCGGCAAAAAAGGCTAGGTGGCTTTCACCATGCTGCAGTATTAACTTCGCAGGGAAATGACTTGTTTAAGGCTTGCCTTAGTAGGAATTTGAATTACCATGCTGCAAAATTTGTCATGTGGCAAACAAACAAGACTTTCTTTTAAACAATCTTCTCTGAGAGCAACTAAGAGGCTGCATCTAATCCACATGAATTTGGCTGGACCTCAAAGGACTCCTTCACTTAAAGGTGGTAAATATTATATAGGATTTATTAATTATTTCATCAAAATG
>JANZLX010000006.1:13784353-13800533 GCA_025531955.1 Erythroxylum orinocense | reverse complement strand
GTGGTGGTTGTCAGTAGTGGTCTCTTATCGTAGGATATGTACCGGAGTGACCTACGGGCGTTCCGGTGGATACTCTAGGGTAAGGGGGCGCTACAGCCGTCCTTACATAAATATGGGGCTTTGAAAGCATTGTGTAACAAAATCAATGCTGATAATGTTTTCGTCCTCATAAAGGCAATAGCCATCAGATCTCAGCTTGAAGAAATGGACAGTGCGGATGCAACTAACAGGCGCCTCGCAGGGTTCAAAGAAGGAACCCCAGTATAACGTACAAGGGTTGCAGTCACCAATGGGCTATGCAAAATGTTGAAGGAGCTTATGATGGTTTCCAAGGTCTGAGGTAGATAATGATGATTACCAAGTACAAAGAAACTGTTGGAAGGAGATACTTCACCATAACCGGTGAGTACCCGGATGAGGAAGTCATTGACAAGATCATCTCTGATTGGCAACAGGGGCGAGTAAAGCTGTTGGAGATTGTGGTGGAGATTCAAAGTAGGCATGATGCTGCAAAAGAAATAGACAAGAGTTTGTTGGATCTGCATCAAGTGTTTCTAGATATTGGTTGTTATGGTAGAGGCACAAGGAAAACAATTGGATGATATTGAGCACCATGTGTTGAATGCTAGCCACCACGTCAAATATGGTACCAAAGAGCTCAAGAGTGCAAAAGAGTATCAAAGTAGAAGCAGGAAGTGGATGTGGATGGGAGTCATTCTATTGTTGTTAATCATTAATTCTTCTTATTGTTATACCTATTGCTACCAGCTTTCGTCACTCCTGAAAGAGGTTCCCGTATACTATAATGTGTCTTTTTTCCTTTAAGCAATTCGAGCAATTTAATGTAACATATTATTAAGTCCTTGTATTGGGTCTTGTGTTGTTAAGCCATTCGAGCAATTTAATGTAAGATATTATTAAGTCCTTGTAGTTGTATTGGGGCTTGTTTTCTTAAGCCATTCTAGCAATTTAAAGTAATCATATTCTTTATGTAAAATCATTTTAAGTAACCAAATCGATATTACAAGCATACAATTACTTTCTATATTAACTCTTGCCACGTATCAACGTTTAAGTCACTCAAGGGTGGAAAAGCTGATATTAAGATTTTGTGAATTAATATTTACGTGATAATACTTGGAACTTTGTGCAAATCAACACCCACTGACCCAAACCATTCTACGGATTTCCGCTGTTACAAAGATTGTCCATTTTAATTTCTGTCGACCTTAAGAAGAGCAAAAGAAACGTATTCCGTACATAAAGCTCACTATTTTACGAGAGTTTAGAAAAAATTATAATATATGCAGCCTTTTTTTGCAATTTTACAAAGAAGTTGTTTATGTGAATTAAGCCTGTGATCTTATAGTCACAAAAAACAACTTCAACAGTTACTCTAAGTTCACTCTCATTAAATTATAATTTTGGCATACAAAATTAAAAGCAAAATAGAAGAACAACAATTCATGGTTGTATTTTGATTCTATATTAAAAAAAAGACCAAGTAATTATTAACTTTACCAAATCTGATAATCACCTTAACAATAAACAAGTGAAAAACAAGAGGTTTATACTGATGAAGAAATGTTTATTTCATCATGTGTTGATATGTACAGAAAAGGATATTTATACTGATGTTAAGGGGAACTATTTTCTACTGCTATTTTATGTTAAGGACAACTATTTGCTACTGCGTGTGAGAATCAGTAACAGAATTGACAGCTGGTGCAATTTTGTTACAGGAGAACATTTTAGAGTTATATACAAGGAGACAAAAATAAAATGTTGGGTCTAAAATTTTGGGTCCAGATCTGTGCAAGTATCTGTAGATGCGCATTTTGGTTGGCTCCATCATTTCAGTCCACCTTCATTTTAGTTGATCCATCAGTGTCAGCCCATGTCCACATTTGACAGCCCACTTCCTCATTTGACTTAGCCCTTTTATCACCCCCCCTTCAAGTCGAAGCTCTCGAGAGGCAAACGAAGCCGCACTTGAAAAATAGGTCTTCGAAGACGAGTGCTGTGCGAGGCTTAGTGGAGAGATCCGCAAGTTGATGTCGACTGCGTACGTGTTGAATATCAAGAAGACCTGATTTCACCGCATCGCGCACAAGATGGAGATCAATCTCAAGGTATTTGGTTTGTTCATGGAAGACGGGATTTTTGGAGATATAGATCGCCACCTGATTCTCGCAATATAAAGGTATGGGTCCTTCTTGCTTCACCTGAAAACACTGTAAAAGTTGAATAATCCATTTTAACTCACACGTAGTTGAGGCTAAGCTTCTATACTCGGCCTCTACTATGGATCTACTGATGGTGATTTGTTTTTTTTCTAGGATATGGGAGATTCTCCGAGAAAGATGCAAAACCTAATCAGAGATCGTCGATTGAAAGGACAGCTCGCCCAGTCTGCGTCGGAGTAACCGGTAAGTTGTAGGCTGAAGTCTGAGGGGTAAAATAAACTTTGCTGTTGGGTTCCTTGAGGTACCAAAGGACGTATTTTACGGCCCTACAGTGTGGCTCTCGCGGCGACTGCATGAATTGACTTAATTGTTGCGTGATGTAGGTAAGATCGGGTTGGGTGAAACTCAAGTATTGAAGTCGACCCACAATCCTTTTATAGAGTTCAGGATCGGTGAGAAGTTCACCTTCATCAGTGGTAAGCTTCTTTCCCAGAACTATGGGAGTTATGCTGGGCTTGCAAACGAGTAGATTTGTCTCTTGTAAAATGTCTTGTATGTATTTACCCTGACTGAGTAGCATGCCTTTCTTAAATCTGGCTATTTCTACCCCTAGGAAAAACTTTGCATACCCTAGGTCCTTGATTGTGAATTCCCTATGCAGTGAGTCTTTGATGTGGTTTAAATGGTCCTCATTCACACCAGTAAAAAGTATGCCATCCACATAGATGAGAATGGCAGTAAAGTTGTCATACTCTTCCTTAGTGTAGAGGCAATGGTCTGCCTCAGCTTTGTTGAAGCCCAAGCTCTTTAATTTTGTGGTCAATTTTTTATGTCATTGCCTACTCGCTTGTTTGAGTCCATAAATGGACTTCAACAATTTGCAAACCTCTCTGGCCTTAGCTTTTGCATAATCTTATGGTGGTAGCATATAAAGCTCTTCCTCCAAGTGGCCGTGGAGATAAGCATCATTAATATCACATTGTAGTATAGGCCACTTTCTAATTGTAGCTAGAGCTAGGAAAGTCCGAATTGTCACAATCCTAGCAACAGGGGAGAATACCTCTGAGTAGTCGACTCCTTCCCTTTGATTGAAGCCTTTTGCCACCAACCTTGATTTTAGCTTATCAACAGTACCATCTGGGTTGTGCTTCACCATGTACACCCATTTTAATGCTATGGCTCACTTCCCCTTATGTAATTTGGTCAATACCCAGGTCTATTTTGCTTCTAATGCAGTTACTTGTTCATTCATGGAATGTACCCAACCCACTGAATTTTTTGTTGTTTCATAAGATAAAGGTTCGAAAGCAGTGCATAGATTTCCCACGAATTCCTTGTATCTTGGTGTGTGCATAACCTGGAAGGCTAACTCCTTGTCTTCTACTATCCCTGCAAGACCACAAACTTGTGATGTTATATTAGCAGCATCGGTAATAGAAGTGAAGTGAGGAGCAGAGGCATGGTAGACATAGTCATCCAAATATCTTGGGGTGGTATGAGTTCTCTGACTTATTCTGATGTTGTGGTTGATAGTAGCTTCTGAATTAGTGATAGGGCTAGTTTGGGGTAATGTTTCTTCGGCTCTTGGTGAGGTGTCTAGATATGGTGTGTCTGATAAGCTTGGTAGGTCACTAAATGTGTCTGAACCAGTATCTGTAGGGCTGTGAGGGAAAGGTGGTACTGGGTTTGGTTTAGGGTTGGTTTGTAGGTTGGCAAAAGTAAAAGTGTCCTCCTGAAAAGTTACATCTCTGGAACTAAAAATGTTATTTATGCTAACCTCTATGACTTTTTAAGCTTTGAAGTCTGGCATGTACCCTAGAAAGATGCATTTGAAGGTGCTAGGGTCCAATTTGGTTATGCTAGGTGTTTTACCAAGAGCAAAGCACAAGCACCCGAATACCTTTAAGTGGTCATAAGTTGGTTTTCTTCTATGTAACTTCTCATAGGGTGTTGTCCACTGCAAGGACTTTGTAGGGAGTCGGTTGAGGAGGTAAGTGGTAGTGAGGAGAGCTTCACCCCAGTATTGTTTAGGTAGGTTGGTTGTGAACAATAGGGCTCTGGTTATTTGTAATAGATGTTTGTGTTTTATCTCTACTACCTCGTTTTGTTGTAGGGTGTACAGACAACTTTTCTGATGTAAAATTCTCATGTCTACAAAGAAGTTTCTGCATTCATTGTTTATGAATTCTCTCCCATTGTCTGTTTTTATCTTTAGGACTTTTGCATCATACTATTTTTCAATAGTTTTGACAAACTGAACTATTGTGGGATATGTGTTGTCTTTGTGTTTAAATAAGAAGGTCCAAGTGGCTCTTAAGTAATCATCTACGATGGTTAGGAAAATTTGGGCTCAATCTATAGTGGGTATCCTATAGGGTCCCTATAGATCCAAATGTAGGAGTTCAAAGGGCTTGTTGGTTCGGATTTTATGTTTTGGAAAGGGGTTTCTGCGCTATTTAGCCATAGGACAAATTTGATACTCAAATGAGAGATAATTTGAAAACTTGATCTCATTAATATGTTTAAGTTTTTCTTAAGAAACATGTCCTAATCTACCATGCCAAACATCAAGAAAAACAGAAACATTGAGAGCAACATTCCTAGTTTTGTAAAAATCTAAGGAAGGACCTTTCAAGGTTCCTGAGAGTAATAGGCCTTTAGTGGTCAGCTCATACAATCCACTTCTAGTCTCGATGGATACCATAACACCATTAGTCCGTAGATCCCGCAAAAATAACTTAATAGAGACAAAAATGGTAGCAATGTCATTCTGTGTTGTGAGTTTATTCACAAATAATAGATTCTTGAAAAATTTGGAATATGCAGAATTTCATCAAAAGTGATCTTGTCACCAATGTTAGTCTAACATATGTGCTTTACTTGTTGCTTAGTGCCATCTAGTAATGTGACTGGTTCATATATGTTGTTTTTCTCATGTTTATTGCAATAGTCTAGGTTATTGACCATGTGTGACGATGCTCCCGAATCAACCAACCATATACAATCATTATCTACATGGTGAATACGAGTTTGTTTTGTGTTGTTACCTGCAATGTTTGCCAGCCCGCTTAACTTTACCTCTCCAGTAGCCTTTTCCTTGATAGCTTTAGATATTTCCTGTTGTATGAAGATGGCTAGGTCTTGTAGGATCTGTCCAGCCTTCTCAATGCACTCATTAGTTTCTTGTTGGATGTTTGTAGGTGTAGCACTGCTCATGGCTAGGTGAGCTTTATTTTTCTACCCCGTTAGTTCCTTATACTAGTCGAGCACCCTATGTATCTTGAAGCATGTCTCTATGGTATGCAGGCCGGATCTAAAAAACTTTTTGAGTGGGGGAAAAATTTTAATAGGAACAAAATTTTATTTTTAGTGGGAGCAAAGTTTTAATGGAAGCAAAATTTTATTTTTTTTATAGGATCAAAAATTTAAAATAATAAGTTTTTTATATAAAACTTTTTGGAGCCAGTGGGTGCAAGTGCCCCCACTTGCCCCCAATGTGGCTCCATCCTTGATGGTATGACCTTTCCTCTCACATTTTTCACAGTATTTATCTTCCTTTTTAGTGAAAGGTTTTCTCCCACTGTTGTTGCTATTTCTGCTTCCTCGCTTGAAACTTGGGTTGGACTGTCGCACCATCATAGCTACTTTCAAGCTTTTGACGTTGTAAGCATTTACCATCCTTTGTCTTTCGACCGTTTGCATCATGGAAAAGGCTCTATTCACCATGGGCAAAGGTTCCATCAACATAACCTGATTTACTACATGCTCATATTCCTCATTTAGGTTCATCAAAAACTGCACTAATCTGTGTGTATTTTCTTTGGACATAATTGCTTTGGCAGCATCACAAGTGCATGTAGGTGTTGGATGTAGGCTAGCTAGATCATCCCAAAACTTTATAACTTTGTATAGTATGCAGAAATGGTAAGATTACCTCGTTTGAACGAGTTTATTTCCCTTTATATTTGGTACAACATTGGTCTGTTTGCTTCTCCGAATCTCTCTCTCAGTTCCTCTTAAAGTGCTCTAGTAGTGGAGAATGACAGGAAGGCATCATTGAGCTCTTTGGTCATGGAGTTAAGGATCCACGATTTAACCATAGAATCTGCCCTTCTCCATCTGGTACGCAATGCTACATCTTTTGTTGGTTGTGTGCACGTTCCATCCATAAAGGTGAGTTTGTCTTTAGTGCATAGAGCAATTGTCATTGATTTGCTCCAAGTTAAATAGTTGTTACCATTGAAAAGAGTGGTAACAAGGATAGCACCTAGATTTTCAGTATTTGTAATGGAGTATTTTTCTAGGTCTGGATTAGTAGCATCAGTCTCCTCTATATGTGACATTGTTAGTAAACAGGTGTCATAACTTGGATCAAACCTTAGGCTTTGATACCATGAAAAACAAGAGGTTTATAATGATGATGAAATGTTTATTTCATCATATGTTGATATGTATAGAAAAGGATATTTATACTTATGCTAAATAGGACATCTATTTTCTACTGATATTTGTATGCCAAGGACAACTATTCGCTACTGCTATGTGCTACTGCGAGTGGGAATCTGTAATAGAATTGATGGCTGGTGCAATTCTGTTATAGGAGAACATTCTAGAGCTATATACAACGAGACAAAAATAAAATGTTGGGTCTAGAATTTTGAGTCTAGATCTGTGCAGGTATCTGTGGATGTACATTTTGGTTGGGTCCATCATTTCAGTCCACCTTCATTTGAGTTGATCCATCAATGTCAGATCCACATTTGACAGCCCACTTCCTCATTTGACCTAGCCCTCTTATCAACAAGGACAGCAAATTTGGCTAGATAACATTCTTCTGTTAGTGAGAACTGGATCTACAAGAGTAAAACGAAGGCAAAAGGCAACTACGTGATTGAAACAGAGAGGAACGAAGAAATTTATACTTATGGAACTGAAATAAGTTTACCAAATAATTAATACAGGTAAGCATTATTATGTCTGAACTCCTATCTTAACTTCCTTATTGGAAGTGCTTGTCTAAAGAGTTCCTCCACTTCGGTTGCTTCCATTTTCAGACCATTTAGTATATCCATCTCCTCTCTGCTGAGCTCTCTCACGAAATTTTCCTCATCTCTTTGGAGTTCTTTAAAACCTTCTGTCAATCTCTGGAACAAGGTCATCTCAGTCTTGCCCACCTTCTCTACCTCCCCTTCTAATTCCTCAACTTCCCTTATTATGCTCTGCTCTCCTTCCTCCACTTTTTTCTCTAGTCTCTCCACAAGGGGAGGCTCAGGCCCACAGACATTGTCGGTCCTGATGAATTTGCTGAAGTCCCGTCCAACACTCTTAGCCGCCCTTTCCAGTTCAGGTACAATACTTTCTGGCAAAATGGCACTTCTAGTGTACACAACGGCACCGCCATATCCATCCCAGGCATCGTTTGAACCCCGGTAGTACACAAATACATAATCATCAGGCTTATTTTCCAATTTAGATGATAGGATGTACCTGAGGCATGCCAGTTACCTGCTTTAGTTTGTAAATAGCATACACATAACTGAGACAACAAAGTGTTGGTATTTAAGCATTTTAATTGATACACCTAATGCACCAACTAAACAATCATGACAACCAGCAAAAAGCTAGTGTTTGATAATATCGAGATCCTTTCACTTAAGAGTTGTTCGTAAGCATTTCACAAAGAGACTTTTCGATTAATAACCAGTAATTTGCTTATGACTGCTAATAGACATGCCATGGTTTATGAAAATCTGTGCATATAGTGAACTGATATCCGGTTTTAAGTGCATAATAGCGAGCATTAATGAAATCCACACAATATTTTCATGAAATTTTCATGGCAATGACCTCAACAAGTATGGAAGACCAAAAAAAAAGAATAATTAAACTATCCAAGTGTTTTGGTTTCATCTGAATACTCTTTTTGACGTGAAATTAAGATTGATAAATTTATCAAATATGTTAACTCCTTCGGCCCAAAATCCTGGTTTCTCAACATAATAAGAGCACCTCAAAGTTGATACCATCACATATAATAATAATGAAGTAAAACATATGAAATAGTATAAAATTATTTAAGGATTTTTTATATTTACAATTTATTAAGTCATAAAATTCATATGTCATACAAATACATTATGTAGTAGTCACATGGCAAAGTTATTAATATGAAGTAGCCCACCTCGTCATCCACATTAATCGCTTAACATTGGGCTATTTTGCTAAAAATTTAAAGTTGAAATATTTTTGTACTACTGTTTACATTTTGGGTTATTATTGCAAAATTAAGTAAAAATTGAAATTATTTTTACAATTAACCCTTAAAAAATTGGCAGCAACAGAGGAATACAGTAAAAAGATAGCAAAACAAGATGAGGAGGTTACCAGTCATCTTGATAGTGAAGGTATTCATTGCCATGATTGGAAAGAATTCCAGGCTGCAATGGATCTTGAACAAACCTCTGAGTAGTTGATCGTGTTAAAAAGCCACCATCAGGAGTACGTATCCTCCATGACAAATTTCCTACTAATTTGTCGGACTCTGTATGAAACTCATGTAACTGGCAGTCAAAAGTGTCAAAGCTAGGATTAAGGCCACTAGAAATGAACCACTTCCCATTAAAATCTGCAATGTTGAAGCTCTTAACAAGAACAGCAGGACCAGGAACAGGAAATTCCCCCACATCAGATTTTTGTGGTACACATTTCTTTCGTGAGACCGCACATTCATTAAACTCATCAACAACCTTGTTCTCAAACAGATCCCCACATTTGATCTGGAAAATTGGGGAGAGATAAAACTAGTTACCATATGGTTCAAAGATACTTTAAAAAGTCAATAGGTGTTAGCATTTAATTAAAAAGGAAAAGAATCACTAGGTCTGAAAGTTCAAAATTAAACATGTTGAATTTGGCCAGGCCTTATTTTTCTAAAGAACAGGCCCTTTAGTTCAAGAAAAATCCTGCTGCCGAACTTTCCACGTCAATATAAAATGTTTTAGCTGAAAGAGATCACATATCCAACTATAGATGTATCAGTAAACAGCTTGACGCCAGAACTGAACTAACCTGGCATTCAGTCTCATCCGGTCGGTTATTACAGGTCTGGAGGCAAGCCACATTGGCAGCACAAGATGGGTTTGAAATACACTTAGCCAACTCTATCCTGGCAAAAAATAGACAGGTTAAAATGTCAATGATAAGTTTCTAACAATTCAGGAGCCATATGAAGTGATCAAACATCTTGAAGCAAAGTTAACAAAAAGGTTAATTAAGGATTAATGTCATAAAAAGTAAATTTGGCAGTTAAGAAAGTATTCCACATATTTGATGAACTGTTTCAAACAAAATCAATGCTAAAACAAAAGTGTTGTGTTGATAAGATAAAACAAGTATTCTAATTTGTTCATTTTCTCACCCTAATAAGCAGCTAAATGCATATACCAGTTACCTCTAATCAACACAGCTTAGCAAATTGAATTCATAACATCATGGAGTTCAACTAGAAATTCAATATAACATTCGTGGAAGAGGTTGATTTACCTAAGACGATTAATCCCTAACACACAGTTCCATAATAATTTGTACTTTTTTACTGCAAGCTTGCATCATACACGAAGAGCTTGTTTGTCCCATTTTAAGATTAATGCAACTAAAGTCAGAATGCATCTAGACTTGGAGAGTTAAGTAGATTGATAGCCTGTATTGCAGTAGAACCGTAAACTCATCGTCCTTAAGTTAAGATGAGAGATAACCAGTGGCATAAATGCCAGTAAGGAATTGGGATTACCTGCATTCCCTCAATAAGCACGTGCAGGTTTTGAGAGCATCGACAGCATCAGCTGATGGTATGATCAATAATGCACCTAAGACTACGCCTGCTATTTTTATGAACTGCAAGTGGCTCTGTCCTTTCAATGCAATTGATATAATTGATACCAGAAAATTAAGTACCTCTTTTGCCTAAAGACAAAAATAGAAAAGGAAAGAAAAGAGAAGCAGAACTTAGTGAGAAATTTCACCGTGAAAGTTTGAGTCAAAAGTTAATCAGGAGCCACCTTAGGTGTAATTCCACTAGCAATGCATGTGGAAGAAGCTGTCATGGTCAAATCTCCAAACCTATTTAAACATTTTACCCACGGCCCATGAAAAATTCTAAATGATCTTCTCAGCCGAACATGACTCCGAAGTCTGTTATCCAGTGGAGTCTTCAAAACAATTGGCCGGTGAACAAGTCCCCTGTGAAAAAATCTTTCGGCACTACAGACAATTTCCTCGCGAGACAGAAAGAATGACTTTGCAGCCAATGCCATGATTCAGTCTCCAGACTCCCAAGTGCTATCTGAGAATGATGGAAATTTTTTTTTTTTTGGATACAAAGGAAAGGCAAACTAAAACAAACTAACGCAGATGTCTGCGGTATAGTTATTTCCCCATTTTTTTCTCTTGTGTGCGTAACAAAGCATCCAAAAAGCTACGAGTTGAAACTATTAATTAGCACCTACTTGACTTCCTTCAACTTGAGTTCATGCACAAACCAACAGTTAAAAAAAATCCAGCCGGAACCGAAATACTGCACCTTTATCATGTATGTGAATTACGATTACTGGACCATTAGGCCCACTTGCAGATAAACGCAATGAAAAGGGACATCCACACTTGGGGTGCTTGGAACAGAAATCTGAAGTTTTGAGTTGACATTAGCAATATCAAGATTCTCTTTCTCATAAAGACGTTGCACAACAAAATTTTCTGGATATCAACTCATACGAGGAAAACTACACAAAACAAGACTGAAACAGGACTCCTTAAAAAATATATATATATATATATATATATATATATATATAAAGTAAATTTTCATATAAAAGGGCAGCGAGAGCATGCTGAATAGAACCCACTTCAAGAAACGAAACATCCAGCAACACTATAACGAAATATTTGGTCCAAAGAACAGCAAAAGCATTACAAGTACAAATGCAGTACCTTTTCGTCAGTGTGGTTTTCTCAAAAAGAACCGAAACAAAGAGACGGAGAAAAGGGAGGAAGCGGGTGATATTGCAAGCAGCTATGAGTGCAAAGTAGAGAACAGAGAACAAGAAAGAGACGACGACAAAAGTGGGGCGAGGTATGTAAACGAGTGAAGTTGGATAAGACATCGTGTGGAAGCTAGACCTGTAACGTAGTTCTGTTCTTCTCGTCTTCCCCCACATTTTACATTTCCTTTTTTTATTGTTTGGGCTTAAACTTTTTCTTTTCTTCGTTATCCCTTTTTTTTTTTTTAATCCAACGGAAATGAATATCTTCAATATCCTTTAATTATTAACGTCGTCAGTCTCAGGGGTGAGCATTCGGGTAATTTGGGCCAGGTTTTAACTGTTCGGATCCGACTCGAATTACCTGAAATTTTTTTTGCCTTACCCAGCCCGAAACCCGAACTTTTAATTACCCGAATTTACCCGACCCGATTTACCCGAATTATCCCGGCCCGAATTACCCGAATTATCCTATTTCACAATTTTTTTAACCTAACTCGGGTAATCGGGCTGGCCCGAATTTTTTTTCCCTTACCCGACCTGGCCCGAAAATAATTCGGGTAATACTCGGGCCAGCCCGAATTACCCGAATTTTAAAATTTTCTTACCCGAATTAATTCAATGCTCACCCCTAATCGTCGTGTACGTCTTCGTCAAGTCGCAATGAAGCAAAATTTGAAGAGGTCTGATAATACGCAGCTTTATCTCTATATAGTAGAGAAATTGTTTCCAATAGATCTACATGCAAATGAGGTAATATAAGAGTAATGCAAGTTAACACAATAAATACCGAAAAAAGTAAGGATAATAAATCACAAATAATAATAATAATAATATGAAACACTTAATACAAATAATAAAGAAACAAATAATAATATTAACGTATGGATAAATATATTTCAAGTTTAGGTTGCCTCATTCATTTTATTTACCCAAACAACTTCCTTTGTAGTCAATACATCAAATATATTTGTTGGAACATCCAGATCGAACTCGATCTTGATCGTAATAGGATAATTACGAAACTTTTTTGTTTGATTTTCCAAAAGTTAAGATTACTAAAATTATATAAAATAATTAACAAATAAATTATAATAAAGCAAGAATTATAATTTGTATCTTATTCTAAAATTTGATCATTTTCTTGTTATATCTCTCAAACCATTTTTGAAATTGGCTCATTTAAATGACAATAGTAGCATAAGTGTCTAGCTTTTAACAAAATTTATAAAACGAGTTGAGAGAACTCTACAACTATTGTAGAGATGGTTAGATAAGGAGTGTTAACTCTATTATAACTTAAGTCTAAGGGATGTTAAAAAGGACCCGACCTGATTTGGCCAGGGTTGACCAAGCCACAAGTCGATTATGGTCGGCCCGACCGTTACTTTAAAAATGACGTTATTTTTGACGTTTTTCTTTAAAATATATATATATGGTGGGCCAAGTTGGCCCGGCCCAACCCATTGACATCTCTACTATTTACAATAGTTTTGGACATTTCAGTAATTTAATTGAAATTAAATTTTAATTTCAATTAAACTCTAATTAGAATTACAAATAATTCTAATTAAATATCAATTATGCCCAAATACGTTATCCTTATTTATAAAATATCTCAAACTTTACAATCAAGTCCAATTTAATTAAAATATATTTGTTCTCTTCAACCTATTAGTTCCTAAATATATTGATAATAGATAAAAAAAAGTATAACCCTAAATCACATTTAGGATTAGATAATTAAAAATAAATTCTTTTAATTGATCTTAAATTTTCTAATTAAACAATTTATATCCATAGATCAAGATTGACGTGTAGTAGTACATCATGACCATCTAAATATTTAGGAATGTTAAAGTGATTTTGTTTAACCTTTCCATACATGATTTTTATATATAATTCAATCATTCCATCATACAATATTCTGAATAGACACAGAGCATAAATTAATGTCTATTATATTTTGAATCCTATCATATTAGTTCTTTACCATTATCCACTGATTCAATTAAAGACATTTATAAATTATTTACAAAACATTATTTCGCCTTAGCCAAGGAATTTTCAAGTCAATACTAATCGAGAACATTGAAACATTCTCCCTAATTACTTTAGGATAATGAATCATATATTGATCACTCAAGTACCTCTATTTAGTTTATGTTACATCCACGACTGAGTTATCTTTGACTATATTAGGTCCTAAGTAGTATCAAACATAGCAATCTCTATACAAGATAAGTTTAGAGATCTCAAATAAAAGGATCACTTATACAATTATCATAATGAGAATTTCCATACATACGAGTAATGTTCCAAATGGATTTCTCATATGAGGTCAGTTCAGTGAACTTGTTCTCTAGTAAGTACTCACACGTTTGTTTAAGTATCACCATACTTTAGTATATAAGATTGATTACTTTCTTCATAAAAAAAACATAATGTTTGCGAGTCTTTTATGTTTTATTAATGTTCATTCTTAACAGAAAAATGATTAGGAACAATTTAGTGATAATACATAAATACAATATAAAGGTTATCTCATGGACTTTATTATATACAATTATAATTTCATTTGCAATGTATAATTATCTCATGGACTTTATCATATACATATAAATATATATAAGATAAAGAATACCTTTAAATTATTTTGTCACTAAACTATAACTAACTGATTGGCGACAGGGCATAAACTAACAACCTAACTCTTGCACTAAGCTAATCGTTTAAGTATCATTACCATATCACTATATGAAGATCATGTTACTACTGGGACAGTGGTTTAATGAGAGAATTCTACAAGATTCTCTATAGTGAGCCATTGTTTAAATCTTACAACCTTTATCTTAAAATTATCATCATAATTAAGAAAAATTTCCTAAATACATACTTAGATCTTTGATGAAAACTTAGCTCCTTTTGTATGTCTACTGGCTCTAATATTCTATAGTACATTACTATTTTAAACAATGCAAGGAATTATATCAAGTTTATTAAATAACTTATTGATCCAATTAATCATTTCTATTAAATGAAATGTGTTATGACTTAATTAGCAACAATTGTTATACTTAGACTTATAATACGTAAATAACTTCCAATCTATTTCTATAGATGCAATACCCATAACTAAGTTATTATCTTTTCATATACAACAAGAGTTGTTCTTAGACAATCATATTTTCAACAATCGAAAATTAGAATTATTATTTTCTATAAGCAACATGTCTCTACATACTCCCACCAGCCTTCTTGTAGATATGATAAATTCATAATCATCTCTAAAACAAACCTTTTGAATTCATCATGAAAGTGAATCTTTCAATGTCTCGTACCCTTTCAACTATGTATCAAATGTATTAATAAATGCACTAGTTTCGATTAGATATATTATCATGAGATTTGAACTTTTCAAATTTCATCTTACTCCTAAGTAACCATTCTTCTATAAGCTTACATTGAACAAATAATTTGTTTAATAGGTCTATAAGATCATATCCAACCTTTTAGATATCTTATAACTTTTATTACCCAATTTAGTTCTAAACTTTGTGGATAATACATGCTTTAGCTAAGCATCACATCCTTAAATCATTAACTTTGACTCTTGCAAATACTTAGCATTTTATATCTAATATGAAATCTTGCTAATTGATTCAACTAAAACTATTGAAGTTAAGTCATTGTACTAGGCTTATAGGAAAAATAATATTGCATTATACAATATCTCATATTATATTTTCCTACTTACATAAATCTATACTTTTATGGAATTTTGTTGTGAATGTATACATCGAAGAATCTCATTTCTTATAGATAATCGAAAATTTAAAACTTAATACAATGATCTTATCGAAGTGCTTCAACATTCTTAATGTTTAATTTTTACTTAGATTTAAACAATTTAAACTTTTCAAAATTTTAAATCAACATTTCATTTAATACCTATGATTATATCACATAAATTCATTAGTAATGTAATGAAACATAAGTATCATCTTTTTATGAATTGTTATTCTATCTAATACATCACATGTATAAATTTAACAATTCAATACCATCATCATCTTTTCACCAAAGATTGATTTGTTTAATCTTCAACTTAACAAGTTTCATACAATTCATAATCAAAAGGATACATATATCTTTATATGTAACTTTATGATTCTCATCATGTTGATTTAATCAACATGGCATAAAAGAATAGTCTTGATTATTAAACTTTGTATTCTTGCCACTTATGTTAATCATAAGTCTCCTTTGATCTGACACATACAAACTATTAGAATAAACTTCAATCAACTACTTTTACTCAACAATCTATTTCTTATCATATATTGAACATTATAATAATGTTGAATCTGAATTAAGTATCAAATACTCATAAGCATAAACTAGAAATACATATGATCTCTATCATATCATATATAGGCAAGAAAAGTCATGCAATCATTTTATTCTTATGATAAATATTATCGTACTATAGCAAAGTCGTTACTTGATGTTCATGTTTATTTAATAGAGTAAATTGAATGAAACAATTTTATTAATGTATTATACTTTTCATCTCTACTTTATGTAAACTTTTGCATCTTGCTATCATGGTGTTGACAAACATCTTACATGTTGTTATCAAATTTTATGAAACATTAGTCAAGTCAAAATGTTAATACATTTAGTCATCCATATGATTTGAACTTTTCTCTAAAACTTGATTGTTGAATCCTTAATAGGGATTATAGCAAAATTGTATAATAGACATACAACTTTTCTATCTAATTTTGAGAACTTTCTTAAACATAATCTATGTCTAAGAAGTTTGGTCACTAACTTAGTATCAACTATACTAAAAACGGTAAATTCTGTAAGTGTAAGCCGACTTGTACATGTGTAACTCGACTTATTCCTTTACGATACTGATAAGTCGACTTGTTTATGTGATAACTCGACTTA
>JANZLX010000006.1:13747862-13763707 GCA_025531955.1 Erythroxylum orinocense | reverse complement strand
TTGATTTATAAATTCATTGAAAATCTCACTTGTAACAAATTTCATTTTCCGTCATTTTGCATATTCGAAGGGCAAGTTTTTTTTTTAAAAAAAATTGAGTTTAGAGCTACTATTTTTTTTACTCACATTTGAGCAATAATTGAAAAATGTACAATTTTAGTGAAGTTTGCACTTAATTGTAACTCCTTGTAAGTTTTGATTCGGACAACAGGCTAGCTGTGGTCATTTTTCTTAGCCATATTCCATGCCCTAAAACTTTTATTTGTAACCTAAGATCATGTTTGTTTTAGGATTTATTAATGGAATAGAATAGAATAAAATGTAATATTATTCCATACGTTTGAAATGACAATTTATAATATAATAAAATGAGATGAGATAGAAGATATTATATCTAATTCCATATTAAAAAGTAAAAATGAGAAGTCTCTGATTTGAAGAGTGTATGGTAAAATGCAAAATGATAAACGACTTTTTACTATATTACATTATAAATCCTTCTTTCAAGCAACATTTTATTATATTAAATAATAAAATTTTAATATTATATCTATATATATTCTATTCCGTTATGAATTATTTTATTACATTAAAAACCTTACGTTTAATCAAATATAGTTTAAAGAATTCTGATCTACTAATTAATACTACGATAAAATTCCGGAAGATCATAAAATTTGATAATTTAGAAGATTAATTTTGATCGAGGTTGTGTTGCATTCGTCTTTCCAATATATACGAAGCGGTAAGAGGAGGTGGATCGCCGCCTTCCCTTCTATTGAACTCGCTATTCCTAAGTTCCTAGCCAAATTTGTGTCGTCATTCAATTTTCTTAGCTACATAGCACACGTCAGTGGGTCATTTCCACAAACACTTTACGTTCATCTTGAGTAAGTTCAATGTTATCTCTAGTTAGGCGAGGAATCATATTTCTAAGACCAACCACAAGTTTGTATTCTGTTCTAGGTCGTAATTTTTTATATGCATCCGATATTGGTGTTCTCCAAGTTGGAATTCCAGTTTTTGGTACCCTTCCTACTAGGGCCATCAGTTCTCAACTTTCTTCTGTGTTTTCTTTCTCCATCTCCCTGAATATTCATACTCGTTGTGCCTCAGACGACGACCCACAAATGCGCAAAGATGGTTCATATGATACTGACTATGAGGTTAAGAAGTTAAGTATTAAAGATGATGAACTTGTTGAAGATGCCAAGTCGAGTATTAAAGATGATCAACTTGTACAAGATGTGAAGATCATTATGAACATACTGCGTGGATTGCCTGTGGAAGTGAAAAATAAGATTGAGCAATGCGGTGTTAAGGTGACACAAGTTTTGGTACTTGAGGTGCTTTCACGGGTGCGGAACAATTGGGAAGCTTCATTTACTTTCTTTCTGTGGGCTGGAAGGCAGCCAGGTTATTCTCACTCTATTCGTGAATACCATAACATGATATCTATTCTTGGCAAAATGAGAAAGTTTGATACGGCATGGTCCTTAATTGATGAGATGAGAGGGGCTCAGGCCAGTGTGACTCCACAGACGTTGTTAATTATGATTAGGAAGTATTGTGCAGTGCATGATGTAGGTCGGGCTATCCACACCTTTTATGCTTTTAAGCGTTTTAAATTGGAAGCTGGAATGGATGAGTTTCAGGGCCTTTTATCCGCTCTGTGCCGATACAAGAATGTGCAAGATGCTGAGCACTTGATGTTTTGCAATAAACATGCGTTTCCCTTTAACACTAAGAGCTTCAATATTGTGCTCAATGGGTGGTCTAATGTGACTGGTAGTCCGCGTGAAGCTGAGAGAATATGGAGGGAGATGCGAAAGAGGGGTATACCTTATGATGTTGTGTCCTATGCGAGTATAATATCTTGCTATTCCAAGACAGGTAATCTTTATAGGGTGCTTAAGCTTTTTGACAGAATGAAGTCAATGGAGATTGAACCTGACAGGAAAGTTTACAATGCTGTCATTCATGCTCTTGCAAAGGGTAGGCATGTAAAGGAAGCCTTCAAGCTCATGGAAACAATGGGGGAGAAGGGTATAACTCCTAATGCTGTCACCTATAATTCATTGATCAAACCTTTGTGCAGGGCTAAAAAGATAGACGAGGCTAGACAGGTCTTTGATGACATGCTACACCATGGTCTTCCTCCAAACATAAAGACTTATCATCCATTCCTCCGTATGTTAAGATCAGAGGATGAAGTGTTTGCATTGTTGGAGAAGATGAGAAAAATGAACTGCTGGCCAACAAATGACACCTACATCATGTTGATTAGAAAATTTTGTCGATGTCGTCAGCTTGATAGTGCCCTGAAGTTGTGGAATGAGATGACTGAAAACGGGCTAAGTCCTGATCGAAGTTCATATCTGGTTCTGATACATGGTTTATTCTTGAATGGAAAGTTGGATGAGGCCCACAAGTATAATAAAGAAATGAAAGAAAATCACTACTTACCAGAACCAAAGATGGAAGAGATTCTTCAGAGATGGTTGTCTAATAAGGAAATGGTCAACTATCAGACAAAAGAACCAAATGGCAATCAAGAGATAGGAAAGCAGATCAAACCTATTTATAAGAATGCTAATCACGAGAAACATTTCCTCCGACAAGCTGAAAGTAGGAGAATCTCAAGATAGCTCAGTCTTTCCTTTTGGAAACGTTCATGCTTAAAACTTAAAACCAGGCGACTGTGTATCCAGCAACCTAAAGGCGCATCATATCAGACGGAATTACCGCATCCACTGTTTTAAGTATGTTTTTATGTGACAGGTTACAGTCATTCAAATTTTCTTCTCACAAAACTTACTATACAACTGTAGCAACTCCAGCCTGTCCAAAGGTGAGGTTTAAGGTATTGATCACATATATATGTTTACCCTCTCCTGAAGTAACATATTGTAATCCAACAGGTGGATTACAAGATGGATCTAGTGCACTGGATCACAAGATGGTAAAGGTGCGGAACAAGACCGCAACCCAGGTACTAGTGCAATGGTCTAATAGTTCCCCATCGGTGGCTACATGGGAATCCTTGATGGAGTTGCAGAAACACCTCTCTGAAGCGAAGCTTGTGGACAAGGTTTTCGAAGAAGGGGGTGTTGTTACAGGACAATGAAGAAGGAGAAGCGCGGGAAGCAACGGTCTGAGTAAAATAAAGAGCATCGACGTTTAGCAGTATCTAGTGGCTACGTAAGTGACGCCGTTTAGGGAAATAGCATAAACTAATTTTCAACAAGTGTAAGACAAACATTTCTGATACCAAACATACTTGTATTGTTGGAGCGAGAGTAGAGAATGAAGCATTTTCCGGTAATAAAATTATAATAATAGGGCGAGGAAGAGGAAATTTATTATTAAAATAATAATAAATGCTAGAAGCGTTTGAATTTTCCAGCAAAAGCTATTCCAAGACTGCTAACCTATTTATTCTACTTGGGATATAAATTATTCAGATCTTGCCCTTTAACAATAAATCCGTAAGGCTACAACAATCCATGCCAACTTCTTTCAAATCTTGTTTGAAATATTTCCATTCTCACTTTTAATTGCATAATGAAAGAACATCCCATTTTCTTCTTCTGAGAAAAAACATGCACTTCTAATTGAAGTGCATCTAAGGAACTGCTTAAAAAGTATACCACTAGCTTCAAAGCACATACATTTATAGGATCAGATTTGGTTCATACCAAGTACAAACTAATTATAGATCATCTTCCCGGCCTTTCCTTCACCAAACCACAAGTTCTATGAAAACTGGCCATTAAAAGATCAGAGGTAAATATTAACTTCACACCTATTTTATGCAAGTTGTCTCAGTAAGACAACAAACAACACGCACTGGTTACTATACATACACAGAGAGAAGAAAACAAGGAAACATCTTGTTCACATTAGGAAGCGCCCGCAGCAAAAGAAATGCTCCCATATCAGTTTTAAGTTGTCTTCAAGCATGTCACGGATGGAATTACTTTCAGCATTTTGTCCCTGACAAAAATAGTGTAGCAAGCTTTACACTCATCATAGATTACATTATGAACCAGAGAAATGAGATCAATTAAAGAATTAAGAAGATGATGTGCTTGTACGTAAATTATTAAATTCTCTGACTCGCACATAGATTGAAATGCAGCAACAACTATAAGTGAAACTATAAATCATGTTATGCAAATGCAGATGTTTAATTAAATGTTAGCCCAACAGACCCTGTTCCTGTTAAAAGGATCACGACAATAACAAATACAAAGCTCCCATAGTCTAGCAATTAAGTTTGTTCTTTTATCCAATAAATCAGTTTCCACACAATAACAACAAAAATATGAAATTTACAAGAAAAACGATGTTCAAAATGAATATGAAGACGTATAAAAGTTGTATCTTCTCTTTTTGGTAATGGGGGAAATTATATTATCACTGGGAACCCATTACTCGTGTAAACACAGATCACACTATAAAAGGAAGAGAAGAGAAGTTAACTGCACAAATAAAACTTACCTGCGATTCTATAACTATTCCTTTTAACTTGAGATACATTTCTCTTGTAGCTTCCCCAGTTGCATTCCTAAAGTCAAATCGATCAGCATGTCGAACTTTCAGCCTGAATGACTTATTTTTGTAGGCTTTAGAAATGGTGTGCCAAACCCCTACAACAGTATATCTATCTCCAGAAGATTCCTTCCCCAGTGGCCATCTCAATCCACCTTTCACATTTGAATCCAAAACTGCAGAGTTAATCAGGTCTCTTATGCTATCCATTTCATCATCCTGCAGTAATACATAAGACCAATTGGATCTCAAAATTTCACAAACTTATCTTCATTTTCTTCCAGACCACCATAACAGGTAACACATGCTCTTGCTATTTTAAGTGATTTGACCTCAAAACTCATGTTAAAAGTTCTAACAAATGTGCTTGCTGTTCAAGAAAAATAAAGAAATATAGTATTATATGTTTTAAGCAGGAAGGACCAATCATGTCTTCTGTTTGAAGTAAATGGACTTTATGAAAGACATGTTTTTTATTTCATATCTTACAAATAAGAAACCTAGATCATTTTCATCAAATGAAGTCAGATTAGTTGAAAAAGGAACCACTTCTTTTTTAACCCAGATTGGTAATATGCCTAGAGAATTATCTCTTCCAATTAAGGAAAAAGTGAAAACCATCAATTTGTTTTTTGAGAGGGTAAAATAGGATGGAATAGTGTTTGAATGTTTCCAAATTCATTTCCCAAAACCCTCTCCGGAATCAATAACTTGAGTCAAGTGACATCTAGCCTTACACAAGCTCCCATATTGTCTCATAAATCAACATGGGAAGATATCTTCTTTTGTGTAGCAGTGAATTTGTCTCATCATCCTTTGCATCAGAAAAACGAACTCTAAGGACAGTCTAATGATTATCAAAAAGAAAATAAAGATGGCCTAAATTAATGTATCTTTATAACAAAGGTAATGCATTTACTTGAGGTTTGGACAGTAAATGAATGTTTACTAGTAGTTAACAGTTTCCGGTACAGCCTAGCTATTAGCAGTTCCCAGTAAATGATAGTGAATAAACTTACGGTTAAAGCGGTTAAGATCCTCTTAGCACATAACATGAGCCTTAGGTCTATATTCTTGTCAACGCATGATACATCTGTAACCATATGGCGCACTTGGTTCAATTCAACCTGCAAGCATGTGCCTTTTACTTTAATCAAACAGTCATAAAATAGAACAAAGTAGATTATGTGAACATTGCAGACACTAATTCAAAATCAGGAGGCTGGGAAAAGTTTTCTCAATTCCCTACAAATGACAGAAAGGTTTATATGAAGAGCCATCTTGATATGTTAATGAAGTAGCTTAATAACGATTCAGAGACAGTCCAGCTGTGCAACAGAAAACCTACCTTGTAGAGTTGAAGTTTTTTATCCTCCTTTACACTACATTTGCATGAAACTGTTGAATCTGGTCGTGAATTATCAGATAACTACAACAAATGTTAGAGGAACAAGTCAGTACCAAATCAGAATTATGGAACAAGTTGCATAGCTTAAAAAAATACCTTAACATGGTATACGTCCTTCTCCTCTTGAAAATCAAGTCCAATCATGGGGGCTACTTTATCTTGTATGTTCTCCGTGTATGAAGAAGGAACATTAGTGTAAAATGACTTTTTCAATTGCCTTAAAATGGTTTCTGTAACCAGATCTTTTTCAACACTTGCTAGCCTAACTGAAGGGCTCCTGAATAAATAGAATAATTTGATTAACTAGTTGTGAAACATAGAGTGCATTCATCAAAACTTTAACAATCATAGACATGAAGGACACAACTCAACTTTTTTGCAATAGGTCCAATGAACATATAAAAAGAAACAATTCTGATCGGTCTCAGTTAGGGTTAGCAGCAAAAACAGCGACAAACCATTTAACAGCCAAGTAATAAAAAGCAAATATTTGGAAGTTTACACTGGAGAGCAAGAGGAAGCAACTTAAAGTAATCAAAAGGGAGAAAAATCTAACACACACCAATGAGGCTTGACAAGCTCATCAAACAATAACAATCAATGACTAGTAAACCACTTACCCGTGAAAAACAATTTTTCCAAATCGGGCAACCAATGTTGGCTTAACTTTTTCCACCCCTTGATCCTCCATTTCATTCCTTAAAATTTTGAAAGAAGAGAACAAGTTTTCTTGTACATTTTCTGCTATAATAACCCAAGGACTTCTTGGGAAAAGCTGTCTCAATTCAGTATCCTCTACAACACGTTCAAAACAAACAAAAGTCAATGCCAACTGTTTGTGTTCAAGTAAGAAAATTTAAGAGATAGGTACAAGAAACATAGAATGCCAACCTGCAGCTGAATGACTACGAACCAAGATGAGAGGTTTTTCCCCTGTTTTGCGCTCAATATTCTCCAAAGAAATTGGATCGAGATGAATATAGGATGGAAACTGGCCATTCTCAGCCAAACCAACAGCAAACCATGTAGATATAGCGTGATTGGCATATACTATCTTCCCAGTCCTACCTAAGTTAGAGACACTCGATTTGAAATTCAGATTTTTCCTAAATTGTGGAACAAGCAACTCAGGAGTTGGTGATGCCTTGCCCTTGTCCTTTAAAAGCCGCTTGTGTGGAGGAACGTAAGCCATGAAAAACAGTGGCAATTCTATGCAACCTGATCACGTCAGAAACAAGTCATATTGAAAAGGTATCATGTATGTAGTACTTGGAACAGAACATACAACTTGTATAGTTGAAACATGTCAATAGCGCAGCCAGTAATCGCCAATATACAATTGCAGACAATGTTGGGTAGTTTGGTTTCAAAAGAGTGACCAACCCAAACGAACCCATCAACCTAGTCGTACTCTGCCGAGAAATACGGTTACAATTGAAAGGACCTTATAAACAACTGAACAACCTGACAATTGATCAAGTTAACTTCTTCCACATGTCTTCCAATCACCCATTATGATTTTTTACAAACGTGAACCAGTTAAGTGACCACTAGTTGAACAAAGAAAAGAAAAACCCAGGAGCCACAAAACCCATAACTGTAATAATTTGAGCTTCCACTCAAGATTAAACTAAGGGAAGTAGAAAAAATGTTACCTTGACAAAGAGCTTTAAATCTTCAACTGATCTATCAAACTGAACTGAACTAGACTATTTATATAGAAAAACGGACAACAAACTGGGATCGAAGCTACTTCACTACAAAGTCATTAATGAACAACTTGGCGAACAAGGTGAAACTACGAAGCCATTAATCAACAACTTGGCTAACAAGATGATTTTGAGTTCCCTGTCCACGCGATTTTTGAAGAATAAGTTCCACTAACTGATACAGTTCAGTGACGTGGACTCCATCTTTTTGCATACTGTGTCAAATAAATAAATTCTTTCTTTAAAAATAGTTATAACTACTTTGTACTACACATCAAAACCCAAATTATGAATCAAGGAGGCTGTTCTTGAGATGCCTTTAATCAAATTCGATGTGATTTATGAATGAAACAAAAACACACATCACAATAGTAAACAAATCTCGCAAACATGTGTATATATATTGTTACTATAGTATCTAATTCCCAAAAAAATTGTGACTACTAATAAATACTATCTTCATATTATCTAATCTAATAAAGCGAATGATTGAGTTGAAGGGAAATAAACAAACAATTCTAAATTACCAATTTAAAGTAATAAACAAGATTAAAACAACCAATGAATAAATTAGATCTAGGTTATAATTTCACTGTAACTCTTTTTCTATACTTTGTTTGTACTCTAACTAAATGATCAATTATATCCCTTTAAATGCTCAGAACTCCTAAGGTATAAATATCTACTTTCTCGAACAATCTATCCCTTATTTTTAAATTGATTTTTTTACCAAAATCTTTTTCTAATTAAAATAACTTAAGAACACATTAACTCGCTTCGCAAGTTCTTATGAAAGATTACACCCTAACTTAGAATGATTTTGTAATTATATCTCTAACAACCTATACAATCTTCATCATTCATGTTGGAATCTAATCATACAAATCATCTCTCTATCTCAATATGTGAATTTGATTATCATATCTTTAAGTCTCTTTCCTTTTATTCAACACAATATAGTAACACGAAAATTTTCAAGAAAGCTAAAAATTTTATTAAATGAAAGCGTTAATTCAAAATATCAAGCCCTATGGTTTATCCCACCTAGATGTATATAGCAATTAGTTCATGATAAAACAAATAAAAACTATACAAAAACATGAAACAAAAACAAATAAAGAAAACAACCTTATGGTTCTTGAATTGCTAAATTCTTATTGAATCTTGATGGATTTCCTTTCTTTTCCTAAGGTTGCCTTTCTCTTGATCTCTAATGGTTTTCTTTTTGTTTCTAATTATTTCTTAACTCCAAATTAGATCTCCAAAGCTGTTATCGCATTTTCAATCAGCTCTCTTTTAAACATATGAAACCATAATTTTCTCTCAACATGGTCTTATAAGACCATGTTAGACTCCATGTTGCTTCACCTACCTTTATGAATTTTTTATGTAATAAATCACTGCCAATATGGGGGAGAACATAGGTCTATGTTGCTACCATGTTGGTGAACATAGGTTACATACGATAGGATATTATAGGCATGTGGAGAAACAAAATGCCCTTATTTTGAACACAACATAAAAATAAGGGTGTGTTAATGCCATATTATTGGGGTAAAAATCTCCTTGAGAAAAAAAAATTGAGCAATTTTGAACATGCTCAATAATACGTTATCATAATGCGATTATGAGTCCTCTTCAGGTTTGCAAAATTTGCTCTAAATTGTCACAAATCATCTCCAAGTTCATCCTTTTTCCTTTGAGAGGCTGAAAAAAGACTTTGAACTAAATATATATCATTCAAGTATCAAATCTTGTAAAAATACCTAAAATAAAAGCAAATAACAACAACAACAACCCAGTGAAAATTTCACCAATACGTAAAGCCCGGAAAGGTCTAGTAGTACGTAAACTTACCCATAACTAGTAGAAATGTTATTTTCAAATGATCTATTAAAAAAATAAATTAATAATAAATAATAAATACTTAATAAATAAAATATGAAATAGGTAATAAACTAAATATTACGATAAAGAATAATAATAATAATCATCATCATCATCCTCAGCATCATCATCATCATCATCAAGCTAAGTAGCAAAAAGCTTAAGCTAAATCCCTAAAAGCTAAATACTACATATTTAAAAGTTTAGGCTAACTATAAGAGAAAAATGCTAAAAGGCATATGAGAATGGCAAGGATCTTTTGATGAGAAATACTTTATCTGTACCCTAATATGCCAAAGTTTTGAATTATGGGTCATCTCCTCGGTAAGTTCTAGCAGTGTCATATCATGGTTGATCACCTCCTCCCAATTTTTGTTAGGCCTTCCTTTTTTTCTCTTACACTCTCTAAGTACAATCTTTTCGCATTTTTCTCATTGGAGCTTCTAAGTGTTTCCTTTTAACGTATCTAAACCACCTAAGCCTTGTCTCTCTCAAATTTTCAATTATATTAGCCACCTTTAATTTGTTCCTTACCATTACATTCTTGACCTTATCTCCTCTAATAAAGTTTCACATCTAACGTCGCATCCTCATCTTTGCCACTATTAGCTTGATAGATCCTAAATACTTAAAACACTCCTTTTATGGTATAACTTCTGAACCAACCTTTACTTTCACTTCGGTATCGACCCTATGCCCCTAAAAGTTACACTCCACATACTCAGTCTTAATCCTACACAATCTAAAGCCCTTTGACTCTAACATGTCCCTCCAAAGTTTAAGCTTGACATTAACACCCCCTTTTATCTCATTTACTAAAACAATGTTATCAGTAAACAACATACACTAGAGCATATCCTCTTGGATATTCTTGGTGAGCTCATCAATCACTACTGCAAATAAAAAGGGGCTAACAAAGAAGCCTTAGTGTAGTCTAATATCAATAGAAAAATATTTTGTATCTCCTCTTATTGTCCTTACTCTAGTTTTTAACCTTCATACATATCCCTCATAACTCGTGTATAAGTCACAAGAACTCCCTTACCTTCTAAATGCCTCTGTATGATTTCCCTAAATGCTCTATTATATACCTTATTTAAATAATAAAAACTATATGTAGGTTATGTTGTCTTTCTTTATAATATTCCATTAATATTCTAAGGAGATGTAAAACTTTTATTGTGGACCTTCCTGGCTTGAAGCTAAACTGGTTATCCAAGGCAGAAGTATCCATTGTCACTCTCTTCCTAATCACCTTCTCCCATAACTTTATAGTGTGACTAAGTAATTTGATGCCGCTATAGTTGTTATAGCTTTGAATGTCCCTTTTGCTTTTATATAAAGGAATTAACATAATAAATCTCCATTCATTCGACATTTTGGCAGACTTAAAGATCTCATTAAAATGCTTGGCTAGCCAAGTAATATCCTCTTCACCTAGTGTCTTCCATACCTCTATGGGTATCCTATCAAACTCTATCGACGTTCCACTCTTCATCTCCCTCAAATTTTTTTAATTTCTTCCCTTGTAAACCTAAAATACAAGCATAAGCTCTAAAAAAATTATGTTATAAATATAGTTTATTTAAAACTTATTTGCTTATAATCTTACAAAACTTGAAAGGCTTTAAGTCTAAGTAGAAAAGCATTAAATCTACATTAATTCCTAATTCAATCCATAAGTTTGAGAACCTCCTAAACTAAAAAATGAATAAACAATAAAATGAAACAAAGAAGTATAAGTTAATCCAATCAAATCAAAACTAAAACACTTAGAACATCGGGTTGCCTCCTAACAAGTGACTTTTTGTGAGTATTTTGACTAGAATTTTTACTTGGGCATCCTATATCACTAAGGTAATAGAGATCGTAAAAAAATTTCCTAAGCTCGTTGGGATTATATATTAAGTATAACTTTAGTTGATGCCTGTTGATTTTGGATGTGTTTTGATTTTGTTGCATGATTTTTATAATCCAATAAGGAAAAACTTGGGTAACAGTGAAGGTTCCCAACCATTTAGATTTAATTTTACTCAAAAATAGTAGAATTTAGGAATTATAAAGTAAGAGTTGATCCTTTAGTTTAAACTCCTTATTATAATTTAGATATTTGTCATGTCTTCTCTTCTCCTTCTCCTTTTATATCTTTGAATTTTAATATGCCATGCTGTTCCATTCATCTAACTCATTGATTTGACGTATATGTTTTTCACTTACAAAGTCTAAACCATAGTTAAGAAGTTTTATAACCCAAAAAGCTTTATGCTCTAAGTCCATCGGTAAGCGATAAGATTTTCCATAAATTAGCTTAAATGGTGTGTTGCTAATAAGTGTTTTATAAGCAATCCTATAAGCCCATATACTATCATCTAGTCCTATAAACCAATCTATCCTAGAGTTCTCTATGATATTTTTTAATATCCTTTTATTTCCCTATTAGTTACTTCTACTTGACCACAAGTTTGAGGGTGATTAGAGATAGTAGCTTTATATGTAACATCAAAACATTTAAGAACTTTTTCAAATTGATGATTATAAATTCTATACCTATATATCACTCATAACTAGAATATGATGTCTCACTAAACTTTTTTTTCTCTGACTTCTCACTAAGCTTTTTACCCTTTTACCTATCTTTCCTATTGTTTCTTTCATTTTTTGGAAAGTTCCCACAGAATAGATCTAGATCCTAATGATAGAGACCCTGAAGGAGGATCAAGAATCAACCAATGCTATTTTACAGAAGCCTCTTGATAGGTAATTTTCTAAATTTTAAATTAAAACCTCTTATTCTGCAAGTATTCAAATCGAAAATCACAATATAGATAGGTATCATCCCACAGGGATTGGTTAGCCACCGAAATGATCCAAATTTTGGTTTGTTCAGGAAACTCAAATAATTAGATTTGAAAGATCCAAAATATAAAAATTAAGAGTCATACATACACACTTTAGGGTTGTCAAAAAAGTAAGAACACAAATTTAGAAAATGGTGAATCAAAGTATCAATTTAACAACTTTGGATTGTCATTACATAAGTATGTATTCTCTCAATTTAGTAATAATCATTATGTTTAGTCCAAAATTTCCTAGTGTACTGGTTCTTTCACTTTCATTACTTGAACCAAATAAGCCCTGTTTAATGATGTAAATGAATTATGTAAACTCTCACTTCTCATTTTTCATTTAACCACTAAAAGGATATGAACAGATTTTTAGAGAGCCACTTTTCCATTCAAGATCTCTCTCCAAATGGCAAGGTAACTTGATATATAGAGTGTTCTTGGTGTAAGCCCACTCTTATGGCACTTACTAACATATTTCTTAACTCCATATCTCTATGTAAGCTAAATATGGACAGCCATATATCATAAACATCAAACACATCTATAACATTGAATAAAGTGAGGTACTACATAGTTTAGGCAATAACAACCCAAATAACTACTTAGAAATCCATCAAAATCTCATCCAACATGTTTATAACATATCCATACATCCTTCTCAATAAAAAAAATACAACAAAGAAGCAAGGAATGAGAAGAAGTAAGGCTTATATGTTGAAGAGTAAAGTTGGAATTCTATGGTGGCAGCTTTGTGCCTCTTTAAAGTCCTTTGATTCCACCTTGAATTCTCTTGGTTTTTCTCTCAAAAATGCGCTCTTCTCTCTCCTTTGGATTTCTTGCACGATCTCCTCAAAACGACATAGAAAGGAGGAATTTTCCAGTTGGAATTTTCTAGAAAACTCTGTTTTCTGTCTTGACTTCAATCCATGATTTCTTATCCAAATTGGGTTGTTATTTCACCAATTTGAAACTGAATTTCTCTTATTTCTTTGGATGAAAAATGAGAAACATCCAATAAGAATTGTATCTTGTGAAAGCATAACATTGGTGATGGGTCGGCCTAGGAAAATTTCATCTTTCCTTTGGGTCACATTACTTGCTTTCTCATTGGTTCTTCTATCCTTCCATCCCTCAAAACCACCTTCACACCTATTGATTAACAACAAAATTAATCACTTAATCATGCCCAAAACACATGCAATTAATATAAACATAATGTAAGAAAAAGATGCACAACAATGCCATGCAAAATTCATGCAAAACCTAATCTCAAAGACCTAATTCACACACATTCATACATAATCATGCAATTATATGAAACTAAGACAAAACATAAGCTAAACAAGTTAACAACATTTAATTTATCACAATTAACTAACAAGTTATCCTAAAAAATGTATGTATAAATGTCAACTATCAAGTCCCCAACACTTAAACTTTTGCTTGTCCTCAAGTAAAATCAAACACAAAAATAATCTAAAGAACACAAATACACAAAAACATGCACACGTACAATGTCAAAATTGATGTCTACTGACTCGTAACATTATGTAATCAAATTAATCGTAAAAAATAGTGATATCACAAGTTGAAAGTATTGATTTATTTCGTTATGCCTAAGTACTTTAATATAAAAATACAGATCGATCAAGATATAAACACCTCAATTTTAAACCTATGTCACTTATAGACATGTATTTACAATTATCGATTATTTAAATGGTTAACTATCCAAGTTATCTTTTCATGAAAATTGTTAGCTAATTTATCATATAAATAGGTTTTTTTATTACACATGCACTTTTTTTCTCATTTTTGTAACGTTGACTTAATCTTTTGATGCGATGACAAACATTGGTGATGAATGCCTCCGATTACTCAACTAGGCCATGTTTTTTTAATTAAGTTGGCTTAGATGGAGTGCCATTCTAGCATATTGACACGAAGACAAACATTTGTGGTGTATGCCCCTAATTACTCAACTAGATCACAACTTGCAACTACCTCTATTCTTAACCCTTTTTAGGTTAGTGGAATAGTTATTAACGCATTGTTTTTTCTTTTTTTCATTTCTTTTAGCTTATTATTTTCATGAAAGATGAATTGAGATTGTCTACCGATTTAAGGGCTTCTAATGGTAACTACATGTGAACTAGCAACATTAAGTGTAAAACTAAGTGTCCTATCCTAATTAACATACATGTTTATGTTAAAGCTACTTATAATCTAACTTCCTAAGTTAACACATATCACCAGTTCAACAACATTGTTCAAAATTAAGCTAATTCACATAAAATTCCAACCACTAAACGTCCAGATAGTCACACAATTTCACACAAAAAATGAAAAAAAATTGGCACATTAACACAAAAACATGAAACATCATGCAAAACATGCCAAAAAAAGCGTATCATTCTCCTACACTTGAACAACACCACACATAATATATCCAAAAAATCATAAATGAATAAATAAAGAGGCATGAGAAAGCTTGTTGGTATTAATGTTGAGAATCGTGTTGGCGGTAGCTCACGTATTCCTCACAGCTCATACTTTACTTCTTCTTTTCCTTATCAAAGAAAACAAAAACTAACATAAATAAAATATAAAAACAAACATCCAACAAACATAAACAAAAACAACCCATGTTAGTTTTTAAAGTCATTAGCAAGACTTTGATCACTCTCTGATCATGGGCAGGGTTCGAGAAATATCTTTCCCGCTCGGTGGCACTTGTCCTCTATAGTGGGGCTTGCAACGGTGGCCAAAAATATTTTTTCCCACTAGGTGGGCACGTGTCCTCTATAGTGGGGCTTGCAACGGTGGCCATTCACCTTGAAAGTTCTCCATGCTCATTTTGCAACTCCATAACTCCAAATGGGAATGCATTAAAAACTGTGAAAGGTATACTCCATCTAGATTTTAACTTTCCAGGAAACAACCAAAGTTTAGAGTTGAAGAGTAAAACCATATCACCTATATGAAACTCCTTTTTCCTAATGTGTGCATCCTGTCACCTCTTTAACTTTTCCTTATAGAACCTAACATTATCATAGCTTGCATCCTTAATTCGTCCAACTCATTTAATTGCAAATTTCCTCTTTTCTCTAGATGCCTTCTAATCCCAATTTATGGCCTTAATAACCCTATAGGCCTTATGCTCAAGTTCCACAGGTAAATGACAAGTTTTCCCATAAATCAACCTGTAAGGCGTTATCTTAATATTGGTCTTGAAAGCTATCCTATAAGCCATACTGTATCATCTAATTTGATTGCCCAATCCTTCCTAGAACTACTGACAGTCTTTTGTAAGATTTTCTTTAATTCTCTGTTCATAACCTCTACTTGACGGCTAGTCTAGGGTTGTTGGACCCCGAACTTTTCTTGGAAGATTGAAATGATGGTAAGTGATTCATATGCAAAGAAAAAGGGAAATTCTTG
>JANZLX010000006.1:13713364-13728370 GCA_025531955.1 Erythroxylum orinocense | reverse complement strand
CCCCTCTTTCCTTGCTAATTTCACTTGCACTGAATGACATATAGGCTAGCTTAGGTCCATTTCACTAGGTTCCGAAAGAGAGAGAGACGACCCGAGGTTGCATCCTATGTTGCAATCTTGGAATTAACTATTTTTGACCGGTTTCCAAGGATCGATCCTGGATCGAACGACAAGCCGCGATCAATCTTGCTCCACTAGCTCTACTTTGCTGGATAGTTGTCTCAGTCACTAATCCTCCTCTCACTCCAGATTGTGCTCCACAGGACAATCTCTAATCTGGTGCTCAAAAAAGCCACAATGCAAATAAGCTCCCGATATCTTTCAACACTCTCCACCATGTTTCTTTCCGCAATGCTCACAACTAGGCATCTTTTGTGTTTACCCTCCAAATACTTGACCTCTACTACTACCAACATGAACAAAACTGCCTCTCGGTCTAAACCTTGACTGTTTTGATCTCAGTTGTGATTGTGACGATCTATTGTGACGTTTACTAAATCTCCTACCAGAATCAACTTGAGACTCACCATGCCTCTTACTTCTAAATTATTGCCTATACTCTCCTTGTCCATCCTTTAGTAACTGTTAAATTCGAATCGAAGCAGCTCTCAGTTTAGTAAAACCACTCAAATTAGTAATAGCCAACCTCGTTCTGATCTCCATATTTAATCCATCCTCAAATCTCCTACACTTATCTTCATCGGTCATAATTAAAGCAATAGCATACCCCATTAATTCATTAAATTGCACCTCATATTCGGCTATGGTAAGACTTCCATATTTTAGATCTAGGAATTCCTTCATCTTTCTATCCAAGTAGATCTTTGGCACTTAGTTCTCCTTTAAAACCTTTAGAAAATCTTCCCATGTCAATCTACAAGGTTGGGTAGAACTGTCAGGAATAATCTTCCACCACTGATAAGCTAGACCTTAGAGTAGTGAGATTGCGTAGTCAAACCTTTCATCAGACTCGTAGTCTATTTGATCAAATACCACTTTGTTCTTTCCAATCAACCTTCTCCTTTAGCAGGGTTTGTACTTCTATAGAAATCTACAGCCCCCTACTTCCTAAGTTTATCATACCTCCTTTCTCTCCTCTTAGGAATTCTCTGAGGCATTTGTTCAAATTGGGATATTGGGGACTCTCTATTGGCTTCTATGGACTCAAGGACAACTGATTCTACAACTCGATCTCCTATAGCGAATGACCTATAACAAACAATAATTGTGATCACTATACGAGTCTCTCACTATATGTCATGTTTAAAATGCTCATATATGTCCTTATGGATGCCAAACCATGATGATACCAAAATTGTAACGAACCACATCTAAAGTGCATATTCCTGAACATCCAGAAGATATTCGAGAACATACCCTACGACAATGGCACATTGGAACAATTACATTAACTTGTTTAAAGCATCACACATTTCACAAGTAGTAAAAATGATTCAATCTTCCTATTACATTCACAAACATAAACTTACATTATGTCATTATAATTCATAACCCATGTATATACATTACATAATATTTGAGAGTTTACTACTCCATACAAAATGTACAAAATGAAATGGGATGCTAACTAAAAACATTCTAACTAGACTCCTCAGATATCAGCTGACCAGACCTTTGAGCCATTCTTGTTCCTAAAATTACAATTCTAGAATTCTACTAGATTGCCTTAGAAGCTAGAATTCCCTTGTACCTGAAAATCAACATTGCAATTTTGATGAGTTTGCGAACTCAGTGAGTGAACCATCATTAATGTGCTCACTCAAGTCAGAATATAAACATCACATGTATATAACCAAGGTCAACAAGTATATCACCTCATTCAGTATCAAATCCCACATCACATTTTATCATATTTTAATAAGTAAAACATGTTTACAAACATTTCATATCACCATTTTAGAACAATCCAATAATTCATCTCAATCATTCTTATGATACATGTAAAGTTATAAATATGAAAATGCACATGTGACTCCATATCCATTTTACTTTGTTGTAACCAAGCCCCTATTGATTGTCCTGTATATGTTATGGGTACCGAGCTCATTTCATTTACTATCATGTTCCTATTGTGGATACCAGGCTTATTATTAACTGAGTTTATGCCTCTTTGCGCACAATCTTGAACTTAAAGCTCTTTTTTACGTTGATCACTCTAGTCACAACTCCTTAATCTAATCATGCATTAAGTGTATCATTCTAATTTGGTTTGTGTAGCTTTGGCTATTATTAATACAATTTCTTTTAATTTTCAAAAAAAAATTAAGATTCTCTTATAGACTTGTAATTCTTTATGTTTTCAGCTTTTAAGCGCAATTATGTATATTCAATCCTTCTTAATTCCATAGTCTGAGCATCTATACAATTTTTCTTACTTTTGGAGCTTTTTACATAACTCAATCACATGGTTGCCAATATTCAAACAAAATTTGTGAAAATTAATCTTAAAATTTCATACTTTTTAAGAGATAGGCATGTCCTCCACTTCTATAACATATTTGGCATTCCAAAATGTACCATGGCCCCTACTCAAGAATTTGTTGAATGTTCTCTTCATTGATTAACATCTTCTACAAATAAAGTTTTCCTTATTTAGTCCCCCCTATAATTAAGTTTGAAAGAAAGATGGTTGTTTATCAACAAATTAGCCAACCAAAAAGTCTAACCAATAAGATGTGCCAGCATGAGAAGCCACTAAAGATAAGGACATTGCTTGATTCCCATCACCTACAACTAGGGAATATAATTGGGCTTCCCTTATTGTCCAAATCACCCACATCATTGCACCAAGATCTAACTTCAAGTATTTGGAGTTCATAACTGAATGGCAAACTAGAAAGGGAGGAAGTGATCCATGCACTCTTAGGCTTAAGATAGGTTGAAGCCTGATGGTAGGCTAACAAGTCGGGATGATTGAGATATAAAGATAGGGGGAGTAAAAGCTCTGAAGAGGGAGAAGTGGTACCTTCTACAAAAGTTTGGTTATGCAAAAAGATTAAGTGGCAGACGAGGGAACTAAAGGGTGAATAAGAAAAATATTGGAAGAGATAAAAATAGAAATACCAAATGAGATGAAGTTAGAAAGTGAAGTATTGAGGCGAGAGACAAGACCTCCTTTTTCTACTAATTCTAGTTCCTGAAATTTTAATTTTAATTTTCTTTTTTATAATATACAAAAACTATATAATGCCTTTGATTTTAATTTATTTTATTATTGTAGATTTTAGTTATTTTGTTTCATTTTTTAATAAAATAAAAACTTACTTAGTTGTAAAACATTTTAAATTGCAAAAATCATTTAATTATATTTTATTACAATTTTGTTATAAAATTATAACAAAATGAATAATTAATTTTTACATATTAGGAAATATTCATTTATAAAAATATTAATTATAAAATGAAAATTGAAATCTAATTTTCATAAATAAAATTATCATGAAATTTTAATTTGAATAAAAATATAATTTTATATAGAAGACTTTTAACTTATTTCTGCCTACTAGGACCAAACTAGGCTTGCCCGATTCCAAAACAACCTTCACCAGTGTAGCCCCTTTTATTAAGAGTGGGAAAAGCAAAACCCAGTTCCATTCTGTTGACGGGAACTTATTAGCGAATTCCAATTGTTTAATTGCTTTTACTTTATGATCGCTTGACAAGAAGAGAAAAACAAGAAGTTCCTAAATATGAGGAAATTACAATAGCCTACAAGTTAGGGAAGGATCACGAGATGTATATTAAAAAACAAACTATAAGAGAAACAAACATTGCACACTTGCTTAAGAAAGATCAAATGTTTAATAATCATTGAAAATACGAGTCCACATTCTATTTCGTGTAAGGATGGGAAACGATACTATATACAAAACTAGGCAACGTGCTCCGCAGAAGATTCACTCAGATCGTTGCAATGCCAGTGCGATTCCACATATAGCCTGAGCAGAAAACAAATATCGAAAGATAAGCAACTAATCGACGTTTTGACGTGTAGAAATAATAAATTCGACATAGAATCGACAAGCTGAGAATAGCCTATAAGTAACCTATGTATATCCAGGGAATGGTCGACGTGAAAAGGTCCTGAAGAAGAATTCGCAGATT
Source organism: Erythroxylum orinocense (assembly GCA_025531955.1). NCBI lineage: Eukaryota > Viridiplantae > Streptophyta > Magnoliopsida > Malpighiales > Erythroxylaceae > Erythroxylum > Erythroxylum orinocense. The sequence goes on along the minus strand of JANZLX010000006.1, from coordinate 13,724,245 downwards.
ACAAGAAGCATCATGAAGGTTATTGATTTCCTTGTAGGCTTTTCCCTCTTGGTTTTGGCTTATTCTCAGTTTCTCGTTGCCTTCGACCCCAGTCCCCTCCAAGACTTCTGTGTTGCGATAAACGACACTGAAGTACCTGGTACTAAACCTTGTACACAGGGAACTCTTGTTTCATGAAAATTTCACTTCTGATTGTCTGTACTTGATCTTCCATAAAGTATACACCTCTTATTATATAAGAATGAAAGTGAAAAGAGTCTTTCTTTTTTTTTTTGATTCTTGCCTAAGAAGAAAAGTTAACATTTGTTTGGTATGCAGTGTACGTAAATGGGAAGTTCTGCAAGAATCCCAAGTATGTCACCCCGGAAGATTTTATGTTTTCAGGGATGAATTTTCCGAGAAACACCTCGAATCAACTTGGAGTAAATGTCACTCTCTTAAATGTTAACCGGATACCAGGACTCAACACCAATGGCTTATCTTTGGCTCGCATTGACTTCTCTAAGTATGGTGGTCTCAACCCACCTCATTATCACCCTCGAGCTGCAGAGGTACTATTAGTGTTGACGGGTAAACTCTATGCAGGTTTTGTCACATCGAATCCAGATCATCGCCTATTCTCCAAAATTTTATATCCAGGAGATGTGATTGTGTTTCCATTTGGTCTCATTCACTTCCAGTGGAATGTTGGAAAAACTCCTGCAGTTGCTATCGCAGCACTGAGCAGCCAAAACCCAGGAGTTGTCACAGTAGCAAATGCGATTTTCGGAGCAAATCCGCCCATTAAACCCGGTGTTCTAACCAAGGCCTTCCACTTGGACAAGATGGTGGTGGAGTACCTTCAGAAACAAATATGGGTGAACCCATAAGCCTATTGTAGCAGTGTGGGTTATATAACTTCTCTTGGGAAATTAGGATTATATCATATCCTAATTTTAGTGTAATAATTATAAAACTTTTTCGTATTTTAATTTTTCAACAAATAAAACCATAAAATGATTGACATATGAATAATAATAAAGCATGAATATTAATTCGTACTGATGCTTGATTTTTTTCTTGTCATATCCTTAAACCATTTATGAACCTAATTCATCTTAACCATTGTAACTACATAAATGTCCGACTTTTACTGATATCTATAAAACAGGTTAAGAGAACTCTCTAACTTTTACAGAGAAGGTTAAGTAAGAAGCGTTAGCTCTATTAGAGCTTAAGCCTATTTATAATAAATTTTGGACATTTTAGATGATTTAATTGTCAATTAAATTTTAATTAGAATTACAAATAATTTTAATTAAATATTAATTATGCCCTAATAAGATCTAATATCTCATATTAATACTTATTTATTAAATATCTCATATTTAATCATAAAGTTTCTCAAACTTTACAATCAAGTCTAACTTGGTTAAAAATATATTTGCTCTTTTCAACCCATTTTATATGTGAGATACATTAAGTTCCCAAATCTGTTGGCAATGATTATAAATTCTAATTCTAATTTGTAACTAGATTTAGAAAAAGTAAAATTTATTTTAATTTATCTTTAATTCTTCAAATAAATAATTTATAATATATCAAGATTGGCGTCTATTATCGCACCTTGACCACCCAAATATTTAGGAATGTCAAAGTGATTTTGACTAACCTTTCTGTACATGATTTTTTTGTATAATTCAATTCTTTCATCATACAATGTTCCAATTAGATAAAACATGAAATTAATTTCTACTCTTTTTTAGTACAATCATAATAGTTCTTTATCATTAGCTATTGATTCAATTAATGACATTTATAAACTATTTCCAAAGCGTCATTTCTCCTTGGTTAAGAATTTCTGAATCAATACTAATTGAGAATAAGGAAACATTCTCCCTAATTACTTTAGGTGATGAATACTATCTTGATCATACAACTACCTCTACATAGTTCATGCTACATTTAATTACTATCGATTGAGCTACCCATAATTAAATAGGTCATAAATAGTATCAAAACATAGTCATTCCTATACAAGATAACTTTGGAGATTTCAAGTCAAATGATCACTTATAGAATCATCATAATGAGAATTTCATAAGCATACAAATAATGTTCAAAATAGATTTCTCATATTGGGCCAGTTTAGTGAACTTGTTCTCTAACACGCACTCATATGTTTGTTTAAATATCTCCATAGCTCAGTCTTAATAAAACAATGACTAGGAATAGTTTAGGGATAATACATAAACGCAATATAATTTTCATAATTATAATGTCATTATAATTTTATTTGCAATGTAAAATTATCACATGGACTTTTATCATATACATTTAAACATGTATAAGATAAAGAATACCTTTAAATTATTTTATCACTAAACTATAACCAATCAATTGATTCTAGGACATAACTAACAATCTCCCACTTGTACTAAGTCAATTGTTTAAATATCTCATACCATATCAATATATGATAATTATACTACTACTAAGACAGTAGCTTAATGAGAATTCTACAAGATTCTCTATAATGAGCATTTGCTTAAATCTTACAACTTCCATCTTATTTATCATCATGATTAAAAGAATTGCCTAAATAAATACTTGGATCTTTGATGAGAACTTAACTCCTTATGCATGCCTAATAGCTCTAATGTTCTATATTATATTACTCTTGAATAATGCAAGGAATTATACAAGTTCATTAAAGAACTTATTAATCCAATTAATTATTATTAAATGAAAAATGTATTATGCCTTTAGCAATCATTGCTACATTGGAACCTTTCCAATCTTGAATGATATTGTTCTTTATGATTTACTTCTAAAGTAAATATCCTTATCTCCTTGAACTCAAATATCAACTCCTACATAAAATAATGGATATCTTTAATACTGTATAAGTATTTGATATCTCTATTACTAAATATCTTTAGTATATTATCTATATACTTGGACTTATAATTGGTAAACAAATTGCAATCCTATAGATCTAATTCTCATAAATAAACTGTTACATTTTCGTATCCAACAAGAGTTATTCTTAGAAAATTATGTTTTCAATAATTGAAAATTAAAATTATTGTTCTCTATAAGCAATATGTCTCTATATACTCCTACTAAAAAGGATAACTATAATCCTACTAACCTTCTTGTAGACATGATAAATTCACAATCATCTCCAAAACAAAGTCTTTGAATTCATCATAAAAGTGAGTCTTTCAATGTCTCGTATTCTTTCAACTATACATCAAATGTATCAATAAAGGTGCTAGATCTAATTGGACGTATTGTCACGATATTTGAACCTTTAAATTTCTTCTTTCTCCCACTACGTATTTTGAAAATCATTCTCCTATAAGTATACATTGAAACAAATAATTTGTTCAACAGGTCTATAAGGTTATATCCAACCTTTTGGATATTTAATAATCTTTTATTATCCAATTTAATTCTAAACTCAGTGAATAATATATGCTCAACCTAGCATCACATCATTGAATCATTAACTTTGAGTCTTTCAAAGACTTAGTACTTCATATCTACTATGAAATCTTACTAATTGATTTAATTGGAACTATAAAAGGTAAGTCATTGTACTAGGCATCGCTATAGAAGAAATACTATTGCATTATACAATATCTCATATTATATTTTACTCCTTATATAAATCCATACTCTTATGAAATTTTATTGTGAAGGTATTCACCACAAAATCTCGTTCCCTATTGATAACCAAAAATTTAAAACTCAACAAATTGATCTCATCGAAATGCTTCAATATTATCAATGCTTAATTTCTACTTAGATTAAACAATTTGAACTTTTCAAAATTTTAAATCATTATTTCATTTAATACATATGACTATAACACATAAAATTATTAGTAATCTAATGAAATGTAAGTATTATTCTTTTTTGAATTGTTACTCCATCCAATACATATATAAGATTTAACAATTCAATACCATCATCATCCTTTCACCAAAGGTTGATCTGGTTATTCTTTAACTACATAAGTTCCACAAATATGATTCATAATAAAGGATACATATATCCTAGTTGTAACTTTATGATTCGCGTTATATTGGTTTAATCAGCATAGCATAAAAGAATAATCTCGGTTATCCAACTTTGTATTCTTTCCACTTATGTTAAGCATAAGTCTCTTTTATTTCAATACATACAAACTATTTGAATAAAATTGGATCAACTAGTTTTACTAAACATTATATTTCTTATCTGCTTTGAACATTATAATAATGTTGAATCTAAATTTAGTATCAAATACTCATAATCATGAAATAGAAATATTTATGATACCTATCATATCTCACATAGGCAAGAAAAAGTCATGCGATCATTTATCTTCTTATGACAACTATTATCATACTAAAGCAAAGACGTTAATTGATGTCTTTTTTATGCTTTTAGGAGGCTAAATTAAGTGAAACAATTTCATCAAGGTACTATGCCCTTTAGTGCTACTCAATGCAACGTTTTGCATCTTGCTATCATGGTGTTGACATATATCTTACGTGTTCTAATTAAAGTTTATGAGACGTTAGTCAACTCAAAATGTCAATGCATTTTGTCATTTATATGTTTTTGACACATCTCTAAAACTTTTTCATCGAATCCTCAATAGGGATTATAACAAGAATTGCATAATGGGCATTTTTCTTTTCTAACTTTGAGAACTCTTCTCAACCATAACCTATGTCTAGGAAATCTGGTTCACTAACTTAGTATCAACTATACGAAAAAGATAAATTCCACTCAAAACAAAATATAATGTAAGAAAAACGAATAATTAATTATATGTCATAACTAACAAATGAGATTAGGACTTTAATCATGTATTTAGTTACTCCCATTATTTATTTGAAATAATTGCCCTCACAACTATTCAAAAAGATTATTCTAATCTTTCTAGTGGGCTAGGATCCCTTCAAATATAGCTGATCTTTAATTTGCTCAACAAACCAACTAATCTTAAATTAGTTGTTATCAATCACATCTCATATGACTTCTAAATTAGTTAGTTGATAACTCTTGGCAAAACATATCTAATATGTTATTCCTAAACCTGCCTCTAAATTCATGTGATCATGAGTTTGCTCGTCCAAATCACAAAAATTTAGTTAAGTAGAACTCACTGTTATAAGGCTAAACATAATCAAGCTAAAGTAACCTTGAGTTTGCTCAACAAGCCTAACAATAAATAGAACTCTAGTTTATTATTATAACAATGGAAGGCAATGATCACATTTTCAATGTGTACTTAATATTTTAACAAGGGGTTTAATTTTATTCGTCTCATCAAACACAAATTGCATGTAAAATATCACATATATAAAATATACAATTTAACATACATCGAATATATATATCAAACATATAAGTAAAGTATAGAACTTGTACACTCATAATCAAATTGTATGTATAAAATATCAAACTTTGTTTGATTCAAGTTATTGATCTTTATAATCTAAAATAATATTTCCAACTCTCTGGAAAAATTAAATTAGATTAAACATATTGATTCCTAAATGAATTAAATTCGTAGTCTAAATAGAAATTTAATTTGCTATGAAAATTTTCAAATTCAATTGGAAGCTATTTCAAATTATTTTGACTCCTTTAACAAAACTTAATTAAAAAAAATTCAATAAATTATTCTTCATAGTTGATATAATTTAGAAAACTCATTTTTCAAAATTATATGAGTAACATACTCGAATCCAATTTTAAAACTATCTCCAATCTAGTTAGAAATTACTTTTCTTTAATTAAAAAACTATTTTTTAATATTAAAAGGAAACTACTTTCAAAATTAAATAAAACACTTTTAACTTTAATTAAGAAAGTCCTTTATATTATTTATTTAGAGAATGATTTCTTAATTAATTGGAAAATAATCTTTTAATAAATTAGAAAACCATTTTTAAAAAATACTAAAGAAAACTCATTTTTCTTAATTAATAAATTAAAATTTTTCAAAATTTAACTACAAAAATATATTTCTAAAAATCAAGAAAATTATTATTCATAAATAAAGAAACAATTTCTAATTAAAACTAACTAATTCTAATTTTAGGAACTAAGTTTCTAAAATTAATTAGGAATCAATATAATTATTAATCTTAATCATATTAAGAAGAATAATTACTTTAATTTTAGAACTGAATTGATAATTAATAATTCATCTCCTTGAAAAATCAAACTAAATTATAAAGTAATCCTAACAAAATAACCCTTTTAAAATAATTTTCAAAAAATTAGACAACGCTTTTTAAAAATAAACCTACTTTATTTTAATTAAACCAATTTAATAAAAAGAAGGCTTAAAAATGTAAATAAAAGAATGACGCATCAGAGCCTCCGTATAGGGTGTGCGACTAACAAGCACTTGTTTCCCTGTGAGGCGCGTGTCTCGCACATGCCCCGTCGTTTTCAAATTATGATTTCATAAATTTTGTTTTTCGTCACCACTGCTATGCGTCTTCTTCACTGATGTCTCACACCACCGGTCTGCCGCCACCATCGCCTGCTTCCTTTCTGTTACAGCAGAATTATCTAAACGTAAGGTAAATAAAGATGCCCAAGCCCGGCAAGCCTTGTGTTGATACAAAACTCCAAAAGATGATCATTACAATCTGCGGTTGTTAGTTTGTTGGCAATTCTGTTAGCAAGAAATGGGTAGTAAGAGAAAGGAAGGTGCTGGAATTCCCAGTATATAAGGAAATTCATTGTTTTAATAAAAATATCGGAATACATACAAATTCTCTTCCAAATACTCTCTATTTTCTAGTTTGTTTCGATAGTAGTCACCGGAATCTATTCCATTAGCTAGGTTCCTTGATTGTAATCTAAGTAATTGGAAAACCCGGTTACAGGTGGTATCAGAGCTCGTAAGTTCCTTGGTTCTCTAAGAAATCATCAATGACGATTACACGTTCCCAAGAGGTGACACAAGGAGGTATAGAGTTGGAAATGGAAGCTGTGCTGGTGGATAAATTAGCTCTGACCCAGTCGGAAGTTAAGGACATCAAAGCAGAAATTCCGCAAGTAAATGACAAACTAACTCGATTAGAGATGTTGTTAAGTGCTAAAGAGGGTAGTAGAGTTGAATGCTCTTCAGAACTAAGGAAAGAAGATTTTGGAAAGTCTCCAATGATGCAACCTGTTGACGATAGATTGGGTAATCGACCTTCTCATTCTCAAACTCAATCTTATGCTACTAGGATCTCCAAGGTTAAGTTTCCTCACTTTGATGGTTCCGATCTTAAAGAATGGCTCTATAAATGTGAACAATTTTTTTTGCTAGATGCTACACCACCTGAATCCAAAGTTAGGTTGGCTTCGATGCATTTAGATCATGTAGCTCCCCAATGGCACCTTAACTATATCAAGGTCAGATTTCATATTTACCCTAATTGGCCTCAATACATTACTGAACTATCTCTTCAGTTTGGTAAAGTGTATGAGAATCCCTTGGCAGATTTGATTCATATTAAACATACTGGAAATGTTCAAGAGTACGTAGATGCCTTTGAATTAGCCTTAACCTCTTTAATTTTGCCTGAAGAACATACCTTAAGCATTTTCCTTGTTGGTCTTGAAAATTTCACCCAAATGCATGTCCGAATGTTTTCACCAACTTCTGTGGCCCAGGTTGCTCACCTAGCTAAGTTATATAAAGCTTCTAAATCAACCACTAAAACTTTCTCCAAACATTCCAGTTGGTCTCCTTCCGTCACACTTAAACCTGCCTCTGTTACAACCCAAACTGCCACCTCTGTTTTACCACACTCCCCAACCAAACCAATACAAAACAACCAACTAACCAAAACACTATTGTCCAAACCTCCGACCAATTTAACACCAGCTTTGATGGCTGATAGAAAATCGAAAGGATTGTGTATGTATTGCGGAGAACCATGCACTCCAGGGCACCATCTTAAACACACAAAAAAACTCATTTGTTTGTCATGGAGATGGAAGATGAGGAGGAAAAGGAAAATTATGAATCAGAAGAACTGCTTCAACATGAACCTGTTCTATTTGAAGCACCACATCTCTCTTTGCATGCCCTATACGGTGTTCCTAGCTTTAATGTTATAAGGGTTACAGGAATTCACAATAAGACCAAGCTAAGATTATGATTGATCCTAGAAGTTCTCATAATTTTTTGGATTTGGAATTAACAAAGAAGTTGGGTTGCAATTAGAATCGATACCTCCCATCACTATTAAGGCAGTTGGAACTAAATTACAATCTCAATATATATGTAGAAACTTCAAGTGGAATTTGCAGCAGGTTACCTATTCTTCTGACGTGCTTATTTTACCGTTAGATTTCTGCGATTTTGTATTGGGGATATAATGGTTAGTTACGTTGGGTCCTATTGTTTGGGATTTTTTGTATATGACTATGGATTTTAAAGTTGCATATCAGAGAAGTGTATTACAGGGTGCACAGAATAATGGTGTGAAACTGGTTGGTAATGACTCTTTCAGGGATGATGTTGGAAATGGTGGACAATTGTGCTTCTTCCAAATTAGTAAGATCGAAGAGGAAGCAGTAGCAGAATTATATGGGTTGAGCTTTGAGATTGAGTCACCTGCTGAAACTTGTGATAAACTAGAAGAATTGTTAGCAGAATTTGATGACATTTTTAATGATCCTCAAGGGCTACCGCCTATACGAGAAGGATTTGATCATTGTATTCCACTTCAAGAGGGAACAATACCTATTAATCAACATCCTTATCGTTATTCTCTGTTGCAAAAGGACATACTTGATAACTTAGTACAGGACATGCTTGTCTAAGATATCATAAGGCATAGTAATAGTCCGTATGCATCTCTGCTTGTATTGGTGAAAATGAAAGACGGGTCTTGGTGGCTGTGCGTAGACTTTCGGAGGTTAAATAAGCTAACAATCAAAGATAGATTCCCTATACCACTTATTGATGATCTCTTAGATGAACGTGAAGGGTCAACAATTTATTCCAAGTTGGACTTACAAGCTGGTTATCATCAACTCAGATTACACTCGGGGGAGGAGCATAAGACTGCCTTCAAAACTCACTCAAGACATTTTGAGTATTTGGTAATGCCCTTTGGTATTACTAATGCTCCTGCTTCTTTTCAATCACTTATGAATGCCATCTTTCAACCATGCTCCTGCTTCTTTTCAATCACTTATGAATGCCATCTTTCAACCATACTTACAAAAATTTGTCATAATATTTTTTGATGACATTCTTATTTATAGTAAGGACATCGATCTTCACCTCCAACACCTTCTTGTTTTTAACTTGTTATGACAAAATACTTTGTTTCTTAAAATGTCCAAGTGCCGTTTTGCTACTCCAAAAATAGAATATTTAGGCCATATGATATCTAAAGATGGTGTGGCCACTGAACCTGGGAAATTACAAATAGTGGAAAATTGGCCTATTCCCTCTAACGTGCGAGATATGCGTAGTTTCCTTAGTTTTGTAGGTTATTAAAGAAAATTTGTTCATAATTTTGGAATAATATCGAAACCTCTCACTGGTATGCTCCATAAGGATGGCTTTCGTTTGTCCCCCATTGCTTATCAAACCTTTCAAAGATTGAAGGAAGCCCTCACTACAGCTCCAGTTTTGGCTCTACCAGATTTCCACAAAACATTTGTGGTCAAAATAGATGCATCAGGGTGTGGGATAGGAGCCGTATTAATGCAAGACAACCATCTGATAGCTTTTATTAGCAAGGCTTTAGGGCCAAAGCATCAAGCTCTTCCAGTTTATGAAAGGGAATTACTTGTTGTTCTTCACGTAGTGCAGAAATGGGGTGCTTATTTATCTCACAACCATTTTATCATCAAAACTGATCAAAAAAGTGTCAAGCACATTCTGGATCAGAAGTTAAACACTCCATTTCAACAAGCTTGGGTAGCCAAATTGATGGGCTTTAACTTTGAAATACATTACAAGGAAGGAAAACATAATATTGCAGCAGATGCACTGTCGCAAAAGCCTGGTAGTGAATTTCTATTACTCATGTTGCTAGTTGATAACTTAGATTTGTACACAGAAATAAAGAAAGCTTGACAAACAGATCTGAAGATGGTTAAGCTGATTGATGATCTATAACAAGACTCTCGTAGTCACGCAAAATTTACGTGGATTAAAGGAGAATTACGTAGAAAGGGCAAACTAGTTATAGGAGCTGTTGATAGTCTTAAACATCAGCTATTAAATCGGATGTATGATTCAACATTGGGAGGTCATTTAGGACGCGATGCAACGGTAGCACGACTGAAATTGCTGTTTTATTGGAAGGGATTAGCTGCAGATACTTCCACTTACATCAGAAATTGTAACGTTTACCAACAAAGCAAACCAGATTTAGCTACATCACCTGGGTTATTGAAACCTTTGCCGACTCGCAAGCGAGTATGGGTTGATATCAGTATGGACTTTGTGAAGGGATTACCAATTTCGAATGGTAAACTAGGTGTGTAACATCTCACTCCCGAGTGACCCGAACCCGATATCGTTGGTGATATCCGAGTCCGTGCCCCGCGAGAATGGCGTACTACATCAGTCGATTAACACTCAGTATAACATTTTCTTCTCTCTTTTTTTTGTTAAAACATTCATTTTTGAGCCCACGAAAAAAAAAACAATTTCAGTCATTACAGACAGTCAACAATAATGACAATAGTCAATGTGTAAAAATAATAAAACCACAATAGGCTCATTATAAATACAAAGCATTATTGTACAATGATTGCAGAATACAATTCGATAAGACACTAATGTAGACACGAACTGATCCCGACCTCTATCCTTCACTTGCCTACAGTAGACATACTCCCGTGTCAAACGGGGTACTCTTC